>CM037839.1:22188005-22788005 GCA_021234535.1 Stichopus chloronotus | reverse complement strand
ACCAAATAAGTAAACTATTTGTTCTTGCTTTAAATTGAGCTGCAAGTATTGGTAACTGCTGTAAATGGCTGTACGAAATCAGGCAATTTTCCTGTTGACCGGCTGGTACTTTCATGAATGTGGCTTTCTGTCTGTTGATGTGACTAAAAGGAATGAATGTCTTGTTTTATGACCACGCAACTGATAGTGATGCCCCTTTGCCATACAGAAGCTGGTCCTATCATTTCTCTTGTTCCTGTAATTATTGATGACACTGACGAGGGTGACAAGAGACAGCAGATGACGACATTCTCACTTTTGGAGGAGAAAACAGTCATTCGGTTACAAGAATCTAACAAAAATTCCCTCTAATTTCTCAGACAAGTGGTAGTGGTTCCACATCAGTAAGGTTTAAAGAACCATCAACACCCATCACCGTACCAAGTCACAGATAGTGCCATCAACCAAGCGCTGCCTGCCCCCCCCCCCCATCCTGTAGTTTTTATGGCAGATGTACATATCAAGTCTACATCAACTAACCACTCAATATATGCAGGTGTTTCAAGTGTTGATTTGCCAAAAAAGGGTCAGTGTGAGTGGTGCCCAGGCCCAAGGGTGCACGGCACCCACAAGTAGGAAGGGACGATAGAAAAACAAGTTTGTGTGTGTTCATTTCTTGTCCACAAACAGTCCGGCCTCTACGTCCGCTAACCAAATAATTAACATAACAGCAAATTTTCGACTCGATATTCTTTTCATGTTATGATGATTGAAAGTTAGGTAGTCCAAACTACTGGAGTAATGTCCCTGTCAATTTGGTTATCAAATTTAGCCGAAAAAATAAAATGTACGAAAATAAGCCTTAAATTGCACAAAAGGGTTTCTGAAAGCTTAGAGCTTCCAAGACCCGGCCGAATGGACTTCGCGCTTGGCACTTGTAATGAGTCGTTTTCTGTTAAGTCAGCCACTCACTCACCTTGATATCTCTGCGAAATGGCTTTGCGTAAGCGCAAGAACCCGTAGCTGTGTAATAGGTCCGTGTACATGCCCCCCTGTGTCCCCCACACACTTTTACACCAAAAATCCTACCCATGTTCGGCACAAAGACGTGTTTTTTGTTCTTTTAGTCCACTTGTAGTGCGCTTGATTCCTTTATTCATTGTCAACTTTCTGAAGAAAAAGACTGAAAGGGAAAACAATGAAAATGGTAAGATAACTTCATGATTAATTGTGTAACATTGTATTTTGTGTATCATGGTGCATGTGTCTCTGTGAGAGTTAGTTTGCGTGTGTGTGCGTGTGATATCTGTGGAAAATATTTAAGTCGATTTGGGTGACGGTCTAGGGTTCCGTGTACACATTGAAAAATTTTGGGCCCCCGATCAAAAAACCATATCTACGCTCATGCTTTGGGAGACTAAAATACCTCACTCCGATAATTAAAAGAAATGCAAATTGTAAAATAAGAAACGAAACACAGGCTGTACTTACGAGATGGCTGACAAAGTGACTCTACATATATTGAGCCAAACAAGGTTGTCGCAACCACCCAAACGATCCGGTGTAGTACGATCTTCATGGTTATAATATTTCAAGTTTGTATGACTTTCACACTTGTGCAGTAAAGTTTTATTAGCGGTCAATATATACGTGGATGGGAGAAATGCCTGCAGCTAATGCTCGTATAATTTTGAAGTGATTAAATACTCCCCTCAAAAAGAATGATATTAATATGTCAGGCATCAATCAATGAAATTTATTGCACGGATTACAAGGTTATATCTTTTATATCATTTTACCACTTGAAACTGCAGCAGAAGTGAGAATACCGTATCCTGTAAGAGTTAATGTTTTATATCGTTCTTTAAATATTGACTGAAAAACGAAACTGAAATGAAAGCGTTAGTCGACGTATGGTGCCAGGATGGTGCCATGGTATCAGGATTTGCATATTTATCTGATTTCACACGTTAAACTGTGTAAAATCAGTGTATACAGTTATATGTGATGAATACATTCATATTCACAATCTTCACAGCGTAAATATGCCGATGTATAGGGTTCAATGTAATCAATGCTTAATTATAGGTTAATTAAAAGTCTTATAGTTTAGATAATTGTACATATTGCGTTACTATTTTACACCTGAAACGTGCGAATAGGTTTTGTTGTCATTGCTGTTGTTGTCATTGTGGGTAAATACTTTAAATGGGCCCTTGTGATCTACATTTATGTTGCGATAATGCTGTATGTAAACCGAGTTAGACAAAATCACCTTTTCTTTTTTTTTTCCAGGGGAATTAGGAGCAAGTTCTCATTTAATCGTCTTCGCGTCGTAACATTTTGTTTTGCTTCTCATTCCGTAAATGCTGAAAAAATACAACTCAAACAGTTCTAATTGAATGGGATGATGAGAATGTGACGCTGTAAACGTTGTCAATGAAAGATAGGTCCTTCATTGATTATGCAACTTACCACAATACAACTTAACTTCCATTTTTGTAGAGGGGTGGGGCGAAATTTGAATATTAATGAAAACAAGTAACCCACACGATCTTAATTCATATACATTTTGAATGTTACTAACACTTTCTGTAACAGTGATTTTTATGATTTGCTGCTTAATAAAGCTATAGAAGGGTACTGAAGCACTACGTCTTTATGTGTAAACCTTGACGAAATCCATCGACTTAGTTTATACTAAAAAATACAAAATGTGTCAACGTTTTCCTTTTTCGTTCCCCTTTTCAAGTCTTTCAGATTCATTCGTGAACTTTCATTGGGAAGCTAATTTCTATGACTTTTAGTTCTCTTATCATCATTTTGGGATTTCTTTTCAGTTATCTTCAACATATATGGTGGATTTTATTTATTTTTTATTTGACTCACTGCTTCCTCTGCAAACAAGTTGTGCCGTTTGGTCATTGTTAATTTCTCCACATGGCACACAGAAAATTCATTTCTTGGAAACGCTCATTGGTTGGCTTCGAATCATAGTGAATTAAATTCTTTTGCTTGTAATGTTGTTGACTGAGATGCATCATGCTATGAAAATGTATTTCACGACTTAGAAATTATAACTGTTGATTACATTTCATGGGGAAATTAGGAATTCCAAAAGAAAACTTAGAGCATTAGAGAGAAACGATCGACAAATTAGGAAAATAGTGCTATCATTCCGGAATTTTCCACGGCATACTGTATTTGGCTTCATCAAAGTCGTGACCGATTAATTTGCTACTAAATCATGCAGTTATGTCACTATACCACAGTTGTGTATGGTACATCAAGTGTTTATGCAAAGGGCGTGTTCAGTTGCTCATCGGTCCTTCAGCCGTCAATTTCAGTCATTCATGCACTTATTGATGTTATACAGCAGTGGTGGTGGAACTGGATTTTGAGGGCTTATCCTTTTTATCCATTTCATCAATTTTCCAAGAACCTTTCTTTTTCATTTTTTTTTCAATTTGACCAAAGCCCCGCTAGAGCTTCGCGTCATCAGTCCGTACCCATAGTGTGCAATATTTCCTCTGTACATTATACTCACAAACTGATGGTGGCACTCTAAGGTAGGGTCATTACTATACCTTTCCCTTTCTTCAGCTCCTTTTCCCCTTCAGCCCCCCATCCCCTTGACTAAATCGTAATTAATACGTATAGCTGAAAGAACCATTTCAATCTGAGAGTCATTATTATTTTTATACATTCTGAGTACACAACTAATGATACATCGCTTAGATAGTGCAATTACTGTTTGTTCCCCCCCCCCCCCCCATTTAAACTATATGTTCTATCCTCCACCTATGACAAAGTGTTCTTTCACTGCAACAAAGTTCTTAACTGGGGAATCCAAATGATCTGATCAATTTAATGTGGGGACCACGTGGGTAAAATAGTTCGATAGGCCCTGCACATAACACCCATCGATCTGGGACCCATGTGGTACATGTGGGCACCATCTTGCTCAGCTTCAGTCCAGTTGGGTCCCAGATATTCTGGTAGCTGGGAAATGGTTCGATAAGACATGAGAATGATTGAAAACAATTCGCTTAATCATGGTAGCTTATTTTGATAGTTAAATTATTTCAAGGGCCCGGAGAGATAGGCTGATCGAGTGATCGTGTGTTCCATAAAGTGGGACTCACGTGTACTGCATGCTGCAACATAGGCAGGAGCAACGTGAAGTCAGCACAAGGAATATGTGACAGTTTATAACGAGGCACAGCCAATCCTCACATGATATTATACATGGTGTTTCATCGAAGTAACAAACCCTAACCATGGTGGTATGTCTCGATATCACGTCATGTTTTATCATGCAGAAAAGGGTTCTCTTGAGAAATGATTGTAGCACATTATGGGAGTACTGTGATGACTAGGTGAGAGGCAAATCTGTCAATCAGAAGTGTTTCGAAGTGCATCATTTGTTCTAAAAATTGTCATAGAAGTCATCCAATCAAAACAAGGTTTACAAGACTTGACAGAGGATGAGCTTTATCTTTATTATGCCGGTTTAGTCGCGTAAATCAAAGCATGATCGCCTAACTGTTTGTGGGTTAACGTACCAAAACTATGCCAGTGCGCGGCAAGTATCAAAGCAGTCCAAGTTTTGCCGGCCCTTTTTGAGACCCGAAAAAAAATGCATAGTACATCATAATAACAGTGAAGTTAATTCAATTTTTCTGAAACATCACAGGAAAGAGAAAAAAATAAACTTTCTTGTGACGGTTTATTTACTAAAATACTTATCTGACACGTTTTTCAAATGAGTGAGGCAATTATAACTGATCACACAATTAATTTCCCACATACTGTATGCCTCGGACCATACAGGAAGAATTTCCCATGTGCCATGCTACACTTTTCTCACATGGCCAGTTTTCTATATAGGAGATACACTTGGAATTATTGGAAGACTTCATTGAAAAACTAATCATGAATGGACGAAAAAGGAAGTTGAAAATCCATGCAGTTGGGAAAACCCAGTAGGAATAGCCAGTTAAAGACAGTTGAAAAGCATGTTAGAAATCCCAGTCGAAAAGTCCAGTTGACAAACCTTGTTGTAAAAACCCACTTGGAACTTACCCAGTTGAAATTGCGCCACTACATTCCAACACTGACTAAGTGTTCCAACTGGAATTTGTACAGGACCGGGACCACGCCCGACTAACAAGATCCCTGGTCACATGATGCGTCACTTTTCACTTGGCTCATTTCCAGCAAGTCACCTATCAACTCTGACGTCGTGGGTAGTTTCTAAGACATATTTTACTCTCCCCCCACCAGTTTTACAACCATAATCCCGCACATGGTCTGAGTAAACAGAGTTTGTCTGCGTAGAACATGCTGGAATGTAGAGAGATACGTATAGCCATCGACCATGCAAGAAAAACAAAAACAATATACGCAATACTCCAGACTTCAAATCCCGATTTCTTTCTTGGAAAAACTCAATAGCGCCGCTACATGAACCTAACACTTTTACGGCACCACTCAGTCCTTTGGTTGCGCGCCACAGCCGTCGGTAAGATATCATCGATAGTAAAACTTGTTTGGAATACTTGCGCTCTTTGACGTGACTGAGAGGAAATTAAGATAATGTGCTTAAATTTGTCTCCATTTCATCGTTTTTATTAGCATTTTATGCCTGATCGGCATTATTATTTAGATGAGCTTCACGCTTCCATTTAGGCTACAGTAGGCCTAACTTAACACTTGTTTGCTCCCACACTCTCAGTCTCACTGCTGAAATGCAGTAACACTGGCGTTGTAACTTGTAATTGTTGAATTTGTATAGTGCAGGCTGGTGATTGAATGTAAACAACATCCGAAAGTAACACAGCCCTTGATGTCTCTGCGAAATTGACTGCAGCTTGCTTTGACATTAGGCCGGTGTAAGGTATAAGATGAATTTCTAATACAGTTTACTCAGTTTCCAAGCAAGTAGTGCAGTTATTTATTTTGCCTAAACAAAATATAAGTTAGGCTAGGCCTGTTAGTATAACGTTTGCGTTAGGCGAAGGGCCTAGGCTACCTATAATTTAGTGTAAGCTAGCCAACGTTGGGGCGTGCAGGCCTAGTCTAGACCGAACAACCCTACACCCTTGGCGGCTTAGGGGACAAGACTAACTTCACTAAGGTTATGGTGTCAGGCATAACGTAGGGCCCAGACTGCAGTGATAACATAGCATGATGAAGTGTTGGACCACCATAACTACACTAAGGCTCACCTCAATATCAGGTGAACGTTAACTTCAGGTAGGCCTGACTACATTGATACAACACTCCCAGCAAATGAGCAAAGTTAAACCTTTGGATTTCTTGTGGGACCTTGAATATTCCATTTACTATATCCCATAGACCCAGGCTTCCTCTTTGGCATGTGACATGGTTTGAACTTGTAAGTGGCATGCTGTTACCTCCCACAATCTAATTGAAAAAATGGCTCCATTTTGCATCTGAACCCCTACTAGAAACACATAAATTTCTCAAGGGGGCACCCTCTCCAGTAAAGCCTCTCCCCAGGATGGCGTATTAGGCCTGTATAGAAACATTTAGCCATGCGGCGCTTCAGCAAATGTAGGCCTAATTGAGGAAGCCTACCAAAGACTAACATCCTACCTACTGTTGCCTAGTCATTGGCATTGCAAGCATTTTATTTCTATGCAGATTCCTCTTGAAAGATCACTGTGGTCTGGGTCAGTCTGCATTTTGTGCACTACAATGTAAAGATCCTCGGCGTGCCATTGTACACAAAAATATCAGTCTTGGTGTTCAACTTGTAAGGTGTAATGTAATTTCTATACATTTCATATTGCAAACTAACTCTATAGTCAAAACTACCAGTGCTGTAAAGTCTTCTGTTGTGGTATGTATTCACATTTCACCTATGGAGGCACTGAAGCATACATGACGCACTACATTCTGTTTGCACTCATTCAAAATGAATCCTTTAGATGCACATGAACACTACTGTCAGTCACACATCCATCTGAATGATAACTAAATTATTCACAAACTATGATGACTGCCAGAATGGAATTTTTATGTGGGTCAGTCATTGCCACCACCATGCGCCATAACAAATTTGACTTCAGTCCAACAAACCGGCCCGATGCAAACTCACCTATTCAGCCTCCCTGCTCCCCCCCCCCCAAAGTTGTCCAAATAAAATTAGCTGGCATACAAAGTTTTCCCAGTGAATTGTCCAAAGTGGAAAGACACTCATCCCTTTACAATACTGTTCAGGAATGACCTGGTCAATTTCCTTCCACATTGGTGTAAATTATTACGTGTTTATTGTGTAGAAATGTGATTGTTTTTGTTTTCCTCCTATTACATGAAAAAACAGGGCATAACGTCAGGAAAACAGTGAAACACGTTTAACATTTGTTTCTTACCAATTATCGTTTTGGTCATTATTTACAGGTGAAGTAACGCATTGTTTCTAATTTGATAAGCATTAAATGTGATAAACAGTTAAGAAAACTGCATGTTACTCAAGTGTTAACTTACTCTACCCAAGATTCACATGTACTGTACTTCAGCTTAAGGCCCAGGCTTAGGCTACTGTAGGAGTCTTATCAATATTATACCTGTCAGTCTTCCAATTTCCACACTCATGGTGGTGACCTATCATTAGTACATATGATGGAATGTGATTATAAATCGTTGTTCAAAATAAGCTCATAATTTTGAAAGCAGATTAATTTTGTGCTTGGCACTGCATGCATTTTTGAAAAAAAAAAAATATGGGAATTTTTGGAAATGTTGACAATTTAAAGCAGCAACAAGTATGTGGGGCAATGGATGCAAATTTATTAAAGATTTTCATTCTTTTGGTCTACAGCACTGTAAGTAAGAATGTGTAGCATTGTCTCACTTTCTTTTACAGTGATTCCACCTAAAATTAGGGACAACTACTTCAGGCTTCAGTGCAGAAGGAAAGTCAACAGAGGCTAGCCTAGGTCTGATCCTGTGTGCGGGTTAAGGACTGAGATTGTGTGAATCCCATATTTTTCCCCTGAATCTTGCACAAAGATTAATCGTATAGGGGAAAATCCTTCACACCTTTCTGCAGCTGAGGTCATACGTAGCTACAATTATAGATACGCACAACAAATTGCAATAGAATTTTTACCAAGTAACAACTCACTCCTTTATTTTGAAAATCCCTGCCAACAATTTTTTTAGAGAGGGATATTCCTCCCAGGTTCCATTCCTTAGAGGCAGCACTGGTCTGATCTCAATGATTTGTGTCTTTTCATTAAAAGAAACAATTAGCAACATATTGCTAACATTAGTCCAACCCCAACCTTGAGTGCCTGACAAACATGGGCTACTGTTAACACTTAAACAGTTATGAGTATTGTGGGTATGTGATTTGCAAACTTATCTTCGCCAGTGGGAAGTTTGTGTGCTCATAAATTTGTTCTATTTCACATTTCTATTTCATTTCAAGTCTTTATTACTGATAGGAACATGGCACACTGAAAATGCAGCCAGTAGTCAAGGACAAAAGTAATTGTAGGCTAAGTACGTAGTAAACTCTCGAATTTGTAGATGAACTTTCAGTTTGAACACTTGTCTGATGGGAAGATAATACTGTAGTATAGTGATTTTTTTTTCTGATTGTTGTTGCCATAGTTACTGGTATTAATCTAGTAAAATAGAATTGGAAATGAAATAACAGGATTATCATTATTCTGGTGATGCCTGACAATGATTGTAGTATTGTTTCAGGATATGTACAGTAGTCCAACATATTCACTAATTTTTGTTCACAGAAGACAAATGGCTGACCAAGCCGGTGTGGGTGTGGCTTCCAGTGACAATAACAAACCAGAGCTGGCTAAAGGAACAAAGGTAAGTACAGTACCTACATGAGCTCATACTGCATGGTTTCATCAGCATGTACATGTACTCGTGCTGTCTTGTTCACTACTGTTTGCTCCGGATTCAGCCCCTGGTGCCCGATGTACATAGTCAGTCGGGTGTACGAAAATAATGCCCTTCATTAGGCTTTGAGTTAACTGTGAAGTCGAATACAACATGCACTAACATATCACATTGTATCTTACATACAACCATACCAATGAAGTTCTGAAACATTTGCTGAATGTGTCACATGCACAGTGTACATTATGAACTTTGGCTTCAGGTAGCAATTTCAGAACTTGGTCATGATGTCGTCGGTCTGGTTCCTGATGCAAACACTATTTTAAACAAAGAGTCAGCTATTTACACATAGCCCAGTTCAATTAAACATTGATGTAATCATTACTCAGAGAATTGGCTTTTACTTGTAGGCCAGTCATTCAAAACATCTGCTGACTTTACCTGGTGAAAAGACTTGGAAATAAACTGTGGTCACAATAATCACATACCAATGGCAGCATTGTTCTTTTCCAGTAGCTAAAGGATGCAGTCCAAAAACTATACTCCTTTCTCTGAATTTGGTCATGTTAAGAAACAATTTTAGTGAACTGCAAATAGTAATCATAATTGCACTCACTGTATTCATATGTGGTCCATATTTGTTTTTTAGAGAGTGCTTGATGCATTGTTGCTTTTTCTTTTGCTCTGCCTCTTTTTGTTTCAGAGACCTTTAGAGGATGAAAGTGAGAAAAAAACAGTCAAAAAGCACGGTGAGTCTTACATTACAATTCATGTGAAGACCTGGACTGAAAAGATTGAATTCAAGTTAAATGTAAATTGGAATGGCTCTGAGCAGTACAGATCCTTTTACACATGCATTTACCTTAAATTTTTTCTCCCTTTGTACAAAGATATAAAATACTTTTTCCCCATCAATAGTTTTGCAGCCTGTTCTTTGTTGATGCCGTGCAATTTATAATGCGAGTCAGTACTTCCAAGAATTCATCAACTCAGGACATAAAGCAGCACTGTAGCTGTCAAGATGAAATTTAACTTTGAAGATGATACTCTCAATATGGTCACCTTTTCCAAGTTTCATAAGTCTTTCAGAGTGACCATGATGGTATTTGATAAATGAATCAACTGTTGTCTTCTCTGACGTTTGCTGTTTTTTCGACATTCACGCAGAGACCGAGACGGTGCAGTCGCGCACAAGCACAGCATCGGGTGAGTACAGTTGCTGGTAGAAAATGCTGATTGTTTCTACTCTGGTGTTGTAGAGGCCACTCGGATTGCATCATGGGTGTAAGGTTTCGATGTGTCACATGTAGAACTCAAAGGCTCAAGAGAGTGGGTTACTGTACCTTGCCATCTTTTACCAAGCCTGCTGTACCTGCCAGAATAGCCTGCCTTTAGTTCTCTTTGAAAGCCCCAATCTGAGGTTGTAAGCAAATTTGAATGGCAAAAAGAGGTGTTTTTCTCAAGTTCTTGGAACAAAAATGCAACCAGAACAATGATATTCATGACAAAAGAACTATACATATGGGTGAATTGCAGTGTGAAAAAACAGTCACGAAAATGTAATGGCTGTGTTCATTACGAGAATGGCATTTGCAATTTCCTTCAGTCAGTGGAATTTTATGTTCGTATTTTGGAGAAAAATGACATCTGATAATTGGCTAAGAAAACTCATCTGAGCAGGCCAGAAGCTTTTAAACTGTCCCGAAAGTCACATACCTTGTTCGTGTTTGATCTTCGTCTTTGACCGTCAAGATTTTCTCTTTAGAAACGAAATCAGCCTTGGGCTCTATGGGATTCAGTATGATTTTGTTTTGAAAAGGAACCATGTTTTCAGCATGTACGCAAGATATTGGGAGCTTCAGTGACGCCTTTCCTTGTCAGTTCTTGTACGTTGAAACTTAATGTATTTTTTCTTTAACACAAAATGAAGGGCTCTCATGTGCTACATTCTATAATTTCAGATGCATATACATTCCTTAAGACATAAACATGGAACGAATAGGGAAATGAGTGGAATAAGAGATTACATTTATCAATTGATTTAAAAACAGTATCTTGTTAGATAGCATAGATTTTAATTTTGTGGTATGTCTGAGTACGAGTGGGACGGAAGATGGATGGTGGTACAGCAACTTGGGTAATCTGGAAAAAATGAAAATAGTTTGTGATTAGGACAGGGATGAAATCCTTGGTCTTAACAACGCTGACTGCCCCTGATGTATGTGATGAATGCCTGGACAATCCTGGTGTGGGGGCTCACTATAGAGAGACATTTTTTGTGTGCTCTAAGTAGTGTAGCTCATCTTTTGACTCAGGCCTGCCAGATGAAAACACATTAGATGCCCTTGATAAGTGCATTGGTGCAACAGCTGCAGTTTTCAGATATCCTCTCGTCTTTTTGACCGATTGCAGATGACAAGAATACATTCAGACTGAACCCACCAACGCTCATACATGGAGTCGCTAAACCAGCACCAAAGAGTGAAGGTAAATTGCGAACACGTATTTGATGTTGTATCCTGTGATGTTATATCCCCATATCCTGCTAATTCAGAGCCATGTCATTGCCCCTGTTGATTCTTTTACCCTTTCTAAATACTGTATATGTTTATGTGTCAAGACAAGATATTGTGAAACCTTCTGCAAACTTGATAGGTTAAAAGAAACAGGGGAAATTTTCTTGGATTTCAGCTCAGTGACACATCAGGTGTTAAAGCTGGAATGTGAATTGTGCTGACTCTTGATTGGTCAACTGCAGTGCCTTTGTTCTTTGTCAGTGTTTGAGGGGAAGAGAAAGTAGGAGAAAAGATCACAAGGCCCAAAATCTGATAGAGAACTATGCACCCATCTTCCAGATATTTGAGTATGAAAATTGTTTGGACATTTTTGTTGTCCCTTCAAAATTCAGACTTTCCAAAAAAGCATAGCAGTCAATAACCATTCCTTGAAATCAAACAAGACAATCAGAATGGATATGAATATTCATGTATGCAAAAAAGGGGCCTAGACAATGCTTCTCTGTAGTGGCTATGACATATACTACAGAATTTGACTTGCACTGATGAATTTGCCAACTCACATTCCAGCTTTAGAGGTTGTAAAGTTTTGATGGCATTTCAATTGAGAGGTCTGTTCAAACTTGCTATAGATAATTTAAGAGACGCCTCAAAGCGGAGATTTCATTCATTGTCACAGACCATTTCCTGGATTCTTTCAAACTGTGTTTTATCCTGTTATTGTATACATGAGTTAGCTCATACTGTATGAAACCATATACCAGTGTAAGTCACTGTTTAACTATTTTGTATCGTTATCCAGATGATGAGTCAGAAGGGAACAAGGAGAAACCTCTCCTAAGACCTTCTCTCTTTGGCACAGCCAGCTCGAATCCATTTCTGAAGAGTGAGTAGTACATACAAGCCAGTGTTTATAATTGTTTTCATTGCTGCTTTTCCATGTTTTACAGATATCGAGGTTGATGTTCTTTGACTGGTGTTTCATTTTTTGATTCCTTGCCGAAGGCAGAGGAATCTATGCGATGGTGATGTCGTGTGTGTGTGTGTATGCGTGTATGTGCGTGTGTGACGCCTGCTTGTAAACACGATATCTCAAGAAGCGTAACTCTGAGTGATCTCATACGTGGCATGTAGATTGCCCTTATTGAGTAGATGATCCCTGTTGTTTTTGGTGGAGGTCAAAGGTCATTTGGGGTCACTAGAGGTCAAAAGGTAAATACCTTGAAAATTGCTTGTAAACACGATATCTCCAGAATCGTAACTCTGAGTGATCTCATACTTGGCATGAAGGTTGCCCTTATTGAGTAGATGATCCCTATCGTTTTTGGTGGAGGTCAAAGGTCATTTGTGGTCAACATGGGTCAGATTGTGAAAACCTTGTAAACATGATATCTCAAGAAAGGAAGCTTGTAGAAATCTCATGTCTAGTATGTAGTTGTACCATGTTGAGTAGAGGAACCCTATTGTTTTCAGTGGAGGTCAAAGGTCATTTGTGGTCAACATGGGTCAAATTGTGAAAACCATGTAAACACGATATCTCAAGAAGAGAAGCTTGAGCAGATGTCATACGAAGTGTGTAGGTGTATCTTACTGAGTGCAAGGGTCACCAGAGGTCAGAAGGTAAATACCTTGAAAATTGCTTGTAAACACGATATCTCCAGAACAATAAATGTGAGAGATCTCATAGTTAGCGTGTGGTTTGCCCATATCGAGTAGATGATCCCTATTTTTTTTTGGCAGAGGTGAAAGGTCATTTAGGGTCATGGGAGGTCAAAATGTGCAAAACTTGAATCTACAATATTTAAAGAACTTCTAGTGAATTTTATACTTGTAATGTAGAATCCTGTTGTTGATTTGAGAACTTCTTTTAGGACATACCAACATAGTCTCTTTGATAACCATAAAGAAAAGATGAAGACAACATTAAATTTGGTATCAAAGGTTATTATTTGGCAAACCTGTTACTGTCCCCATAAGGACATGTGAGCATTCATGAATTGTAAATTGGAATTGATTAAATATACCACGGGTTATTAGCTTTATAAAAAGAACTAAATTACTGATCACTTGGATCAAATACCCTTGAGCGTGCATGAACTGTGATTGCTTAATTGAATGAATCAAATTGTAACTGACTCACCTCTGTTCAAATTGGTCTCTGTTATCTGACATAATTTATCACAGTTGACTGCCAGTAGAAACCACAATGTCCAGAATAAATCATACAGTCTGTTGAGCCAGGTGCTTAATGGACTTAACCATTTACTTTATAAACAGTGTCTCTGTTTAGCCCTTAAAGGGAAATAGGGCGTTTGTTTTACAGAAAACAACCATATTTTTAAAACCATTATTTGTGGACATAGAATGATAGATTATTCAAAGTAATGAATTACAGTAGCCTTATTTTCAAGAAATAAGATTCTCACAGATCAGAAATTTAGTTATTTGTTGCTCAACAATAATTTGTTCACCCAGACTTTTTAAAATTCAAATGATGCATCCGTTACTTATCACATGCATAATGTTTTGAGGAGATGAAGCGTTGACAGATATTTATTGATGAGACTGAATGGTTTAACAATGGTTGAAGCAAATTTCTTTGTATGCCATGTTGGTGTATTCTAAATGCCCTATTTCACTTTACAGTAGTTCAGGTAAGCTTTGAACAAATGACTACTGTGTATCAAACCAGGGAAACTTGTACTGTGTGTTGTGTCTTTAAGTAGACTAAAGGCAAAATTGCAAGTCATGCTAGATTCTGGTTTAATAGGGTTATCCGTTTTTGCTAATTTTCAAGGACCTCATAGCCATTGGGAAGGGCATCACACCAAAAAATCAAATACGGAAGAGCTGCCACCAATAGCTGTAACTCGACAAAATAAAGTGCTATAATTTTGATTAAATAAACATGTTTTACCTTTTTATCAAGTTATTAGCCACAACAAAATATAATTTGTTCCCCTGCAGCATCTTATCCGTTTGGGAGTTTTCTCATGTTTGTGTAGGTCAAAGGTTATTTGGGGTGACAAAAGGTCAAAACCTATACATGATATTTTAAGGGTGATAAATGTGAGGGATGTTATACTTAAATTGTGAATTGTTCATATTTAGCATGTTGATGGCCATATAGGGTAGGTGATCCTTATTGTTGTAAGTGGAGGTGAAAGGTCATTTTGAGTCACGAGATTTCAAAAGGTTTTGGCCTTACTAAGATGGTATCTCAAGTAGGATAACTGTGTGGGATCTCATGCTTGTCGTGTGGGCGATTCATGTTTGTTACAATATATATCATGAGGCAAGGAATCACTAAGCCTTTTGGCTTTCTAGTTTTTTTCCTAAACTGTTTTGGGATGTTTGCCATCAACCGCTGGTACATCGTTTTACTTGCACATGTGACAGACACATGCAATGGAAGGTATGGCAATTTCGCCCTGAGACATATTATGGCATAGCCTACCGTACAAAAGATGGGCTCTCAAATTTATGACACAGAAGAGTCACTGCAAGGCATATGTTGGGAAGTTTACGTAGGCTATCCTTCACCAGTAGCTATTGAACTAACTTAAATCCTGAAATAAGATGGACAATCTCTTATCCACTGCAGCTTTCAGCACATCTGCGGCTGATTCTACGAGCCAGGATTCTGAGACTCCTCCCAAAGATGATGAGAGCAAGTCAAGCGAGCAAGCAGATGTAGAGAAGCCCAAGGTCAATTTCCTCAAGCTCTCCACTGGAGAAACTGACCGAGATGTTGGATTTGGGGTTTTTGGAACATTTTCTGACAGCCAGCTGCATACTGTTGACTTCTCAGAGAAAGAGAAATCAAAAGGACAAAATGGAGAGGGGCAAAATTATTTTTTACAGTTTTCTCAAACTAGTCAAACAAGGTAATTTTGTTTCCCCTTCTAATTGCATTAACTCTTATAATGAATTTAAGTAATTCTTTAAATTGGTCTTTCATAATGTTAATTTTCTGCATGTGTTAGTTTTATAATGTTAGTTTTCTGCAAGTGTTAGTTTTCTGCATGAGTTCCTAACTGGCGGCCAAGCATGGCCACACAGGCCTTCTTGTGGCCTGTAACAGCTAAATATACCTCCCCTATCAGGCCACATGTGACTCACCATCGGTCTGATCTGGTCAATTGTGTTCTCGCAGGTCTCGTGTGGCAAGTAGTCTGTTCTCACACCATATTTGACAAGCAAACATTTTGTAGGTGGCAAGCTATGTCTTTGCAAGCTACATGTAGTTACCAGTGGCTCTTAGAAGTAAAAGTACAAATGTGGCCAGCAGTGAGCTCCCATAGCATAGGAGCATATCACAGCCTAGCAGGCACAGGCTTTGGACATACAGCTTGTGAGCTGCCGTGGTTCAACTTGTCACATTTGTCCAGCAGTCACCTATCAGGCTACGTGTGACCAGCAGTTGACCACATGTGGCGATAAACTCTGTCCTCACATTTTCTCATGTAGCAAGCAGCTTGTTCTCAGAACACATCGGGCATATTGAGGCCTCACAGACTAAAGGTGGCATGCACAGTGACCGATGAGACACACAGACTGTAGTGACTTTGCCCTGTAGGCCACATGCAGATGATCAACATCTCAGATATTCAAGCAATGTTTTTCAATATAACCTGGGATCAAAAACAATTGTTGCTAACTCAAAAACACTAGGACTTACAAGGCCTTGTCACTTATATGTTAGTGAAGGAGGAATGAGGCAGGCTGCTGTGTGGATACCAGAGAAACCAGTCCGGTTTGGTTAAAGGGGAATTCCAGTCAAGAAGCATGTCTCCTGACTTATCTGGGCATTTTCAAACCATTTTCATTCATATTCTTGACGTTTTGAAATGAACTTCTCAAGGGCAACATGATATGTTCAAACTTCCTGCTCAACTGAGTTTCTATCACTATGCACGTATATGAAGGGCACTGCCATTATGACCGTGATCTCTGTGGCTTGTGACGTAGGCGACCTCCAACGATGGTCAACATGATGAACCTACATAATTAGTAATTAGACACACTGTGTATTCAATGTGGCTATCACAAGATCAAATTAGTAATCGATAAAATCGAGATAAAACACATAAGAAGAGGAATTTCTCAAAAGGCCACATAACGCAGCTTAGGGCGGTTCGAAGAATACCTTGACGGTAAGGAAAATGTAATTTTTATTAAGTACGAAGTAAATCTTTTCAGAGAAAGGGGAATAAGTCATCTAATCACTAATTATGTAGGACAATCAGGCTGGTTGTCGTGGATTACAGCTGGTCGTCGACTACAAGCCACAGAGATCACAGTCACATTGTATTGACTGCACCCTTCATATACATGCATAGTGATAGAAACTCAGCTGAGCCGGACGTTTGAACATATCGCATTGCCCATGAGAAGTTCATTTCAAAATGCCAAGAATATGAATGAAAATGGTTTGAAATGGCTTAAATAAGTCAGAAGACATGTTCCTTGACTGTAATTCCCCTTTAACACGTCTGAAATTTACCCAGTTGAAATGCTGGCAACATAGTGGACTAGGTGCATGTATCAAAAATTTATGTATTGTTCAAATCAGCCAGAGGTCAGTGGAAGATTATGCATGCTTCTCCCATATCAACAGTAGGATTATATTTGCCTATTCCCATAGGTCTTCCTCTTGCAAAGGCCTTAAGTGTCAGTGAGTTGGCTGGGTTCTACCAGAAAATGACAAAATGTTCAAAAAATCATAACTTCACCCAGCTTTAACCTTCAGACTTGGTTTCAGTGTAATTAGAAACCTGAGACAAAGATCTATTCAAAAATGCAAAGTTTGTTGGGAGGGTCATGGGCTTTTTGTTCAAAATGTTGGTAAATATTTGTTTACATTCAAAAAGTGGGAAAATATGACAAATTTAACTAATTCCATCATAGTTTTCATACATTTTTCATTTTTACAAATAGCAAGCTAATCCCTTTACATACCTTCTAGAACAAGCATAACATTTCAACCCTGAAAACATGAAGGGTGTAGAGAATTCTATCTCTGAATGATTCTCAAAAGTTTCCTCAAAAATAGTCAAAATCACCAATAAAGGGGCAAAATTATCCATCCATTTTATCCATCATTACTTCCCACAAATTTTCGACCATGAACTAGGGATGAGCATTTTTACAAAGTTAAGAGAGTTGTACATGCAAATCTGGCACTCCCATATTTTAATAGCACTGTCTATAGGGCCAGAATTGAGTGTTACGTATGCTGAGTCATGACCACGCTAACAAAACAATAGTCCTTACACACTGTGTTTGTATTTGATTTAAATCGATTTATTTGATTTAAATCATGATTGTTTTTAGAAAATAAAAAAATCAACAACCCTGAGTATGTGATCTAATTTGCATAAGTTGCATACATAATGAGCTCCAAATTAGTAAAAATCCCCACTCTTTGCTCTTTATATTGGTATATAGGTTTCTTGCAAAACTTTTTGTAAAACTATTCGAACGACAATATTTAGTCTGTAGTACGTAAGGAACTCAATGTTTTCCTGACACAGAAAGGATGAAGACTATCAATCCCTTTGTTTGTGTCATTCATATTGTTCTGTCATAATTTCTTTGTGCATGTTGTATTAATATTTTTTTTTTTTGCTGAATTTAACTTCCAGCAAAAAAGAAAAGTCTGTGGAGGAGTCAGAAGACAAAAAGGATGGAGTGTCAAGTACTGAAAAGGAGAGATTCGTTTTTGGGCAAAATATGAATGCGAGGGTGACTGTAAGTGATATTCATTCATACTTAGTAAGAATCTGCAACACCTATCGGCCCATTACAGTCAGGTGACCATGGCTCATCATGGGATAAGCGATAAGCGATCATGATATACAAAGCAACAGCAGTACTTTGTCAATCGTGCACGAACATTGTTGCCTTGTTGTTGATCTAGTTACCTCTTCTCAAGGGGTCGTTAAAAAAAGAAAAGGTTGTTGAACTGTTTACACCTTTTCCAAAAAGAAGTAATAATTGAATATCAGGTCAAACTCCTAAGTAAAAACTGGACATGGGAATGCATACTGTGAGTTTGGATGTAGAACTTGTTTTCTTATTGAACCTTGTGCAAGTTATTTGCTGTGCTTTTTGGTCAGTATGTAGCCATGTTCGCTGATTTGTCTGTGAAAATATTACTAAGCTCAGATGTATTTGCCATTTACGTAAACGAGTGCCAGCTAAATAACTCTTGAATTGAAATGAAACTCAGGATTGAAGTAACACATTTTCATCAGCAAAACACCTTATCATGTGGCAATGATGGATGGGCTCATAATTTATAAGTTTTATAAGAAACTGATAGTCTTTAAACGTGGTCCCTATGCAAACCTGGAAAAGTCCTGAACTTATTTTGAAAGTAATTTCAAAGCCTGGAAAGATTTTGATAGTCACAGAAGTTGTGTGACATCTTGGAAAAGTCATTGGAATTGCTCAATTTTCCAATTTACAAGAGGTATCGTCCCTCTTTCACTTGCAACATGAAGAGACATTCTCACTTTTAATATCAGAATTTGTTATTCTCTTTGCCTCAAAATGCTTTGGCTTTTGCTATAGTTGAATTTTTTTCTTTATAAGAAATCAGGATTAAATTCTTTCTTTGGCCTTTGGGGGGAATCATGGAAAAGTTGTGAAAATAAAAAGTTGCAGGAACCCTGTTTAGAAGATGAAAAAGGATAAACTGTACATTCTATTTTTGAAATGTACCAGCTGTGCAAATATTAAGTCATATCTAGCAAGAAAATGAAAAATGTCTTTATGTCGGTTAAAGATGAATCATTCAGAGCCTGCTAACCCCCGATTTCTTCGTGCATCAAATCTGGAGGTGCTTGTTTGTTGTATCAAAAGTGGAAATCGTATCCGGACAAAACTTCCCCGGACATGTCAGATACCCCTTGAACTGGACATGTCAGATAACCCTCAGATAAATCCTGTACAGAAACCCATCGGGAAACTGGGTTGGTGTTATTTGACTAGGGGGTAAAAGACGAGGAGGTATTTGTCTAGGGGTAATTGTTTGGCAACGGTGAGTATGCTGTCAATGACTGTCCCATCAGTATCTTTTCAGAGCAAAGATCAAAAAAGTCCTCTTTTCAGAACAGAGAAATGAAAAAAAAACACCAAAGAAAAAGGCTGCTCATCACCGTAATATTTGCGAAAAATTAGCCTCAACCTCTGCCCTAACTTCCATCTGGCCATCGGTTTTTATGAGTCATCTTCCTTTCCTTTCTCTAAAACTAATTTTTCTTCTTTTTCCTTCCCAATGAAAGAGTCCATCAAAGCAAGAAGGAGAGTTACAAATTGCTGGTCAATATGTTTTTGGGCAGAACCTTTCAGACAGAGTCAAGGTAAAGAGAAATCCCTCACATTGTCCTACTCCTTCTTGATAAGGATGCTTAAAAATAGTTGCAGTTCAGAAGTGTCTCCCCAAAGTCTGTCAGGGCGCATTCCTTCTTTGGTCTGAGACTTCGTAGATTGTGTATCAGCTACCTGCTGTATATTCTGCTAGCTCAAAGTAATTGTGTTCTTTGTGCTGCTAGAGTGCAAACAAATTCTAGCCTGTGAGTTAAGGTTGGGCAGCACCAGTATGAACCAATGTCTCAAACACGTATCCAAAGTCACCCATCTACCTTCAGTCTTCACGGTAGCATAAGTTGCTGTAAAATTATGTTGTTAAACTTGATCCTATCTCTTACGCACACTCGATACTTTCTAAGTTATAATTGTAGAAATGTTAACATGTTTCCACAAGACTCTACCTTCCCCCTATCCTACGTTCAATATCGATTGGGAAAATATACGCTTAGGCCCGCAAATACTGTGCAGACTGTCTGCAAAGTGATTCATAACAGCAGAGGAATCCCGAAAAACAAATTTTAGCAACATATTGATGTACAGCGTGTATCAAGGTGTTTTTGTGAAAAGTTGACAAAATTATGTAGGCCGACATTCTTTGTCTGCAAGTTTTATTGCTAACGTTATACTTACTTTAGACACCTAGGCAGTCTAATTACTGTGCTAGGTAAACTAGCTACAGAACAGTGTCCTAAATTATACCGTGAAATGGTTGATACAGAGTAATCCTAACTCCCAAAAATAGCCTAAAAGGTATTGCTTTATACAAATATACTGCCTATTTACAATTATAAATTAATTTGGTAAAATTCTGGCACTATTCATAGGCTTGTCATAAAGGTAGGCCCTATTTAATCTTACCTGTCGTCTGTCAATGAAGCAACAGTAACTTTTAGCCGTAGAAATAAATACACCAGAATGACATCAGGCCAGGAGTAACAAGTGGAGGGCACATTGGGTACATATGTATGGGAAGGTGCAGAACTGTTTTGCTTCTAATGCAGCACTAGGATGCCACCAATTGTGCTCCACTTCAGTGTGTGAATAGCTGGCTTCTAGTTTACCTATTTCTATGTGATGTTGAAAGTACCATCGATTGCAAGGATAGTGCTGTTTCCTAACCGCATAGAATAAACAGCACATTTCAGGGATAATAATTGTTAACTTTTTTGAAATGGTTCCAGTTTTGATAAATTTAGTCGGCACCAGACGGAATTGTAAAGGTACCACATTGTACCAGTAGTAGTGATTGATGATTTAAATTGGTACCAAGGGAAACGGGTTTCCAAAATACTGGCACCAACTTGAGTACTAGTATACCATCCCACCCTACTGTGATTTGGAACTTTTGCAACTTTCAAAATATTTTTCAGTAGTATCAAACTATTGGTGATATTATCAATTGAAGAGGAGTGGAAAGTTTAAAATTTAGAAATATGTACAGTAGTTACAGCATAGTTACAGTGTATTTACAGTGTATATACTCTGAGTTTTACACTTTACAGTAGAGTATTTGGTATGTGTCTTGTAATGCCCTGTGAGTCAGCAAGGCTGGACTGCATCATTGAGACCAACCGTTATGCTTGAATTCTTGTTTCCATTTGTCTCATTGCAGAAGGAAGAAATTCCAAAAGAAGAAGCACCAACCGAAGCAGGTGAGCTTACATTTGTCGCAACTTGCGGAACATGCGAAACTGTTCCTCCTTTCCCGCCCTCACTCTGGGGAGCCGCTCTTACGGATTTTGGAAATTCCAGCTTGTGTTGTAATTCTAGGTTTGCAGAGCAGGCAACTGCTTCTGAGTAATGTTGAATATAGTCACAAAGTTCCTCAAAAAGAAAGAACTCCAAGAGCTTACATTTGCCTTCTCTCTGTGAGAGATAGAAATCTCGGCAGCACTGTGATTTTCATACTCACATAATTAGATGAACATGAATAGATCATGGGGGAAAGAACAAGTCTGAGCTGGTGATGCAAGTTACCACTCATGAAGGGGTGCCCAAAACAAAAGACCATGATAATCATGATTGATCTCTCAAAAGCAGTGACTGTTTCGATACAATCTAGAGATTCCCTTTGCTTTCTTTACATATCATATTAAGACAGGAGAGAACATTCTGATATGTTCCTTATGGAGTTAAAGGAAGAGGTTCAAAGTGACCTTCATCCTGGAGTCACATGCAACCCAACTTAGCTGCCAGTAGGTTGTTTTTTCATGGTGATGCATCGAGGCAAGCAGTCTGAGGGTGAGGGCAGATAGGAGAAGGTTGCCCTGTCCATGTCCTTTGCTTTTGCTATCTTTTAGATTGTGATCTTAGCAACAACCAGATGCATAAATTGACAAGTTTGAAAAATTATTGTGTCAATGGAAGGAGGCACAATTTGAACCATCCACACATAAACGCTTGATGATAAGCTTTTATTACAAACTGCTCCTATGCTCCACACTGGCAATACCTTGGATTATTCAGTTTTTTATTTCTTCTTTCTGTTTTCCTACAAACACAGAACAAAGTGCAAAAAGTTTAGCAGAAAATGCAAAGGAGCTAGAAAGTGCCAAAGAGAAGAACAAAGTTAAATTTGAAGAAGTTGAACTTTTCACCGGTGAAGAGGGAGAGGAAAATGTTCTACAGGTCAGTCGCTCCCAGCCCGAAAGATCAAAGACTTTTACACATTCTTCTTGTTTTTGTTACTCTTGAAAGACTGATCAGAGTTCTCATTCAGACACACCTGCTTTGATTTTCATTTTTCCCTTGAAATATATCCCAAAGTTTAAGCTGCTGCTGGTGGCATGAGTGGCCAAGCCCCCCTGCCGCCCATCCAGTGTTTCAGAGACCCATCATCGCAATGCTGCCGTCAGTTACACCCATCACTGTTTAAACGACTCATCTTTAAGTGTTTAAGTTCAAAGTGATCAATTTCAGTAGAAATCCTCCATGACTCCATACATATGAGACCTTACCCAGTTGCCACATCTGGCCCACAAGTCCTTGTGCGCTCACCTTTTTGTACTTGGCTGTCCTTTAACCTAGCGACGTTCATTGCTTTGACTTCTCAGGCACAGTGTAAACTACATATGTTTCAAGTTGACAAACAGGCTTGGATCGAGAGAGGCAGAGGTCTTCTGAGGCTAAACGATCGGGTTCCGAGTGATTACAATGCACAGATGGAATCCAGGATCGGTGAGTCGTCGGTTTGTGCGTTGCTTCTTTGTAAATAAAAAGTGGTGCAAAATGAACTCATCTTTCACTTTTAGAGTGGAAGATGTGACTGACATTTAGATTGGAAGATGTGAGTGACTATTTGACAGAAAGATGTGACTGACCAATAGATTGAAAAATGATATCAAATGAATTGTATATAAAGATGCAACTAAACACCAGTTGTAGAAATGTGACCCCAAGTAGTCATAGATGTGTGTTACCACATGCTCTAACATACTGTATGACTCACAATGAAATGGACTGCTACATCTATGTTGAGATGTTTGAGATGTTGCATTTTTATTTTCTCCTCCAGACACCGCAAGTCACTGGGAGTTGACTGCTTATGTGTACACGCATATAATTACTCAGACATTAACATTGACTCAGCCTAAATCTGATTTCTGATTTTTCTCGTAGTCATGAGAGCACAGGGAAGTCTACGAGTTCTCCTGAATGCAAAAATATGGTCGGACATGATCGCAGAGAAAGTCAGCACCAAGAACATCCGAGTCAGCGCTGTTGATGGTGACAGTGGTACAGTTAAAATATATTTAATTACGGTACGTGATGGAAGGTGTTTACTTTCATTGCTCATTGTAAGTTTGTTGCCATAGTTCCTAATTACTTGCTGTTACGAGATTTATCTTGGCGTAATGGAATGGATGGAAGGACCGCTGGACAGTATATCAAGAGTAGGGATGTAGCTAGAGGGATAAAAATGTGGAATGCAAATTGCCAGGTTGATCATATGATTGGAGTGCTACCAACATTTGGCATGTAGTGTAGAAGAAAACCTTTAGTCACAGACTCCCAAACTGACTGAAACATCCCTTTCAAGCTGGATCTTTATCCACCATTAACGAACGTTCAAATTCTTTGATTATTATGTTAACATCATGGTATCTTTGGTCAAGCACCAAAACTGATCTGCAGGGTGATTGCCCTTTGTTGACATGATCCCTTTTAAAGATCAATATTCACATGTGCTCATATCAAGGTATCAGAATCATTTGATCACTGAAGAAGTGACAGTTGGTTTGGACTTCAACCTTAGATTCACTCTGTATTTAAAGATACCCCTGAATCAGGGTTTGGCAATATCAGGAAATTTGGTACCAGTATTTGCAGAGTATCAGTAACGGGATTACTGAAAGTATCGGGGCTGATCATGTGTTCAATGGGCTAAAACAAGAGGTTCAGTGCCTTGTCCAATGGAATAAAAAGAGGTTTTGTACCCCATATATTGTGGTAGTAATGCAGTAACTTGTATTCATGTCTTCACATAAATTCATTGACAAAATAACTATCAAACAGTGAGGTAAAAAGTTTTGTTTGTGCAGCTTTGGCAGGGTTTGAGAGCAGTACTGTGTACATTAACTAAATCAGTCACCTACTTTTGCCTGGTGTGATTATGTGTCAGCATACCCAGTCGACGGCAGAGTTATGATGATGCGTACCTATTCCAATTCCTGGAAATTCTCTTACAAAACATGATGTAAACATTTTGGCTGGGATTGTCCTATATGGTTCATGGTGGGATTTATAATAATGAACATAGTTTAATATAGACCGATCAGCAGCAGTTCAGCTGTACAGATGTCACTGACTTTGTGCTCAAATACAGGATAAAGAAATTTTCAAACATTTCAAACTCTTTGTTTCTGTTTTTTTTTATTTCTTAGCAACCTGATTTCTGTAATATTGAGCTGATGTAGCATGTTTGAACATCTGTACCCTACATACTATAGTAAACATCATCATATAAAATCCTCAATGGCAACTCATAGTCACGATCCATCTCAAGGTCATATAAAATGTCTTGAATAAGGTGGAGGATGGCTGCAGAAAAAGTTTATCTTTTCTGTTTCCACATCTGCGTAGCGGTACTGGGAGTACCGGTACTGCAAATACCGGTACTGACTCGGGTAACTGGATACCGCCCAGCCCTACCCCGAATCATTGTCACTGCACCGTTGCTCTCTCTGTCATACAGGACATTGGAGAACCTAGAATCAATCAAAGTATCACCATGCTTGCAAGAAATTGCATCGTCAATCAAAGACTCAACACTGTAGTGTCAATTCAGAAGGCTTTTAACTCAGGTTCCAATGGAATAAAACAGAGAGCTTTCATTTTCATGTGAGTGCTTAAATACAAGAGATGCTGCAAGAGCAAATGAAACCATTGACCTGTCTTTGTTTTCATGCTTCGTCAGGCGACGCCCAATGACGCGGAACAGATATACCAGGGCATTGATTACAGGATCCAGGCCTTGAAACATAGAGAGACAGTTGCCAAGGCAACATCAGAGGAGGACACCAATAAAGATGAAATCTACCACACAGAAGACTCCAGCAACACAGCCACCTGTGACTCTGAGGGTAATGAAGCAGAACATCAGAGACACACAGGTATGTATGCCCCTCTTCATCAGCCTTCCATTTCTACTTCATGAGAAGGCAGCCACAAAAGCCAAGATCAGTTAGCGGAGAAGTAGGGGAAAGCTAATAGTGACAGTAAGCTCAATCGGTATTGTTAGATCAAGGATGAACAAGAGATGACACAAAATATTGGCACATGTTATTACACCAACTGATGCCAAAATTGTTTCTTCAAAAGTGTTATCTCGCAGCTCTTTGAACTTTCACTGTGACTTTTGTTTTTAATACATTTTAATGCATTACAAGTGAAGGGAGCAAACTGAAACTGCATTGTTCATTTCAGTGATTTTTCAAATGCATCAAGCTAACTATGCTTTAACAAATGTTTGCATTGCCCTTATGTCTGAAAATAGCACATTACACTTCTACAGTGTTATGGTGGTAATCTGCCATTGATATTGCAACAAAAAAGAAAAAAAGAAGAGTGAAATAGTGTACAAATGTGCATTACTAGTGGGAAACAACAGTTAATAGTCAGCAAATTTTCACATTTACATCAACATGGTTTCAGTATAGGATGATCATGTATTGATATCTATGAATGTCAAGGCCTGTCTGTACAATATGGTCTTCTTTGTCCTCTGTTGCCAGCCATGCCGAAAGAACCTGAAGATGCTAAGACTACATGTACAGCTGAAGTGACCTCGAGCTCAAAGGATGCAACAGACTAAACTTATACAGCTTGCCTTACATAGCACTCAGACAGTGACGTTACTAACAGAAATGACAGTAAGGTACCCCCAGAAGGGATGGCTTTAGCTTTAGCAGTACTTAAAAATGTACCACACTGTGGAACAGTTTTTTTGGTCATCTTCAGGATTGTTTCTGGTGATTCTGTGCAAGGTTATCAGTGGACAATGCTTCAGTATAACTGTGAGAATGCTTCACATTCAGTCCCAGCCAGCGTGTGTGGATTTTTCAGTGAGGATGTTTGTGCTTGGTCATCGTTTACTGAGATGACATGTGGTCTTGCGATGTTTATTCAATGGATGGTAGGTTAGGTAGGTTCATTCATGAGGTGAAAAAGCTTGGAAATCCATTCCATTTTTGAATCAGTTTTGAACCCCTGTCAGAAGACGTGGTATTTTGCACTTTCACACTGATATGTGGCAACTAACTGTAGTGAATTGTTGGTTACATTTAGTCATTTGCAAAGAGAACTGATTTCAAAGTTAAGTAGTCATGATGTTTATCAGTCTGTGAATTGCATTTAGTAACCTTCCTCTCGTTCTTCCTCATGTTGCGCTTCACTGAAAGTTGGTAAGCTTCAGCTTCTTTAGAATTGCAAACCACAGTACAGATTGCTTTCATCATTGACTTACGAAGTGTCAGATTCCCTAGCGACGCTGTCTCTCTTAAATTTGCGTGGAGAAGACCAACAGTGAGCAGGTTCTGATTATTGACGAAGAACTGAATCGTTTGTGAAACATGGTGATGTCGCAGTAGCATCAAATGTGTAATGCAGACAAGGGCTTATTCTGGTGGCTACCATGTTGCATGCTATATTCAGACCCTGCAGACTTCCAGCTTTGGAAAATTCATTCTGATGAATGATTGGTTTGCAGAGCTGTCTACTTGATTTCTCTTCTTCTTTTTTTTTGTTTGAGGGAGGGATGTGAAGAGATGTCATGTGATGGACACAGCAGTCCTGTGACAAAAATCTGAAGGCATATTTAGATTGATAAGGGCAGAACTTAAAACGTGGTGGTCTATTCATTTACTCATCATTTGCAGTTCAACACTGAGACTCTAACTGTAGTACGTGGCAGGACTCACTGTTTGTCCCAGTATGTATGTTCACATCATACGTATGGTGAGGTTTTGTCCCTCTTGGCTAAATGCTAACACCCAAACCAGGGTAGTTGTGGAACCCTTGACATTATTTGGCAGGATATCACAGACTGTAATGGCATGTATACTTGTGGTAGGTTGGGGTGTGTTGCACACATTTGGCTTCAGGTGCAGCACTGCAAAATAACCACCCATTCACTCACTTAGAAAAAAAAAAGAAGTGTAGGAACAGTGTTTAAGAGAGATACCATGCTGTTCCTGACTATGTTATCATGTTATAGCTGACTGGGGGCAAGGTAAACAATTTTCAAGGTAAATAATTTAATTGTAGGTTGTTCCACAATCCAAACATGGCACGTTCCCCAGGTCTTACCATGGTGTTTTAATCCTTGTCCCATACATTTTTTTACACGGTTTTGACTTCATGATTGATGTAAAACACGCTGTAACTCCATGAATATTTTGATCATATGTCTCATGCATAATGCTCTTTTCATTAGGTATGACTTTGTTCGTTCTTCCCATCAGAAAAAGAGGGCTCTTCCGTCTTGCAATAGGCTCTAAGTTATGTTTGATTAATTAATGTATAAGGAAGGTCTCTTCTTAATTTGATTGATTTCTGTTTGTGGGTTCTATTTAGAGCAAGTTAAGTAACATAGATCACATGACTATACTGTCGTGACTTATCAAACCTTTAAAATGGTAACAGACTATCCCAGAATATTGTTTCATGCATGGAGTGTTTACATGAAGAGCAATTCTACTGTTGATTTTCTTCATCAGGTCTGGCAAATCCATCTCGGTGTCTCTTGTGTTACATAAGACTATTTTACCTGATATTTTTGGTCCAATTGTATCAACTGATTTGCTTTTATATCAATGGATCTTCAGTTTCGTGGCTTCTTTTTATATTATTTTTTATTGATGGAGTGATTTCTTGTTTTGTCGTCTCCCACCAAATTCTATGGTATGGGCTAATTCACTCAATCGATCAACTAACAAATAACTGATCATTCAGTAATTTGATATGCAAATGTATGATTTGAGTGAAATTAGCACAACATGCTTGCAGAAAGGAGAATATCATTGAATGGAGCTGTATTTTGAACATGTGCTGATGTCATTGAGCATGGGATCAAAATAGTGATAAGACCTTTTCCACCAAAAAGTGCAATTTTACAGATCCTACTTTTATTAACTTGTATTGACTATTGATGTTAACTGAGTGACCACTTTAAATCTGCATTGTTAGCTCCCCAAAGCACTCCTTGTGGAGTTCCTAAAGTACATCTCACATGTGGGTCCCCTGCAGAATTAGGTACAATGAATAGCCATCGGCAACCATTCTCTGTTTTAGATTACATAGCAGAATGTAATGTATAACAATTTGTTACATGAAGTCACTCCTGGTTAAGCTGCAATTTGTTCTTCCATCCTCCTTACTGGATTCAACATGCATCGCAAGCATGGGGCAATTGGCAGCATCATTGTTTATTAAGGAAAGGTCATGTAGGGTTTTTTTTTCTGCAGTGGGGAAATTACTAATGGATAGAAAATTAAAACTTTGCTAAGCCAGTAGGATTGATTCACTGGTTTTGTCAGAGCATGCACAACAATCCCCACGTACAGTATGTGAGTCTCACAGAGCAACTCAAAAGTCAGTTTGGATGTGGTTTTTCAAACCGTCATTGATTTCATCGATGCCCTTGTTTTGAGTGGCATACCTGTATTTCCACTTGGCATATAATTTATCAAATTGCAGGCGGCTGCCACTGGTGGTTTTCAACTTTACTGAATTTTTCCATCATCGTGAGAAATCCAGATGGCTTGCCTTCTTTCAGGAACAAAGGGGGAAATTAGGGGATGGAAAGGTTTTGTCTGCTTTGTTGCATAGCTCATGTCACTTTTGAACATACTTTTGATCATGACAATCAATTGTGTGTACTATAAATGAATGTAGCAAAACTACTCTTTTCACTGAAAAAGGGGCAAATTCTTTGAAAGGAGGCATTGGTGAAAAGGTAAAATGCATTTATATTTCTGGTAGCTTCCATAATATATAATAATCTTCAGAGAAACATAAATCTTCCCATGTAATGTTTGATGGGTTTTTGAGCATGTAGTCTGATTCACAATTGCCGTCATTTGTTCATAACAGCTTTGCTTTGAAAGCAATAGTCGAAGCACATAGGGCAAGGATCATCATATGTGGGTCTCAAAAAGGAATCGAGAATTATCATAGGTGATAAAACCTCTTAAAATTCTTGGATCCATCCAAGTCACAAATTTGTAGGACTTTTTCTCGATGGCCTTTGCAGTCATGCAGAATCACCTCTGCTTTAATCACTCAACTTTTGTTTTACCTTCCTCACTTGACAAGTGTGACCATTCAGTTTGTATATCAGGATGATCCCATGTTCAGAGTGTGAGCAGAGCGAGACCTGAATGAAACCAGTCTGTACCTCTGGTCAGGTGGATGGAACTTTTTTTAAGAGAAAGATTACTTCGACGATTGAATTGTGAAACTTATCATTTGCTTTGAACAGCATCAGTGCCCATTATGTTTGCCATTCCTGAGCCATGAATCTGTCAGGGGACTTTAGGTAAGAGGAGTCGATTTCACTGTTTGGGCACTTCTAACTTAGTTATGGTGATCTTTTCTCTGGAGTATGTCTTAACCATTTTTAGCAGGAAGTCAGGACTTTTCTCTGCAGAGAAATTCAAACTGCAACTGCAGTAGGGAAGTGTGTTGTTGGCCAATTGAGACTTTTGAAAGCTGATGTGTGCAAACAGTCACCATATGGAAGATGTTCCAGGAACCTCCCCAAAGAAAAACCAGGACGGGGGCGGGGGTTTCCAAATAGTTCTTGTTTAAATCTTTGTCAAACAGAGACTTCGAAACTTGGGTTTTGTTTCTTTCATTTTTTCTTACACGGTCTAAGACTTTTTTTAATTGCTCCAATCTTTGTATATGAATTACAATTTTTTTCCTTGTTTATCATCAGTCACTGTGGTAACAACAGGATGCATGGAGAGGGCCTTGGGTTCAAAGAAGACAAAAGAGAGTTCAATGAGAATGTAATTGTTTGATTGGTCTAATATTGTACTTTGACATGGTTATATTCCATACAAAAATAAAAATGTACAACTTTATATCGACAGATATCTTTGTATTTTCTTTGTGTTGTTTGTTTCATATATTTGTACATTTTCCATGTTCCGCAGATGTCCTCTGAACTGCACAGGAGTGCAGACAGGGATCTAGAAACATAGGTGTTGAAGCATCAAAGCCCAAAGGATATGTACAATACCAGTTCACCAACAGTATCATTCTGTTAAAGTGGATGTGTGCATTGTAAAAAGTAAAAACATTAAAATTTCATGTCCAAGACTTAAGTATGCAATTTGGGAAAATAAATAGGTTTCAGGTGATTTATTCTGCCACAATTTCAAATTTTTTTAACAGAACAACAAAAAGTTAAAAATTTGCTAATGAAGTGGGTTGACAGTTTTCATGCGACTTAACCATGAACTTCTATTACAAACCAATGAGAATTACATTAGTAATATTCATTTGGTGGAAACGGTGATCACCTGGTCTTCGCAAAATATACATAATGTGCTAAAAACCATGTCTTGAGAAGACCTTTTGTGCATGAGAGAACATGACATGATATCCAGATATACCATAATGGTTGGGGAATGTTCCTCTTGAGAGGGCAAAACATGTATGATACCATGTGAGGATTGACTGCGGTGATCACTGACATCATGAAGAGGGCATTAGTTTGCAGGTCTTATACATCACAAAGGCTTTCTTTCACTAAATACTAGAATTCCCAATATGAATCAAAGAGCTATTACTTGTTTTTAACATGCCAGTGAGACCTGTAGCAGTGTATATTCATTACGTAGGCTCTTGTACTATAAGAGCCATTAATTTTCAAATATGATTCCAGCCTTTTACTGTTTTCATGCTGTTTCCTTTCCTTTCAAAGTGGTTTCTGTTATTTTCAATCACTGAGTGGCTATTGGACAACTGGTGAACATTTAAAAATAAGGAACTTACGATCAAACACAACCTTATCCATCTAGTATTTCCGTATACTTACAATAACTTTACAACGGGTGCACAGAGACACTGTGGCAATCTTTCAGATAAACTCAGATCACCTTGTTATTACTGAGTGCTCTATCCTTTTCTTCTACTTTTCCCTCAACTTCTTCCTGGAACTTATGGACTTACAAAACTAAGCATATATTGCACTGGTCTGCATCGCAACTTCATTACACACATTTGCATCGTGCATTTACATATAGTAGACAAAAAAACTCGTAATTCTCTTCCAATTAATTTCAGCGAGGAATGAAACTCCACAAAGTTCTAGTTACATCAGCATTTGAGCACCAAGCAGAGGTATGCCAAACAACTTCACTCAAACACTTTGACAGCAATCTCTAACTGGCAATGACTTACCCAAATAGGGGAAATTGGGGTGAGACGGCATACCGGGTATAGTCTGGGAGCTACTGACGAAAGATTTCACCCCATTTACCCCAGAAGGTTACTCCCAATATTATTACTGCAATCATCCCAATGATGCAAAAAATCTTTGTCAGCTAGGCTGACTCGGGTGGTGCAGCGCCAGCGCCCCCACCCCCTTCTAAATAACCTTTGATGGGTACAGCTCAACCCATATTTTTCATAGATGAAATTTGGTCAAGGCATAGCAGCTTGAACAGCTTTTACCAGGATGTAAAAACCGACAAAAATTAGTGGGGGGTTATCATGGTCAGACCCCCCAAAGATAGCCCCACAGGCGATGAACCTCATCCTTACATGGACGATAGTTTGCCAGGGCAGATTTTGAGGACAGACTACTGCTAAAAAGTGAAAACTGGCTAAAATGGGATCGGGTATCATCGACAGACACCGATCCCCTCCTGAACTGCCCCCCTCTCCCCCCGATAAACCCCAGTGGGGGTTGATCGTCGACCTAGCTCTCACATGTACCAAAGTTTGTCAGGACAGGGTGTGAGGAAAGAATATTGCGGGAAAGGAAAAACTGACATAGATTTATAAGGGGCTATCATGTCAGATCCCTCTCCCCATGACAACAACCATGGGGATGAACCTTAACCAATCTTTAACAGACAGAATATTACAAAGGTAGCGTGCACGGGTAGACTTTTACAGAGGAGTGACAACCCCCTACCTCTCTTGCATTACAAAGGACTGAGTTTCACCACATAGTAGAGTTACATGGAGAAAACTAACTAAGACTCATGGAGGTTTATGCACTACGCAGCTCCCATTTCCCGTACCATACCATAGAAATGCAGCTTGTGTAATACCCCTTCTTCTCATAAGAGCACCTTTTTGGTGTAATAATTGTATTTTGGCTATCCAAATACAAATCTATCATAAGAACAAGAATAGCTGTCACAGTTGAGTCACCTATGACCTACTCTTCACTTAATTGTACACAAGAGTTTTCAACTCTGACACTTGATGCTTGGAACCCAGATGCATGGTATTTCAGATCTGGTTTCTATTCCATAACATTATTGGATGAGCTTGAAAAACAATAGCATGGAAACAAACTCTCAGTGACCAGTTACAGAGTACACGAAAGTACCTGGAAATACAACCAGCTATACCAATCTTGAGCGGTAATATTCCTGGAGATGTTGAGTAGTGATGGTGAGTGGAATATCATTTTATTCAAGACTCCAAAAGGAGGCCCCTCAGTTGAGAATATATCCAATTACGAATAGAATGGGGGCATGAGAACATACCATTCTGCCATATGTGGCCCTCTATCACTCTTCAGCAAATAAGTCCTTAACAGTGAAATGGTGAAATAAACAGGAAATAGAGAGAGGGGAGAAGAGCAAATTTATTTATCTATTTTAATAAACTTATTTATAATCTTATCTTTATTAAAACAGCATTTTGAAATTATGATAGGTTCCTGCACTCTGAATTCCGAATGTTAGTCTCCACCGGTGTGTGAATGACTGTATGACTGTATGTATGTGTGTGCATGTATTTGTGTGTGTTTGTGTGACAAAAATAACATGTACAGAAATTTGCAGACAATAATGTTAGGTACAATTCAATAATGAGTGAGTATTACATTTTAACAACACATTCACACCGATATTGTGATAAAGTGTCAAGAAGAAAATAAATGTACAACATTTAGTAGATCTTTGTACGTTGTTATTTAGGTGCCAAGGCTCAGAGAGAACTGAATATCAAGGTAGAAAAATGGACAAACAGTCAAAATTGGAAGGTAATGTTAGCCATTGACATTTCATACCAATTTTTTCCATTGTTTGATTTGGTTGTTTGGGTTGGGGTGAACAGAATGCCAATTAGAAGTCAGGTCATGTTAACATTTCACTCAGACAGCATTGGATCTCTGAGAGCATGTCACACTATTTTATTTTGGACTTTTTTTAAAATCAACTGAAAATTGTGATAACAAAGATTAAATCAGTGAAGTAACCAAAAATCAATGTCTCTCCATAGGTTCTGTGTGTTCCTTGCATGGAAAGGAAGAAGAGGGTACTAGGCATGAGGGTCACATTGTTCTTTTTACAAGAGATACATTTGCCAAATGCCAATTAATCCTTGACACACAGAAAAGACGTGCACTGAAACATGCCGATGTTGTGTTACCCGAAGAAATTGACACAGTTTGTGGGGTCCACATGGGTTGCTATAAAAAGTTAACTGCATTGTCAAAACAACATCGAGATTCTATGAAAGCAGCAAGCAATCCCCCTGGAAAAGCAAAGAGACTGACACGATCAGACCTTTCAGATAGAACCCAGAAATCGCAGGAAAATACAGGAATTTTCCCAGCAGTGTCTCTCTTTTGTTGTAAAACAAGAAAAAAGGTGTATACAGTGGAACAACGTCTTGTAAATGTGGAAACGTCACAGTTTGAAGTGAACATACGGCAGTATGCTCGATGGAAAGAAGATTCGGCATTATTAGCCAGGATAAGTACCGTTGACTTCACAACAAAAGAAGTCAAATACCATGCGTGCTGTCGATCATAGTACCAAGCAGAAGCAATGGCTACTCCTCTTGCCCAGAAGGATATGGCACAAACAAAAGAGAACCTTAAAGAAGCCACACCAAGTTACTGGCGACGACAACGAGATGTGCATGCCCAGGCATTCGATGCATTGACTTCCTACATGGAAGAAATGGTCATATCTAATAAGGTAGTTCACCTAATGACAGATATAACCAAACACTATCAAACACTGGTGCGAGACATTGGTGGTGATGACTTCAGCGACGCCGCACCATCCGGGCAAAAATTGCAGGGAAAACTACTCAACCATTTCAGTGGCAGGATCAAAATTGAGAAAGGGAAGACCAAACGGGGGAATGTTCTGTACAGCGCAGCACTTACAGCAGAAGAAGCTTTGCGAAAGCAACACGATCGCGTCTCAGACATTAACGTCCAGATCCGAGATGTGGCATTTATGCTGCGAGAGGCTATAGCCACGGCTGAGAAAACACAACTGCCAGATAATTTGAAATTACAAGATATTTATAAAGGTGAAGGTGAAGTACCTGAGACTGTGGCACAGTTCTTTAAGTACCTTATTGGGGGATCTGACTCTAGACGATGGCGCAACCCAGGAAAGCAAAGGCGGATCAAATCTATCAGCAGTGATGTTGTTTTTGCAGCAACATAAGGCAGAAAGAAGCCAGGTAAACACCTTGTCATCGGAAGGGCGCTCAAGAGTCTCACTGGAAGCAGGAAAGTGGTGGAAATGGTCAATAGACTGGGGCATTGTGCAAGTTATCACACCATTGAAGAGCTGGAAGCAGAGTTGACATTTGAAGCAAACAAGGAATCAAGAGCAATGCCATACGGTATGCACTTATCAGCGGATTGTGGCACTGGCATTGCATGGGACATTTTTGACAGGTTTGTTGAAACACACAGCGGGAAGGATACATTGCATGATATGGTGGGAATATCATATCAAGTATGCATCGATCAAGATGAGGGTGTAAGACAGGTTTCTATAGGATTTGAACATGCCCCGTCCTTAACAGTCTTCAGAGATCACACGTATATCGTACCCTGTAGATGAGCCTTCGACCATACATGGCCCTACTAATCCATCGCTACCTTCACTTGAATCTGCAGATTCCTTTTCATCTGTGTCTGAAAAATCACCGACCGGTTCAACATCCCTCCCTCACTTACTAGTTTCTTCAAAACGTAGACGCTCATATGAACCTACCGGGATAGCTATTGCACCTTATGGAAAGAAACCGAAATTGATGTCATCTGATCTGTTACCACATGACGACGAAAGACGAGTGAAATATGACGGAGCTGAAGATAATGAAGCATACACGAAAGATATCTTGTGGATGACTGATGTTAGACAAAACAAGGAAGTCCCATTGTGGGTTGGTTGGAATGCAATGTCTTCACCACAAGATGAGCATCTCCATAAGATATGGTACTTGCCACAAATCAATCAATCCCCAACCTCCAATGCCGTTGTTGCTGAGACGATGAAAAGATCTATGCAGGTTGCAGTGGAATCTGGCAAGCAATCAATCGCAGTGACCTACGACTTGGCAGTGACAGTGACCTAAATCATTACCAGCATTCCATGCCTTCACAGGTTGTGACTACACGTCTTCATTCACAAGGAAGGGTAAAGTAAGACCCATGAAGTTGCTGCAGAAGGGTCATCCGGCACAGATAGCTTTTAGTAACCTTGGAAATGAGGCAGACATAACTGAGAACACGATAACAGATGTAGAGCAGTTTGTATGTGAGATGTACAAGAAGAAGAAAATCTCATCAGTCAACGAAGTCCGTCTACAGATTTTCCTGGACATATACAAACCTATAAAGAGAGGTGAACAAAGTATCAGTTGCATAAAGAAGCTGGATGGCAGCGCTCTACCACCATGCTCACGGGTGCTGCTACAGAAGATCAAACGCACACACCTTGTTGCGAGAAGATGGCTTTCATCAATGGAGGCAAAACAATATGATACATCACCACTAGAGAGCGGCTGGGAAAAAGATGGTGACCAGTACAAGATACAGTGGTTCTAAGGGGAGGCATGTCCAAACTCTCTAGATGTTGTTTCTCCTGGGAGATCAAGGTGGGCATCATTCTCTTGCTATTCCCATGTTCGTGTGCTGATTAGCTGTGTACATTTCACTACACTGTATATCCTTTGCTCATTTGTAATGTAACCATGGGCATCAGTCCTGGGAGGGGGGTGGACGGGGAAAGTGGGGGCATGTCCCCCACAACTTTTTAGAATCCTGTGATTGGCTTTGTGTTTTTCACACAGTAAAGTTTCTGAAAAGGAGTCACTTTTTTTGAAAATGGATCATCCTACTATACGAATGTAATAAACAGTAATCTCTCAGATACTGTGCTATATAAATATTTACAATGTTATCATTATTTCTTTATAGCTGATGAGAGTACTGAAGAAACTGATGATACCAGTGAATACGAAAGCAACGGAGAAGAGAGTGGAAGTTGTCTCAGTGACAGTGAGAGTAGTACTGATGAGGAGTTTTGAATGATTGGAAAGCATAACGAGATACTGTAGCTTAAATGACACTTGTGTTCATACGCATGTAGCAGTAAATATTCAATGCTCTCTTTAAACATTTTTCTGTTGGCTTGTACATTCTAATGTTACGGATTTCATCATGACTTCTCAAGGATCCTTTTCCGGTTAATTTCCCTCCTAATTTGGTAAGTTGTATAGTACTTAATTATAGTTTGCTAAAGGAACTCAGTTGAAACAGCCCCACCCCCTTAATATCAGTCAGTTTTGAATATTTACATGCCATCATGTTTCTTCTGGTTCTCAAAGTTGCGAGCACATAACAAATGGGTCTAACCCATCGGTTGTGGTGGAGGGAGATCCAGATAACGGGCTCACCAATACATATAGTCATAATCTGATATCAGATTGGTATGCATGGTATGCAGTCTGGATCTGCCTCTCACACCCCTCCCCCCACCACGATTTGAAGTCAGTATTGTATATTTAGTAACAGGGTATCATGTTACTTCTATCATATCAATTCCCATTCACAGTTTCGCCCATGTAACCAGTGGGTCAGTCATAAACTCACATAGGATATGGTATATGAAGGGAGGGGGTTTTCAAGATCTGACTACCCCAACCCCTCACAAATTTCAGTCAGTTTTGGTCATTTAGTAACAGGCTATCATGCTACTTCCTATTCATAAAGTTTTGTCCATGTAACAGGTGGGTTAGTCATAACCTGCCATGGGATATGATAAATGTGTGTATGCGGGGAGGGGGTTTTCAAGATCTGACTACCCCAACCCACTGCAAATTTCAGGTCAGTTTTGGTCATTTAGTAACAGGCTATCATGCTTCTTCCTCTTAATAAAGTTTCGTCCATGTAGTGGATGGGTTAAATTCACACCCCAGGGGATTGTTTTTTGGAGGGTCAGGGGAGCATATACACCTTCTGGAGCACAGCTGACAAAAATTTTCCAAAAGTGGTACAAGAGTGGAGTAGCCTCCAGAGGTCAAACCTTCTGGGGAAAATGGGGTGGAATCCCCAGTCACTAGCTCTGGGCCTAGTATAAGACGGACACCCGCACTAATCTCAAAAAACGAAAGTGCACCACACTTTTTTTGACAACGAGATCCTCACAACAACACCTTCACAAAGTACTGGCAAACTTCTGAGAGAATCTGTTGAAATATTGAGGTCCACATCCCTGATTGAAGAAAATTTGACTGTCTGATCTAAAGTGGGCATGCCTCTTTTTCGATTTTTAATCTATAATGAAACTCGACATAATATGATCATTTCGGAGTCTGTAAACGTTAAACATATACGCTACTCATACAGGCAATGTGATGACTATGGCAAACTTACACTGACCTACACACTCTAGATAGAACACAATGTGGGTCAAGATGGCATACTTGTAATGGGTCACAACGGACCCATATGCCGTTTTACCCCACAAGGTATACCGTTATACCCCAATTATGATCTGTACATGTGTGATCAATATGAACTATGTATGTTATTGAATTTCAGTCACGAAAAAACTTTTATTACTTTCTAAAGGTAAGCAATGCCTCGAGAATACAAGAGATCAACTCGGAATGCTTGGGATAGCAAGAGTTTGGAAAATGCGACTGCTGCTGTGTCAAATGGAGACATGGGAATCAAAAGAGCAGGCAAACTTTTCGGCATACCGAGGACAATTCGTTTTACAATGCAGTGTTGGGTTTAAACAAAAATGCAAAGGGAAATGACAAAACTCTCAAGCGTTTCAAGGTGAGCCGTGCACTGTGTTGCATAATTATCAATCCAGTTAGTAGAAATCATTTCAGCAACATCCACAGGCCTACATAGAGTCAACTTACTGGAAGAGGTACAACTGAGGAGTTCATGTTTAGTTTACAGTCAGTGTATATTCAAGCAGTAAGGCAAGATCAAAACAAAAGGGGTCAGAGCACATGACAATAGGTGGAAATTGTGTGGTGGGGACCTTTTTGTGTGCCAGTGGTGGACATTAATAGCATGAAAAACACAAGGTATAATCTAGACTGAATTCCCATACACTTTTTTCTTATTAAAGTCACTGAATTATTTATTATTACAAAGATAAATGGAAATTAACCAATATGAGGACTTTCGTGGAGACATCACTCAGTTTTTGTACATTTTTGTTCTCTCATTTTAGAGCACAATCTCACCCGAGTTAGAAAAGAGCTGGTTGCATATTTGATCAGAATGGAGGAAATGATGTTCAGGGTAACCACGGTTGATGTGTGAAGCATTGCTTACCAATTGGCCATTAGGAATGGGCTGCCGAACAGGTTTGGCCATGAAAAACAAATGGCCGGTACTGATTGACTTGAAGGTCCCATGAAGCGTTACAGTAAATTGAGCCTCAGGACATCTCCGCATCTCGGGCAAGAGGTTTTAACAGGCTAGCCGTGAACAAGTTTTTTGACTTGCTGGAGGTGCTGATGCAGACTCACAACTCCCCCCCCCCCCCCACCCGAACAATATCTACAAATGTGGACGAACTGGGATGTCGACAGTGCAGGGGAAACCATCTAAAATAATTGCTATGAGAGGACATCATCAGGTTGGTTCACTGACATCTGCGGAACGTGGGCAGCTAGTGACGGTGGAAATATGCATGAGTGCCACTGGATCCCTTAGGCCACCATTAATTATTCATATTTCCATGGGTTCGAATGAAGCCAGAATTGGCTGACGGGGCACCGGCTGGAGCGATATTTGAGTGCCACAAGACAGGGTGGACGCAACTATCCATATTGACCAAGTGGATGGAGCATTTCATCAAGGTATCGGGTGCATCAAAGCAAAACATGGTCCTATTGATACTAGTTGGGCATGCCACCCATACAAGAAATCTAGAAGACATCAATCTGGCTAGAGAGAACAGAGTTGTATTGCTCTGCCTTCCATGCCATTGCTCACATCGTATGCAACCTCTCGACGTATCTTTTATGAAACCTCTCTCAACATAGTTTACACAGGCGGTAGAAAGATGGCGATAAGCTCACCTCGGTCACATCATAACGATTTATCAGATGAGTAGCCTTTTTAATGAGGACGGCTACATCTTTGACTGCCACAAACGAATTCAGGAAAACAGGAATCTATCCCAGGAACAGGGCCATATTCGAGGATCATGAATTTGCTGCTTCAGAGGTCACTGGCAGAGCTCCACCCCCTAACCTTGAAGGAAATATTGACAGCGAAAAGAGAGAAGCAATGCCTCCACCTCTACATCCTCAGAATGCACCGCCACCTCCACCATAATCCCCTCGGGGCTCGTCAGATTGTTACTGCTGATGTGCATGATCCTCCTGCCTGGGATTTCCCAACTGACAGTTCATCTTTGGATGAATTAGCTCACAGGCCGAGAAAACCTGTTTGTTCTGCCAGTCAATGTTCTACCTCCTCCAAAGGCACCAGCAGTTGACAGACCAGGAACCAGCAAGAAGAAAGGGAGTGCGGCAGTTCTAACCAGAAGTCCTTACAAAGTGATGCTAGAGATGTCAGAAAAAGACAAGTCAGATAAAGAATCCTTGAAGAAGAAAAGAGTGGACGATAAGAAGAAGGGCCCTCTCCCACTGCCAGAGCATGCCTGAAACCGAAGGCAAAATCGCAATCGAAACCAAAGGAAAACGCGAGTAAAGTAACAACATCCCCCACGCAAGGCCAGCCGATCCCTACTGACTGGTCTTGCATTTATTGCGCCGAAATGTACAGCGATACAAAGGACGACGTCTGGGTAGAGTGCATTATGTGCAAAGAATGGGCACATGATGAGTGTAGTGGGGTTGACACTGATGAGGATGTATTGGAATGTTACATCTGCAATCACAGTGACACAAGTATGAACATCTCTGTGTTTCAAGGGCATGGCTACATTTTGTGGTTTTCATTTAGGTGGCTCTTCTACAGTTTATCATATGTTTTTTTCTGAATGACTTTTTCAACATGTTGTTTCCATAGTGTGTGTGGGGTAGGGTAGTGAGGCTGTGTGACTCCCATTGGAAGCCAACAGAGGATGGGGCTGAAATAAACAGCCTTGTACCCTGGCCGATGCCTTGAATCAGTGCATTCCGTACAAATATAGTGTGTGCATTTTGATGTAAATAATAATTATGACGTTTGCAAAGTTTCAAACTGGTTAATCTACATCTGTCAAATAGTTTGTTTTATTATTTGCAAGTTCATTGTAGTTTCCTTTGTTGTATTCTCAAACACATATTTCGGTAGTCTGAAAACAAGTAATAACTTAAAGAGTAATAATATGTGATGTTGTCTTTTTCTGGGGTAAACTGGACCCCAGGTTCGTCTTCCCCAATGAGTCACTGATTTTGACAATTTGTATTACATTCCTGTTAAAGCTGTGTCACCCCTTGCCCACTCAAGATCTGCCTAGGGATGTTTCATTGTTGGACCATGATGTATGCTCAAAACCATATTCAACGAGTGAATGTTACTGTTTGATCTGAGGTCAAGATCATATATCGAGACACACATGAAAGCTTGCATACATGAAGTACCAAGTGAGGCTGTAGAGCCACTACAGACTACTAACAGACAGACGTTCCTGCTTAAACTGTAATGCTAGCTCACTGTTGTAATTTGGAGGACTTTACTCTGCAGCCACCACCTTACTTACAAACAATTGACTTAGCCAAAAGAATTGCAGCACAAGAAAATGACCCAGTCATAAGGCAAGATAAGAGACAGTCAGTAAAAGAAAAGAGTCCAAAGAAGTTATGTGTTCATTGCATGAGTGGAGGAAACTTATCAATAGATGCTGATGGCCTTCTCAAAAGACAAAAGGGTGCGGGGTGGAAGCAGTTACAGTAGTGTTGCTGGAGAAGTACAGCTTATTAGTTTACATGGAACTTCACGAAGAGATGGGGCACCTTGGAACTGTTCACCATTCACCTGGTGCAAGAGTGATTCTATTGGCCCTACATGGCCAAATACATCAAACATTATGTTACCAAACAAAGTACAGCGTCTTTAGAAACCCGCCAAACCCATGCCATGACACATTACAGAAATGCACACTTCTAAATACACTCTGAATGGACCTTTGGTCTTGTTTTCGAAGTGCAGACAGGAATTGAGAATAACCGATGGGAGGACTCAAAGAATACACATTTACATGCATGGCTGCACAATTTCTGTTGCGATCTGTAAGGGGAATTTCTTGACATGCAGAGTAGTGCATCAATGGATCTAGTTTCTATTGATTTACCTCAATTGGAACGATCTAGCGGTGGTTATGAACATATACTACTCGTGCTAGATCACTTCACCAGTTTCACCCAGGATTACCCAAAAAAGACATACTGCAGCTGATAAGTTAATAAGTTAATAGTAGCTCCTATATTATATGAAGTTCTATATATTTGTAATCTTGTGTTGTAAGTAGAATTAAAAGTCATGCCTGAGTCGGATGAAGCAGACTTAGCGATGATGGCTCAGCTTTTCAAGCAAGCCATGAGTTTTCAGGGGATCTGTCAGGGATGGCTGCCTAAGTTCACTGGACCCCTGTAATGGACTGGAGACCTGTCATTGCTGGAGTGACTGGAAGAGTTTGAGATGGTTGTTTCCCCTTTCAACTTCTCTCCAGAAGAAAAGGCTAGACAGTTAGTGGAACATCTTGGTGGTGCTGCAAGGGAGGAAGTGAAGTGTATGGCCGAATTGGAAAGGAAGAGCTATTCTTCTGTCATTGCAGCATTGAAGATGTGTTTTGGAGCGCATGAAAGCGTCCAGACATTGAGTAACTCTTTCCATGACAGAAGGCAGATGGGACCGCGAGACCCTTTCGGATTTCGGATCTGAAGAGGATTCGTGCAAAGATGGAGATGGCTGCCCCAACAGAACAGGATGCTGAAGCACTCAAGCAGCTGACGGATGGAGCTCTCCATTTACAGTTCGTGCAGGGTGCCTGTGGGGCCTGAGTCCTTATGCAAGAGGTGACTTGGTGCTAGTGTTCAGCCCAGTAGTTAAGAAAAAACTATGAACAACTATGCACAGGCCGTCCGTGGAATGGTCCAGGTGTGATCCTCAAAAAGATAAATTATGTGCTGTTTCGAGTCAAGCTTGGGGGACAGAAAAAGCCCAACCTTCTCTACCACAACCGTTTAAAGAAATATGAAGGTGAATCACCACAGTAGGTGAAGACCATTCTGGAAACTGTGAAAACACCGAGATTGGTAGAGTCCTTGGTAGTAATCTGGGCAAAACCTGACGATGTCACCAATGGAAACCACCCTCTCACCAACTTCATTTTATTTTGAATTTACTGACATGGAGATCGAGGTGGAGTACACTTGCAGGAGTGCAAGAGGCACTATTCGTCCATGAAGGAAATAAGGGACCATGCCCAGAGGCGAGATCCATCCCGTCCGACAACCTACTCCAGCAGGGGAAAAGGGGATGCCACGCAGTACCAAAAGAAAGAAAGACCCAAGATGATTATCGAAAAGGAGACATTAGGTGAGTGGACAGAGCGCCCAGGAGGGTCCAGAAGAATCCCCCAGTCAAACAAAAGGAGGGCAGAGAGGCTTACCCAGACAAGCAAAAGCTGCACCCATGACGATGAAATTGAGACTACAGTAGAAAGATAGGGAACGCCAAAGAGACTGTCACCATACACAGCCCATTTAAGGTTCAAAGAATTGCGATGTTGCAAACTGATTAGATCTGGGATCACCTCTGGATGGGGTCAGTGAAGACGATGCAGCAGACAGAGAAGAGGTGCAAGTCTCGAAGGCTGAATCTGACCTTCAGGAGGGAGCCATCCTTGGACAAGACAAATATGTGCAACGTTACAGACTCACCACAGGACGTTCTGTAAAGGTGACAACCAAGAGGGTGTTCTATCCTGATGGGAGCGTCTTTGAAGTGGTATCAATAAAGATGAATACCAACTGACAAGCAACTTGCCCTTGCATGTTCTTACTGTAACATAACGTGGTATACATTTTCCCCCCATTTTTTTTCATATATAAAAATTTTGGGGTGATGCGGGATGCATGACCTGAGGTGGGGGCAATGTACTGTAACGTGAGCAGAAATTGGAACAGATCTACATCGTTTTGGGAAAAGCGCCATCTGTTGTTCCACTCAGCAGCCAAAGCCTCTGTGACTTCAGAATGACGGCTCTATCAAAGGGGTTTGCCACGCGCACGCGAAGGAAGCTATGACCCAGATTCGACCTCTGACATAGTGGCATTTTTTTTATATTCTTTGTTTGTGCTAACTATATTTAGCACATAAAGTAGAGACAACGTGACCCGGTTGGTGCGGAACAGACTGTATAAAAGAGCTGAGCTGACAGAAACCAGGTGGAGTCGGAGCAAATGGTTGGCAAGAGGAAAGTTCCTTACGGTGTCTCAAAGGGCTTGTTTCATTTTTCGGAGATAGAATGTTTTTAGAAGGTCCTACAATACAAACGCACAGAGCGCTTGTGGTGAGTCAATGGGCATCAATGTTCTGCCGGCACTTACGTCATGTGTATTGTGTGCAGATGCTTTATTCAGTGCTGGGAGTCTAATCAGTTATTGTGCTTTAATAACGTACATCCAGTGTGTGCAGCAGCGAAGTGTCTATTCAACTATTGTGTGCGGATGCTGTATTAGGTGCAGGGAGGCCCTAAGTGTCTAATCAGTTATTGTGCTGGGACAACATGCATTTAGTGTGTGCAACGGAGAGGCGTCTATTCAACTATTGTGTGCGGTTGCTGTATTGAGTGCTGGGAGGGCCAAAGTGTCTGCTCGATCATTGTGCGTGGCAACATTTATTCAGTTAGTACAACAAAGGAGTGACTATTCTATAAGAATTATTGTACAGTCAGAGTTTTAATTATCATTCAAAGATGTTACTTTATTGTCATAGATTTACCCTGCTAATGATTTGTGTTTGATCTCAATTGCATGTAAATCTACATGATTGAGGAAATCAGAGGGAAGTATTTAAAGCACAGAAATAGCAACTCTTGTGTTTTGTGTCCATTTTAGTCTGTTGTTTCACTGCTTATTTAAATTCATTGGGGCAGCCTATCCTGGTGGACTCGACGTTAATGGTGGCATTACACAAGTTTCTGTGATTGCTGAGCTACTGGCAAACCAGAAAAAGTTGTCTGAAGCAGTGGAGAGGCTCGGTAGGGGACTTCGTGCTTTGAGGTCCTGTTTACTCCAACGACAGCCGTTGTTAGAGGTAGTAGTGTGCTATGGATGTCGCCAGATGGGACATGTAAGGAAATGCTGTCCTAATCCACCCTGGAATGTTAGGTCACAACCTCCCCAAGGAAACCTTCAGGCACAGTCCAGTGGTGAGCCTTCCCGTCAGGTGTCAGAAAACTTGTAAACTCTACCGTAGTTGGCGAGACGGTAGAGTCTCCAACCTCGCCTAAAGAAGTCACCGTAGTAAGAGTTGGGATAGGTTGTCTAACAGATAATGAGGAAGGAGACGATGTTATGGACAAACTATCCTTCAGTCCTACAACGATGGCTATCATCAGTGGGGTCAAGCTGGGCTGAGTCCTTGATACAGGAGTGGATACATCTCTCATTCCATCTGATGCGTTTTACACATACTTAGAGTCAAAGATTGGACAGATGCAGGAGTTGTCAAGACCAGTTACAGTGGTAGTTGTTTGAGAGAAAAGGAGCAGCAGCTGAGGGGTACATTAATGCTCAAGTGACCATGAACAACATTTCTGTGACAGCACCGTTTGTAATTGTAGGGTTTGCAAGTTTGTCTTAAAGAAGAAGAAATCACTTTCCTCTTCTACTTGGGTGTTATGTGTTAAAGCTTTTCACAGGAGCTGGGAATTCCAGCTGTGGCAAAAATTTAGGATTGGTGGTTGATAGCTTGAAGTTCCTAGAGAAGAGTTTGAGTGATAAAGCTTGGGATGAAGTGGAGGTTGCAGAATCTGATTTTGCTGGTCCATTCGTGGAAGCTAACAATGCAAGCAGAACAGAAGATACAGGATTCGTCTTCACGCATACAATGGGTGATTGTTTGACAGAGGTACTTCCCATTGGGGTGAAACTTGACCACCTGTCAGATGGTGAAGGACAACGAGTTGCAGCTGTAATTAATCAGCACCGATCAGCATATTCAGAAGAAGAGCTCGACTTAGGTCTGTGCAGCCTGGTAAGACATCAAATAAAGGTCACAAGCGACATGCCAATCAGATTACCATACAGACGGATTCCACCAAACAACATGCCAGAGGTGAAGCGACTCCTTCAAGAGATGATGGAACAGGGAATAATTACAAGATCTGCTAGTCCATATGCTAGCCCAGTAGTCCTCGTCAGAAAGAAGTCTGGTGCTTTGCGACTGTGCGTGGACTACAGGCAACTCAACACCACAACGTTAAAGGACTCATTCCCCTTGCCGAGGATTGAGGAGTCCCTGGAAGGAAATGGGTGGAGTCCTGGCATTTCACCTCTTTGGATTTATCCCATGAGTACTTTCAGATTCTGATGCATCAGGACTCTGTAGCACTCACTGCCTACCATGTTCCTTGGGGTTTGTTTGAGTTTAAGCAGTATGCCCCAGGGCCTATGTAACAGTCCTGGTACCTTTCAGAGGGTAATTGAATTAATCTTCAGGGATAGGAACCTCATCAAGCTCATACTGTACCTTGATGACATTCTTATTTTCTTGACTACGTTTGAAGAGCATCCAGATCGGCTTAACGAAGTGTTCAACAGGCTTGCACAACACGGACTGAAACTGAAGGGTGAAAAATGCAACTTCCTACAACAACAAGTGAGTATTTAGGGCATGTGGTTGGTGCCAAGGGTGTATCTGTAGATCCAGAGAAGATTGATCGTATTGTGAATTGGTCGGTTCCAGCAAACCTTTCAGAACTTGCCTCTTTTCTTGGCCTGGCATCCTACTACAGGAAGTTTGTTCCTAACTTTGCAAAGATTGCTACACCTCTGCATAGTCTAAAGAAGAAGGACATGACTACAGAAGCAGGGAAGAAACGAGTACAGCAGCACCACCGAAAGTTCATCAAATCGCCAAATCTAGGATGGAAGTTGCCTTGGAAACAAGCAAAGAGAGATATGATTGCCAGCAACTAAGCCCTCACCTTGAGATTGGATGTAGAGTTCTTTTAAAAAAAATGTGCACATGAAGGCAGGTATAAGCTGGAAGACAAGTACAACCAGGAACCCTTTCTTGTTATCCACTACAACAAAGAATAGGACGTTTACAGCATAAGGCCAATGTTGGGTGGTCCTCTGCGCACCATAAATCAACGCATGTTAATTGAGGATCCTCGGGCTCCACTCCCCTATCCTCCTGGTGAAGAACAGTCTATTCTAGACAGTGTGGAAGATGACGACCTGGTATCTAACGACTTAGGAGATGATGCTGGTAGCATTAATGAGGAGTACGATGATGTAGAAGAGGAAAATGATGTCATTATCCCACTCTGGTTGTTTCAGAGGACAAGAACAAGGGCTGGTTCCAAACCACACACAACTCACACTCCCTTTCACAAGGTACACGTCAACTGGAACAGTCTAGACTGCAGCACCACCTGACACTTTGTTAGAACTTGATGACCATGACTGAAAACGATACTGACCTAGGACAGGCTAGGATCTCCAGCTCAAATTCAAACTGTTTACATCGCTCATCCTAATCGTGTGTCAAATTTTGATCAGCCCTCACAACAGAGATGCATGAATATGAAGGAACAAAGTATCCACTTCCACATGCTGTGTTTGTTCCACATACGCAAATGGTGAGACAAACAAACAATCGGTGGATTCCTCATACACAGGATAATAACGTATTTTATCTGCCAATTAGTCAAACATATCAGTATGCTTTTTACCTTACAGTTATCACTTAAAAAGTTATTCATCAAACATATGTTGGAGAAATTGTGTGTTCCTGAGTAGAGTTCAGTATGTGAACATACCTGTGATTGACCCTAATGACAGTGTGGCCAGATTCTTCAACAATATGCCAGAATCTGCAGCTGTGGATGAAGGCCGATATTCATTAAGGGAATTGGTCAATTCATTCTGACTGCCTCCCATCCAGACAGACAGATTCATTGGGGACCTCTCTGAGACAATCGATGCGGGTCAGTACATTTGACAACCTCATCGCATCAAGAGCTGCTCCTGTCACTGAGAAGCTTAATCTCCTAAGCCAACACCTTGAAGGGGAACCACTCAACATGATAAGAGGCTATCTACCAATGCAAGACAGTGCTGCATATGAGAAGGCAAGTGAGAAGTTGCATAATTCATATGGAGGAGTAGCTGCTATCAGCCGTGCATTTCTAGAAAAGCTAGAAAACTGACCCAAGATCAATGGAAAAGACTCTACTGGTCTAAGAAAGCTGTGGAAGAAATACTGGGTCGTAGGTGCAGGGACTATCATTCGGAGCATCGCTAGCCGGTGTGCGACTTGTGAGCATTTTCGTGCCAAACCAGGGGAACTACAAACGGATTCCCCACCAGTTGAAAGAGGAGATATGACATCATATTTACCTGTCTGGATACCATGGCCATACACTGGAGGTCCTGCAGTCAACTGATGCTGACAGCTGCTTAAAAGCCTGGAGGAGATTCCTGTTTTGAAGGGGATGTGTTAGGACCAAATTTTCAGGGTACCAATTTGGTAAGTGTGGAACTTACTTTGAAAGAGGTGATAAAGACTTGGAACAACAGTAAAAATCTCACTTGGTTGGCACAGCGAGGTATCATCTGGGAGTTTCACCTACCTGCTGCCTCTCATTTTGTTTGAAAGAATAGTGAGTGGTGCCATAAAGGAATGGACCATTCGACTTGATGAAGGTCTTGCACACTCATGTGCAAAATAGAGAACATAGCTAACAAAAGACCCTTAATAACAGTCACCACGGATCCAAAGGACATTCAATCGTTGATGCCAAACATGATCCTGACGATGAGAAGTTGGGACGATGTTGCCACCAGGTGTGTTTGACAAGAAAGATGTTTATCTGGGATGATATTGGCGGCAAGCACTGCACCTAGCCAAGTTATTTTGATCTACTGTAGATTGCACCAATAATATTTCCTACTATTACAGAAGAGGCAAAAGTGGCTTCCTCTAAAGAGGGACATCCAGGAAGGAGACATTGTTGTGGTCGTACAGGAATCCCTACCACAGAATGTCTGGTTGATAGGGATGTGCCCCGGAGATCAAAGTGGACGGCAAGGGCCATGTATGCTCCATCAGGACTTGTCATTTGACCCCTGAAAGGCCAATTCATAAGTTATGTTTGATGCTGGAAGGTGATGGGTCCGAAGTTTGGTCCCCATAAACCTCATAGGAACGACTTAAATGTTTCAATCCTTTAGTGTTTTTTATGAACTTAACTTTGCTACTTAGTTGATTTTCAGTTAAATTATTAAATGGAGTGCTAGCTTTATGGGTAATTGGTATGGCAATTAAGGGGTTGGGTGTTTCAGTGGTGATTCACCTGACTGGTGGCACTAGTCATTTTTAGAAGGGATCAAAAAGACAAGAATATGGTGTTGCCCATTGCGACAAGATTCATAACATAGTTCACACTTTCCAACTCAGCCAATGCTGTTGCCATTCAGTTAAAAAGGTCACAAAACTTTGGTGAGCACAATATGTTTGTACCAGATTTTCAAACTATGCCCTCCATTAACCTCACGTGACCTTTGACGCCATAAAAATGACAGACATCATCTACTCATCAAGTGCTACCAATGAAAAGAGTTTAAAGTTTCAGCAACATTTGGTTGCTGATATGTCTCCCTTAATAAGATTCCATATTTTATGCTCTGGTGACCTTAAATGACCTTTGAACTCCATGAAATACAATAGGGATCATCTTCTCACAATGGACAAACAACACACGAACTCTTGAAGTTGGGGTACCTTTCCTTTCTTGAGATATCATGTTTACAAGCCAAGGCATCACATACACAGACCCACACACCATCACTGTCACATAGATTTGCTTGTCTGTCTTTGGCAAGGATTCAAAAACAGTAAAAACTTCAGAATTTCAATAGTTGACTGTTTCAAGATCTTATATCTGCTTCAGACTTCAGTGCAATAATATCCAAATCAAATTTAGAGACAGATATTCATCATCCTCAGTACGATTTTTACTTGGAAAAAGCCAAATTTTCAGTTAGTGAGTGCTCCTTGATTGACATCAGAGTTACAAAATTCAAAAGATGCAGGTAAGCTCACTACTCATGTCCCATAGCACACAATGCACAGAGAGTGACCTGATTTACACATAGGGTATTGAATTGGTGGTCACCAGAATATCCCTCAAACAATACAATAAGTTTGGGGTTGCACAAGAAGTTGTGTCAGTTTGAGGTATTGCTTGAAGTAGCTGACTGGTAGAACTGGAACTGCCTGGGTTGACGAGTACCTGTCTTTAAGGACAAAAGGTACCCTCCATTCTCATAGAATGGCCACTCACCTATTGTAGAGAATGATAAACCTCGCTAAGATATTCCCTGAGACTGTTTTACAGCAGTTGATAACAATTAAAACTTGCCTGCAGAGAGCATTCATTTGTCAAGCTGGGTATTTTCTGCACTGAGTTTACAGTTGGATCAAATAACACAGTACTTTGACAATATTTCCCTGGCCATTTCTCCATTTTTACTCTGCAAGTATATGAGGGCTAAGTTATGAGCCGCCTCCATCTTCAGGTTGTAGACTTCATCAGGGATTGGTGGCTCCATCTCCAGAGCTTTATGGTAGTAGTGAACTGCCAAATGTAGAAGTCCTGTTCAAGAATAAAGGATGAAGACAGAGAGAGGGTCACTTGGGAGGACACCATGAATGTGCAACATTGGGTGTAAAATTAGAAGGTGGTGGCGGGAGGGATGTCGTGGAAATTATAACCTCGTCACCTCTATGAGATGCTGACAATTGCAGCCGCAAGTGTTGTTTTACAGGGGAACCACATTTCATTTATACTTTTATGAGTAAGGAGAGAGATGAGTTCTATTGAGATGTTAATCAAAATGCATTCCAAGGCAAATCTTGAGACAATGAACTGATTAATTATGTGGTGCAGCAATTACACCCCCATCCCCCCTCCATAAAAGTCATCTAGCCATTGCGATAACTTTAAAATACACTGGTGCCCTCTGTAATATTAATGTAGACATGTTGTAGTATACAGCCAGAGAGAAACCACGGGATGCTGAGCAGGTTGGTGAACAGGTGAATGCATTGCAATACATCCCTTAAAGAGCCTGAAACACCTTGACTGTTGACATTAACACACAAAGGAGGGATTACAAAACAGAATTGGAATCAGTGACCTCGCCAATGTAAAGCAACCTTTCCTGCTATAACTGGGTACAAAATGGAAGGTCAATAGGCGGTGGCTCTTCCTGTTGATCAACTTCACAGAAACACATTATGAACAAGTGACAACTATCGATCATAATAGTACTGGAGAGATTGGTTGGTTAAGGAAGAGACATGCTGCCAGTTGCGGAATAAAATCACAGGTCTGTCAGCTGATAATACGCAGATGCATGCTTCATAATATGCATACCATTATAATTGAAGCAAATATGGAAACTGATTATTCACCCCCCCAATACCACACCTAGGGGCATTTGTACATTTAGTTACCATAGAGAGAGTACAATAAAGAGAAGACCCAACTTAAAACAGTCAAGGCAATAACCATCAGATTCACAAACAGTCGAAAATATTTCCAGCTGACACTGTACAAAATGAAACAACATTCTGAAGTAAAGTTTTGCCATCTCTTAAAACAAGAAGCAATTCATACAACTGAAACCCTGTTTTTCATGCTAGTGGGCAGTTGTTTCTTTGAAAACAGTTATAGTTATTATTGAGACTATCTGGAAATGAATGATCAAATACTAACAATGTGGTCTCAATTTGTGTATCATCATTTTTATTAATATGAGGCGACACAGCACAAGCAAATTCAAGAGATGCCTTCAGCCACTGATGAATTTCGAGAGACATGACTGCTTTCACTTCCGGCTTTACACATGAATTTTTTTTTTTTTCTGATCTGTTATAGCTTGAAATGTCAACAACACAAACTCAAGAAAGTTTTCACATTTGGACCTACCTGTCGGTAGACATTTGAGATTACAGCAACTTACCAATTCCATGCAAAGCTCGACCAATGTTGTAAAATGTCTCCTGGCAAGCGCCTCGATACTTTTCATATCTCTTCAAAAATGCAAATCCCTGAGAGGACAGAATGCAAGAACAATGACACAAAAATTATGTGGGGTGAATATGAATGCTATCGATCCTGGTCGACTCCAAATTGAAATGGTCCAAAATACGTGGTAGTTACATCCATGGCCAAATTTGGATTTTTCACTAAGCCATGGTAAACTAGTCACAAAAGAAAGCAGAATTTGGAAACATCCAACAACACTCTCAGGTAGAGATCTGTCAGTCCTGGAAGACTGATGTTTGTGTATGATGGAGCAGTGAAACCTTATTGACCACTTTATTGTGTATTGGGTCAGAACGTTTGTTTTGCAGAGGGTTGATTTAAACCCATCTAGGCGGATTGGGTCTGCTGAGGCAGTAACGTTACAAAGAAACTTCCCAAAGACAGAGAGAAACATAAGAGAGATCAACAAAATTTCAACAATCAAAGCTCATATTTTCTACTTTGTGATTTGAATCAAATACTTTCTATGCGAGATGATCAGGTAGGAGATAGAGAAGTAGTTACAAGATGTAGACAGAAGGAGAAGCACAAAAAGAAAAGCCCACCTTCACTGAGATCAGAATCATAATTACAGGTTTGTTCAGGCCACTTCAAAGTTTCTTTAGGAGTTTCAATCTCTGCAGTGACAATACGGGCTTGACCAATGGCAAGACACGTTATGACTAAAATATACAACAGACCTTCTTTAACGCTCGATTACACACATTTTGCCTATGGACATGACAACACCCCATGGAAAACAGTTCAAGAAAGCATAGACATTGGATTGACACACCTAGACTACTTTGCCAGATTGATGTTTTATTGAGCATCTGGATCATCACAATGTGAGGTGATAAAATTGACCTAGGGCTATGAGAGTACTTTGTAACAAGTTGAACCTCACTAAAACAAAGAGAAGGCGAGGTTGGAGGGACTCTTATTTTAGCATAAGAGATACGGCATGAAACTGTTAATTAACTCATGAACTGACTGGATCACAAAGGAGAAGGATTGTCCAAACTTAATATAAATATTCAATAGTGAAACCTTCATCTCAGAACAAATTGCTTCTTCATTGTGGTTGGACGGGATGTCATTTGATGTTAAACAAGTAAAGAAATTATCATGATAAACTGAGTCTGACCTAGAAAGACTGTGTGTTTCACAGTACCTAAGGATAACTGTGACAGAGATGATCTACCCATTACTACAAAACACTGGATTAAACACAAGGTCAAATCTCTAAACAACATGGGTGATGATATAAGTCTGATGTAAAACTATGTTGTAACAGGAATGTGTGGAAACTTGGTACAAGCTACCGGTGGAAATAATAAACAAAAAGAAGATCATCTTTGGGGCAGTTATTATTGGCAGTTATTATTAAATTAAACTCACCTGGAGTACTACAGAATGTTTCTTATCTATAAACTTCTGGTTGGCAAGGTGAAAGAAACAGAGACCAATACAAAAGTTAGGAAATGGGTCTTCCATGTTCCTTCTCAGGGCGATCACAAATTCACCTAAGATATCCAGAAGAACAGGGGAAAAAATGTCTCAACTTCATACACAATTGTCAAAAGCAATTTGGCCATGTAGTCATTGACTTTAATTTCACCATTTGGATTAGAAGTGCAATGAAAAAAATGATTGCCTTTGCGCTAAGATGAACATTCAAAGGTCAATTTATAAAATAAGCTTCAAGAAAAGCACCATCTGGAAAGTTTCACAATAATGTGCAGTTCATATTAAATGTGTTGTTATAAAATTCCATGCATTTGCAAGACATTACAAGTCACCAGGCAGGTGAATAATTTGTAAAAAAAAATGAAATGGCAATTAAGGTGTCTCTCTCTGCTTCTAATTTGCTCTTTCACCGAACATGTCTTGGCATAAGCACCCTCTGTTGCATCCATCAAAGCCCTTGTATTCCTGGGGAGGGTGTGTGTGTGTGTGTGTGTGGGGGGGGGGGTAATTTAGAGTCAACGATCAGGTTGTACATGCTTCCAGCCCCTCTTACACACAGCAGTAGTGGGGGACATGATCAGGAGTCCTTTCCACAAAGTGGAGGTGGTTGTTCAATATGCATAGGCAGATGACCTTGCTGTGATATTAAAATGGACTAGCTGTTCAATGACTCCAATAATTAGATCACTCAGTAGCATTTACGGCCTTAGTTGCATGTCAACAATGTTTTGCAATTGATGAAATTCAACTAAAATCAAAGTGTTTTCTTTGCAAGAGTTCTAGTAGAAGTTGAGAGTAGCATCAACTTCCATCAACTACAGTTAAATGCAATACACTAAAATTTGATCATGTATCCTAAAAGGGTATACCCCTAAATAATAGTAAGATACAAAGGACATACAGGATTAGACCCAGTTACAAGACTACTCTTGGACAAAGCTAGAAAGGTGAGAAAGATATTAAATGATTCTTAAATACCTAATGCATGCTTGTAGCTGCCTCGAACCATAGCGTTGCAACCATTCAAGTAACAGAAGGCCAAGTTATCTGGAAATACCTGGATGAAGGAGGGGATATCAAGATAGCAGCTTAGAAGACCATTTGTGGATACAATGACTACATTCCTTTGGGCATGGCATTTTTAGTAGTGATGACAGCAGCCAACAATATGAAAACCTGACAAATTGCTGTCATTATAATTAATTTTGATGTTGCATTTAGTAACTTTCATGACCTCTACGACAACAATTACACTACTTTAAATGGACACAATGCTGCACAAACTTCTCATGCCAAACTAAATGAGGTTCAAAGATTTTATGTGGATGCCTATCAGTATTTTACCTTGATGCAGGTGATCATGGAAAGCGATCATGGAAATTTAGGCAGTCCACATTTTCTCCAGCGGAGCACATGCCGCTTGTGCACTCTGACCTTGAAATACTCACCCCCCAAAAAAAAAAATACACCAAGCTTATTTCACATTTTGTTGACATCCATAAGTCAACATATAACAGTGTTTACAATGTCAATATAGCTCTACAACATCCATTATCTAATGTCTTCATTCCAAACAAAAAAATAGTCTTACCCTGCTCAACTTCTGGATACTGCACTGGTCTCAAAGTCATACTGAAATACACTGGGTATTCAGAATCACATAGAGCTAAAAAGTTAAACCACTGATGTGCGACAATGTTGCATAAAAGACAGGACTTCTCACCTTAATGGTCATCCTCAGGCAATATCGATAATGTTTACGCTCATTGGAACAGTTTGTGACCATGCTGAAAAAATTCATGAAACGATTGTTATCCGCGTACTGTGAAAGGAAATAAAAGTGAACAGATTCTCTGTTTGGGGGAAATTGTGAAAACAAAAAAATAAAGTGGTAGACAATCAAATTAAAATATCTTCAATTAAAAATGTCCTCATCTGCTTTGATCTACCCTTTCTGCATGGGTATTTTAGAAGAAATGATGGTGGTGTAATGTAATTTTGGTGGCTTCACATCACATACTTGAAGGATCAATGGTTCATAAGCTTACACAAAAGCAATGGTGCAGAAAGGACCCAACCATTTGTTGATTTGAACTAGAGCAGCAAAGCCGCTGAATCTCAATAATTCTGGTTGTTTAACGTTCCTTTGTAAGAATGTTCTGAATATGTTAGAAACAGTTTAATTGGGATTGCAGAGGTTAATAACAAAATAAAGAGAAGCTTGAATCATTTTCGAGAACTTTTTTGGTCAATAATTTGCAAAAAGATTAACTATACATATTTTCTTCTCACCTAAACCAGTAACATCTTTTGCATACATGAAAAAAGCATGATGGGAAAGTCTGATACACACTTACAATGGATCGAGACACTGACGCCGTTTTAAAAGAGAATGTCCAGCTAGTGTGACAATATCTCTATACATCTAATGTATTGAGATAAAAAAAAAAAGTGTAGTTGTTTGATAACCACCACTGACCAAACATTGAAATCACACCTTTGAAAAAAAGAATGTTGTTGTGGATAGGAATCAAAGTGTAATAAAAAATCAAGCAATGTGAATACAAAAACCGAACCATTAGCTGAAACATGAAGTAATCATGTCAAGAAATTCCGTTTACAGAGTTTGACAGAAATTGTGTAGCCATTTCCTGGGGCCTCTGACCAGTTGTCCTCATTTCCTATTTCCTGTTCAAAAACCCAATCAAAGGACTATACATTTTGTACTTAGAAGTGTGCATTTCTGTAAGGGGCCATTTTGTTGCATGATTCTATAATAAAAATAATTTGTCTTTGCATAAATGATGCAAAATATTGAATATACCTTTTTTGCCATCACCCTCAGAACACTGTAGCATTCTCTAAATTCTCTATTGAAAAAGAGGGCCAAAACGAGTAGAAATTCCAGATTCTGTTGAATAAAGACAAAAAACAAAAATCAGTTTCAATGAAGTTACTGCTTTCTGGCATGGACCTTCTTCAACAGCGATGTTGCACAGCTGTTTACAAACTTGTTAAGAATAAAAGTCAACTTGTCACCCACTTATCCTTTTAAATTTGTAGTTTGTAACCCTTGTGATTAAGGCAAGGATGATACTTGAAAATGCTTGATTGCATTTACTGTTGATGAAAACTTCACCATGTATATACAAACCACAGCCAAAGGTTGCATGTTGCTAGCACATTCAAGATGAATCTGACTCACTGTTCATACATACTTGTGGTGTAAATTCTGTCGTAGGAGACCGTGAGAACTTGATAGTGGAAAGATATGGATATGAGCATGTCTTCTCATTCTACATCATTACATGCTTCCCAATGGCCAACAGTCTTTCTCTAAACAGGGTCATGTTTGTTGCCAGCCCAATGTGAGTGCTGTCAAAGATCTTGACGCTCAAAAGTAGACTCCCATGATGAATTGCATGGCATAATTCATGGTCAAATGGAATGTTGTGTGTTTTTGCAAGTCGTAAGTTTTGTCCGTCCTTTTTGTCTGAATTTGGTAATTTTAGTGCCAGGCAGAAGTCAGTAATTTTCCATGAGAGGAATCTCCAATTGGCTACTTTAAAAAAAAAAAAAATGCAGCAGAGTTTATCCATGGGTAAATAAATAGTCAAACACAAGGTATGTGGACTCAGAGGCAGTACTGTAATAACCTTATTGTTGAGTAACATCCAAGCGTGTGATATGTCCAGCACTATTGAAATGTGTACATCATATCTGATCAATGTGTTTACACAGGGAATGACCATGGTCAGGGAGAGATAACAAACTAATCAGTGCACTTGAGCAGAAACTCTTTCTTCCCCCACCTGCAGGTCAGGGAAGACTACAGTAGCTAATGGGAATTCCCTCTAATGCATAGGCTCCATGCCAGTCTGCAAGAGAGTGCCAGTTAGGCGTGACCATTGCCAACTGACATGAAGACATTCCTGTCAACCATGCTTCTTATAGACTCACCGCCAGTTCTTTCCTATCGTGGGATTCCTTGAGTTTTTCGTTGTCGACGGCCAGCCGAGTGATGTTCACCATTTCCTGGTAGTTTTCGTGATTCTTGAGAGTTTGACATGTCTTCATCAACAGGTTGTACCAGTCCGTGGGAGAGATGGTGGTGATGTCACCGGAGAAATGATGTAACTGTTCCTCTGAATCACGTAAAACAAATTTACCAGTGGTTTCTCAACATTGATACCTTGTGACCAACACCTGTGTATAAGACTGTTTGAGGATGTCCATTCAGACTGTTGTCGTATGTAATTGTGAGATTACGTTGTCAAGGTTTTGAGAGTGAGTCAAACTACAGCACGATCGATCTTTAGATAGCAAACAGATCCTGTTGTCAGGTTTTATATCCTACAATGTTATGCTCTATGTGCTGCTCTCATTTGTGGGATTTTAAACATCTAGAATGTTTAGCACTATCATAAGTCTTATTTTGATGCATAGAACATTCTGTTTATTCATATTTATACAGCTGAATGGTCTTCCGCATCTTTTTTCGCTTTCTTCATATTAAGAGGACCAGAATGCATTGTGGGTTTGATCATTTAATTACACCCATTCCTTGGATCTGCTATATTACATAACGCATGAATATGTAACATGCATTCTTTAAGTAACAATATGGTACTTAATCATGTAACAAATGTTATTTACACAATAACATTTGCTGACCTAAGATGCTGACGTAGAGACATTGTGAATCAACACACACATACCCGCATACTAACTAAGAGGTATGGCCAATCTTCCTGATTCTTATGACTAATTGATCTTCACATGAGTACAAATGTAATGGTTACCATCAAGACCAAAGAAAGTGATCCACTAAAAGCTGAAAATATCAACACTTTGAGATACATCTAGCTCTTTTAAATGCTAAGTTACATCACACTTGAAAGGAGGTGTTACTCAAGACAGATAAGATTTACAGTGAACGGAGGAATTCTTACCATCGCCGTCATTCCTGTCCGACAGAGCCTTGTGGTAGTACTGTCTTAATAACCTTGATGCTAAATCGCAAAATGCTTTGTAATGTTCTGTGTTGTGGAGCAGCAAGCACTTCCTGTAGACTAACTGGACGTCTTGAGAAATCATAGATTCTCCATCTTCAACATCTGACATGCAGAGAGAGAGGGGGATGCCTTTGTCATTTCGAGAATCCTATAATCAGTCAACACCTCTGAAGATCCCATCAGAAGAATTGGCCGCTTTAGGGAATTGACATTTGCAAAAGAATAGGAACTTTTTTTGCTCTCTTCATTGGTGAAAACTGTACCCCAGTAGCATATTCCATTTAAAACATTTGGCATTTCAAAAGAAAAAATATTCATACATTTCAAAATATGCAGTCCATGGCAGCTAACACCCTGTTGGTGTCAAACTTCAAGGTCACAGGAGCATTTCAAAGAACAGCCAAGATTTATAGCAATTCTTTGGCAACATGCCAACATTTGCTCATCCTTTGGGGCTCTTGAACTTCCACAATAAAATCCTTATTGTACTTCAGACAACAATATCTTGAGTTATGAACAAGCTACTGGAGCACTGGGGTTTGAAAAGAAAATTTATTCTGCTTCATTTATGAATTGCGTGACTTGTCCGAGTAATTCTTATGCAAAATGTAATAAACAGTCAAGTTGACTATAACAACCAGATACATTACTGGCCAACAATCCTACTACAATGGCCCTCCACCTCCCTCTTCCCCCTACATGCATCAGATCATGTAATTATGAAGGCAACATTAACTTATCATTCACATTCTATCCTCGGTTGCATTCATATTGATTTGATCAATTTTACCAGAAAACTACTCAAAACAGCAATTCAGTGTTTTCATCAATTTTGAACAGTAATGGTAACAAAATTTGTGATATCTGACTAGAATCACAAATAACATAACTTAATGTATATTTTACCTTGAACAAGAAAACTAGGATAACATATACTGCACTGAACATTGCAGAGTCCTGGCTCTCAAACCGTGCTATCCTTTGAATTTGTACAAGGAATAGTGCCCTTTCATGAGACAAAAATTTATCTAATATGTATGGTTTGAATGAATTGTTGTATGCATTATGAACAATCCAAATGACTGATTGACGAAAAGGTAATGTTGGTTTTGATCTTAAATTTATTAAATGTAGGTGGGGAACCAAAATTTAGTGGAGCAGTACTCACTGAAGCTCAGTAACTCCAGTGCAGCCTTGGTCCTTCCCGCTTGCTGCTCGATTGTTGCCAGGGAGAGTCTGGCCTCCAGATGGGTGGGAGCCTTCTCAACAACTTTCATGTATGCCACAGCTGCTAGATTCAAATCTCCCAAAGAATTCAAACAGTCAGCATATCTCAGCCAAACAGCTGGCTGTTTGAAGTGAAAACATAAAAACTCGATGTTTTAATAAAATTGTTGGACTGATCAAGAGTAAATGCATACTTATCAGGAAGACAAAGGAAAGGGCAAAGGGAAGGCACCCAGGACTGATGATGAAATTCCCTCACAGGGAACAATGTAAATGTAAGGAATAATTACATGCAACATCTTCATACTGTTCAGACATAACAAGTATACAGACAAAACTCACCAAATTATAATTTTTGCTCTTTACAAGGAGCGCCAGAATTGGCTTTGCTTCCTCGTTGTTACCTGTGAGAGAAACGAAATCGAGTACAAATGACAAAAAATCAAGACGAGAAAACTGAGGAGAAATCATCACGACTCCAATTACTTTTAATATCTTTGATCTGAATTTGGAAACAGGCTACTTGTCTCCTTTTTTTTCTTCCTCCATGTTAAGCTATTGTGTTTATTACATGGACACTTTGTATGAGTCTATTGGAATACACATGAACCCATAGAAGTTTACCTTTCTCTGAGTAGGCTTCTGCTACATCAAGGTAGAGGTCTCCCATCATCTCAGCACTTTCCTCAAAGAGGGAGGCTAGACATTGCTGTGTAATAAAATGACTGGAAGTATTAAGAAAACTATGCAGTATATATATTAGTTATATACTGTAGTTCAAAATTCTTCCACAATTTGTATTTATGAGAACTCAGACTTCACATGTAACATTATAGAGGATAAATTCCTAAACACATCCAGTGAGACATAATTCCAGACAAAAAACCTCAGTAGTTACATATTTTATTTAAGTGGTAAATAACTTACATTTCATATTTCACAGTTACATTAAATCTATTCCAACATTGGTCAAAACAAAAAACAAAGTTACCTTGACAACAGATTGGCGAGCATCAAGGTGAATCAGACACACGGCCAGGATGACCCTCAAGTCGATTGGAAGCTGGCTGGGAACTGTCATACTGGATAACTTTGATGGATCTCTGTTGAGAAGAAGAAAAGTCAACTGGATGGACAATTTAGCACTCTGTGATGGTGATGTTGTATTGTGCTCAATGTCAAAGGACCAACCTAAGTTCGCTCTAAAGACATAAATGAATGATACGCTGAATTTAAAAGAATGACAAGTAGTTTGTGAGAATGTACAATACATTTCTCAGTGTTGTCTTGTTACAGATGAAGTTACAAACAAGCCTCCCTCGGAGATTACATATGAGTGAAAGCTGAATTCACTGCAGAAGTGACACAAAGTGCTGTTTGAGGTATTAATGATTTTATCAGAGTGAGAACCACAGAAGAATAAACATCTGAATTTAGTTCATCTATTTTGTCAACTTAGAGATTTTTTTTATTCTTTGGTTTTCTAAAAGGTTGGCTGTCACGATACATCAAACTCATAACCTACTGTTCCCAGGATGCATGTTTCATTGGAGGAAGAATGAAAAGAATTGAATGCAAGGTTTCCCCCAAAAAACATTTCTTGTACTTTAAGTAACATATTACCACTCTGATCAAATGCATATCATGCTGTCATAATCTGTCATTGTAGGGTCAAGGAACCATTGCGCCCAATTCTTTCTTTATGATTGGTTTGAATGCACTTAATCATAGCTTGTTTATACTAACCACATGTAAACTGAATTGGAAGTGAGAAATTTGCAAAAACATTGGTTTAGATACCTCATTCTACTGGCTATTTGCATTTTGAGTGTATAACAGTTTGTGATAGTTTGATAGTTTCATCAAAATAGTCAGTTACAAGAGGCTTAAAACAACAAAGACTTCAGACCCAAAGTGTGACTCACATTACTTGCTGCCTCTCTTCGTTCTCCTCCTCCTCGTGCTTGAATTTTATGGCGCATTTGGTGGTCAGGAACGCCAGGGTCCTTTGGTAATCTTTCTTGGCCATCAGCAGCTCAGCCATCATGTTAATATCTGCAAGCATAAAGAAGAGCAATAGCTAAGAGGGCTGCCTTTCCATGGTACAAGGACAATTTGATAAACACGCAATCAAGCTTCTGCACGTTAATTCCGTGATTATCTGAAAATATGTGAATGATGTCAACATCTGTAGTATGAATGTACAGTACACAGAAACAACAAGAAAAAGAACATCGGTTGTGAGGCGAAAACCCAAATTGTATTTCTTGGTGCATTAAAGTTCGCAAGGTAGCAGACGAAAAATTACTTGCTACGAAACATTTGACGTAGCTTCCGTTCAAAATACATTGATCCGTACAGAGAAAAATCCAATTTTATACCATTTACAAGGGCAAATATGAAAACAGACTAAAAAGGAATGTAAGAGTGCTTTTACAGGATATCTGCCCACAATTCAGTCAACTGACCACCCACTGAGGTCACTTGCATAGGGTACTGTAACACTGTCTCCAGCAATTACAAGGTCACTTTAAACAACTATATGTACCACAAACAAGAAAATACTGAAATGGCATTATCACAAAGTGGGAATAAGAAAAATTTCTTCACTTTCAATGAAGGTGAAAGATTGCAAACCATCAGAATATCCCCTTCATAAAGACTTAGAGACCCGTACTCTTCCTCATATGGAACATACTATTGTTCTTATGACATAAATATACACATATTACAGTATATTTGGTGTCTTGAAATATAACATGCTGACATTGATGACTGTGCATACACAATGGAATAATAGGTTTGTTGTTTCAGGAGCATCCATACAAAGTGCTTAACTGCTGTGTGATTACTGACGATTTCTTTTGACTTCACACTTCAACAAAAATAGAGAAAGGTATTTGCTGGTCATGTTCAAAGGGCTATCATTAAATGTATGTTTGTTAAAAGTTGTTGAGTGAACTTTACCAATGACTCAAATGTTTCTTTCACAGTTTAATTACTAATTAAAAGAAAAAAAACGCTTTGCCTCTTACCTTCGTAGGAGACTACATCTTTGTGCTTCTCAATGGCAGTTTCCATTATCTGTATTGCACTGTTGTCATCCCCATTGTCATGGGTATACTAAAAGAAACAAATGAACTACAGTATGTTATCAGAAAATTGTTTGAACTCTCATCAACTGTCTGTACAGTCAAAACAGCTGCACAAAACATTTGGTTACAATCAAACCTTTTGTTGTAACATTAATGTCTAGATTCTTTTTTTAGATTTTATCCTGTGAGATTGGGTAATAAATACCCCCTCAGTGAGATTAAAAAAAAAAATTCCATGCATTTACTTCCTTAAATATGGTGATCTCTGTTAAAAAAGTTTGAACAATTTCAAACTCAAATGTCTTTTTCTTCATTTCTTTATTTTTGAGTTAAAATGACCGTAGGTTGAATTTAATAGAATGGTAAAATATGGAAGAGAAAAGAAGAAAAGTTTCAAGAAACGTGATATGCTCTATACCTTTGTCATTTCTCTAGCTAGCTGGAGATACTCATCTCCCTCATTGTTTGGGAGATATTTGAGTAGCATTTTCTTCACCAGAAGTGCTCGGTTCTCTTCGCCCATCGAGTTCAAAAGGTTCAACTTTTCACGCAAGAGAGGTACCTTATCTTTCGAAAATTTTATGGCTGACAAGAATGCAAAGAGGAAGTAATATCGTGAAGCAAGTGAAAAAAAATACACACTTAGAAAAATCAAAGTTCACCATTGGTGGGAAAAAGACAAAAATGACAGATTGAGAAGCTCTAAAAAATGACCAGAAATAAAAAAGAAGAAAAAAAAAGAAGTAGTTTTCTGGTTAGTCAAGTATGACCTATGAACAGATGCCAAATGGAAAATAAATTATGGGTGAGGTATTTAGATCAGTGTACACAATTATCAACCCCCAAAAACAGTCTTCACAACCTAAAACAAAATTATCCTAGAAAGACATGAGCTTTATTGTTTTATCTATAGAGAGATTATAAAGGAAGCATTTATATGATAAAGGATGGTGTTTAGAAGTTTACATCTGGTGCAAAGGTGTAAACATTTTGCAATATCTGAAGAAATAAATGAAAAGCTAAGTTGCAGAAAGGGTGACACTTTTGGTAGTCATGCCTATGATGGCAGTTAAATTCTGTCCTGGTCATACAGTAAATGACAACATGGTATCTTACAGTACATAGCCAACACACTTGGTCTTGAAGGGTAGTTATTTTGCCATGATAAGTGACAACAAAAATCTGGAGGGAGACTGTGGCATGTATATCACATCTTCACATCAGATAAATACCTACCTAACAATGTTGGGTCAAATCTGGTATCTTTTTCCACAAGGTCATGCAGTTCAGATGGGAAATCCTTAGAATTCATGGACAAAAAACCCCATGTTACTGTGACCGGGCCAAACCCTGAACCCCCCACCCCCACATTGCTACAGTAAGCATCAGATCCCAGAGCAACCATCTCTCATCCAGATTACCATGCCACGAAATGCCCCCTAATTTATTCAAGACTGGAACCTTCATTGGGTTTTCAGATTGCACACAGGAAATTAGAACAATTGGTCAGGGAAGCCAGGTCACAAACATTACAGTATATTCATTGCTGGACAATTTATGTAGAAATCTACAGGGGGAATTTCTTTGCATGGTGGCTTTTTGAAAGAAAGGCAGGTCATTTTAAATTCTAAGCACACCCTTAGAGAAGTGTAGATCTGTCAGGTTGGAAAGCCTGTTGTAAAAGTTTTCAACATTTGGCTTTAATGAGAGGAATTGTTCTGCCACACCACTTACAAAGGTCTTTTACAAAATGATTTATATATCCATCCATGCAATAGGAAGAACATAAAGAAGTGTCACTTGGCTCACCTTTACTGTAACAATACAAGGCCAAATCCAGATTATTCTGGTCCATACACATTTCAATCACTTTCTGCCATTCGTCTGTGTCTTGACTGTTTAGGTGGGCGCCAAGGAGAGCAAACTATGGACACAAAAGGAAAGGGTGAATCATAAAAGAGAGCAAGGATGTTCATAAATCACAACTGATGTAATCAATCAACTTCTTCCACCAGTCAGGTAGCAAAGAAGCTTGGGAAAAATCTGAAGAAATGAGGAAGGTTACTACCACGGGAGGAAGGAATTTACTTGTTTCGCAGGTACAGCTAGGACACACATAATGCAAAGCAGTTAATAACACCAAGGAGGTTCTAAGGATGGAGTGACAATGAAAAGTAACCCTTTCAACTCCCCTAGTTTTGTGGTTTTACTCCTTTTTGTATCCCATTGAAATTTACGCCCAATGCATACATCCTGTTTGTTTATAGCAGTTGCCTCTGTCCACATGCATGCCTCGCTTCAGATATTCAGATAGTCAAGACTTTCCTGCAAAGTGGGCTGGTTGTTAAGTGAGGTCAAAGTTCACCATGTACAAACTGCTATCTGGCCTGAAATGCGAAGGGCGCTCGCGCAGGCAGTAGCTGTTTTGAGATACACTGCAACTGACGCTATCATGTGGTACCAAATATGGACGTCTGTAACGAAGTTTCAGGGAAAAAATTCAGTCATAATCCACCCAATTTCAAATCATTCCCCCTTTCTTTTTTAATGACAATTTAATGAAGATTTTCCGGAAACCGGAAAAATTAAATCTTTTTTCTACTTCTTTCTTAATAAAGTATCCTATCATTACATAAAGTTTCACCGAGTTCCGCGATCCGGAAGGTCCCTTCGAACGTGATCATAGTATTGTACTTCAGCAGGCCAACTACACACATCATATGCATAGCACTACGGCAATAGGCTTGTAGTATGGCCTTATAGGCCTAGGCTATGTTGCTGTCTGTTAATATTATTTACGTTATGAGTAGGCCAATAAGTTAGTTATGTGGGTGAGGATTATTGGCCTAGCTTGCTAGCACGATCTCGATAGGCAAAACACAGTCGACATATTTTAATGAAATCAATGGTGCAATGGCATTGTTCATCATCCGGGGGCAAGGAAAGGTGTTAGGCCTAATACTTTACAAGACCAAGGCATCACATGGCTGTGGAAAGATCGACCACCAAAATATGGCTAGCTTAAATATGTGTTGTCCTATACCTAAATATCATGATAACTTTCCTCCAGCTGGACTGTTCAAATTTTCACAAGCTGCATCCTCTTTAGCTCCATACTTTTACACCACTCCTCTAGCTCTGTTTCACAAAAATCTTTGAGTTTTTCTTCTGAACAAGGTATCAAACTACTATTTGAAGCAATACTGCTTAAAAAACTATCTGAAGCCATGTTTCCTAAATTCAGTGTGTATGTGTTGTGTATACTGCCTCTTGTATAGTACAGTTACTGTGGAATACTGTAGCTTTTGCACACTGTGCAAAGTGAACACAATGCACAGTAAAGGAGAGCAAGACAAGTTTATCTCCATGCATGGGTGATTTTAATCCTGTTATCTGTGTTTGCTGGTTCACACTTGAAACTAGGATGTGGACAGACACAGACAATAGCGTTGTCACTCCATCCTTAGAACCTCCTTGATAACACAATTTCATTTTGAGATGAAATCATAATTAGTTGCAGTTGTAAAATATGGTGGGAAGGTAAACCATTCATCTCCTCCCTCCCATTGTGGCATGGTTTCAGTTTTGATTTTGTGAATATGACATTCAGTTTAAATTGCAATCAGTGTCCACAGCTTTCCTTTTCCAGTAACATACCTGTATTTGTTTTTCCAGTAACATACCTGCAAACTTCTTTCTGGTTCTCCTTTCTCCTCGTACAGCAAACTCAAAAGCTGGTAAGGCTCCGGGCTTCTCGGAGATTGTCTCACTATTTCCAGACACATTGTGGCAGCACTTTCAATTTCACCCCTGGCAAAGCACAAGTTAGCCTCCCCCATGAGGCCGGCCAGATGCTTCGGAACCTTCTTCTTCCTTCGGCCCTTGGGTGCACCCCTTTTTACAGGGGTCTCATTTTTTGGACGCATGATGCCCATCTTTTTGAGTTCTGATGGGAGGAACAATTATCCTTTTACATTTAGTATTTACAGTAATTCACTATATTGATATATTAAAGCACAAGGTGACAAAGAGAACATAAGTGGTGTTAAAGGTTACCAGTACTCTCGGCACAGTAGATGTGAGTGCGTTTGTTGTGAGGAGACAGGTGAGTGATGAAGTAAATATATTTGTATAAAATGACATACTGTTAGCTCTGGCTTATGACCACTGGCACATCGTAGTAACAAATGAAATCATGACAAAAGAATCTAAAGTGAGGGTCCCTGCCCAAGTTTCACCATAGTGAAGGTTAAGTTTGGCCAAAAGGTAAACTTGTTGTAAGGGAAAGCCAACAGCATGAAGCACCAGAACAGTATGGGTAAACCTCTAAGAAGCATATATAGATGATACATGAAAATAAAATGTAGACTGGACACTTTCATATGTGAAATGAGATTTACTTCTTCTTTTTTTCTTCCACATGCCATTTTCTCACGCTTGTGATTACAGCTGGTTAAACTAAAAAGTGTAAATTAGACAATGCTTAAAGCAACACTGATATACTTCTTGTTCAGTACCAATCCTCTGGTGTCTTTACAGAAGAATACAGACTGCAATGACTTGGTTACACTATAAATGAAGCCTCTAGATTAATTTGAGGTACAAGAAAACTAACACGACTGCAATTCAAACGTTCTCACTTGTGTACTGTACAACACTTTAGTTTAGTGCAATAAATTTAATTTTTAAATTTTATCAATTTGGAGACTAACTTCATCAGGCATATGTTTGTGTGTAGGATGCCCAATCCCTCACTCCAGTCTATTCATTTGCCCCATCACCAATCTCTTCAGGACTGCTGGACTGACACTACAATATGACTTTCAGTACATAATGCTACTAGTCTCATCTGCTAGGTTAACGTAAAGTAAGGAAAGTAATGCTCATCTTCCATCTAAATTGTATACAAGTTTTGAATTTCTTTTTTCAAAATTTAACCACTTCATACTGTACCTGCTTCATTTCTCCTTATTTCTGAGTCAGTGCTATCTCCGGTATCAGTACTATCTGCTTTCTTTCTGTAATTCTTATTCCTCTCCTCACTTCCTTCTCCATCTTCTTCATCATCGTCTTCATCGTCTTCTTCCTCCGACCCTTCCTCATCGTCTATCTCTTCCACTCCTTCGGCAGACTCATATTCATTTTCATCATTTTCAACTTCCTTTTTGATGTCTGGTAATTTGACCACCAGGGATGAATCACTCAAGACTACCTCAAAGTTTCCTCCTAAAAGGCAAAACAAAAAAAAAAAAGAGAGAGATGCAATAGTGGTGAGCTAACAAACCAGCTTTTCTGAAATCAGCTACCAGATTCATACTTTTGATGCATCATCGACACTTGGCAGTTTGGCAGTGTGTCGTACATTTCAGAGGTTGTATATCAAAGTGAAATACAGTGATAACTTTTTGGCAGACCTTTTAGTTTCCATCTGCAGTGTTAAAGCTGAAAAAGTAGTCAATCATACTTGAAGGAACCAGAAAAGCACTAATATGCACAGTAGTCATAAACAAAGGTTTCTACTGACAGGAATGTTGATTAAGAATAATGTTGACAAACTGAGAATCAAATTTATTAAACATGAACTGGTTTGAGGAGAGCTAAAGAGCTACTGTGAGCACCTTTCTAAAGACCATTTTGAAAAGGATTGCATCAAGCACTTACAGTATTAGTACATTCAGTGTGACCTGTACTTATGGCCTACAATAGAGAGGTGATATATTCACAGAGTTGGATGTAATGAAGGCCAAACTACACTGTACTGTACCTAGGGAGGAAGTCTTTGCATCCCCTCTGCCAGGGTGAGCATCATTTTGACCAGATACTCCAGATGTTGAGGGAAGGGTTCTAGCGGCATTGATGATCTGAATAGTTTGGTATAGCTGTGAAGAAAAAAGATACTGTAGCATCAATGCTCACTTCAAAATACTGTACAAGAGAAAAGAAATGTGATATCCTAATTTAATGATAATAGGAGATAAAAAGAAACAGTAAAAACAGTTCTCAATGGTTCTACTGTAACACAACAATAAAATTTAAGCCAAAGGTATAACTAATTCATATCACATGCTCATACATGTAAGAACACAATACTGGGGCACAAAAGTGGGCCATTTGGGTGTTAAACCAAAAACATGAATGTGATTTTTTTTTGGAGGGGGGGGGGGAGCCTGTCCTAGCCCCCATGGGGAACCACCCCTGAAAAAACCCAGTAGGGCTACATAGCATAAAACCAGGAACCAAATGCAGTTCCAACAAAAGCACAATTTAAAATGAGAACAATGGTTTCAAGTCAAGATGGTTCAAAATCTGGTATTTGGAAGTGTCTCAAGATTGTTTGTGTGAATAGCTATTATCGGCACAAACAAAATTAATAGAATTTATCAATAAGCAATGATAATAATGGTTAGGGTTAGAAGTGCAAATTTAACAGACACTTGGTCTGTTTTGTGTGTGAATAGATAGGTTGCTAATTTGACTACCAAAAGTTTAAAGGCCTTCTAGCCTACAGTAGAACTAGTACGAACTGGAAAGCTTGCAAAATGAATGAGGATCTGTATCCATTTTGCATGGCTTCAAAAGACACATGATGTATCTACTGTCTATGTAACTTATATGGTCTGGTGCAAACATGCAGTTTCCTGTGGTGTGAGACAGGGAATGGGAGCTGGAATTATTGACCAAAGTTCTTTTAAGGGTCACAACTCATAATATGCAGTATTAGTGGCTACTGATAACAGTGCTGTGCTTAGATTGTTTGGTATGCAAATACAGGCATCTAAATTCTAGTGTGGCCCTAGTTAGGCTAGTGTAAATTAGACCTACTAGTAGTAGTACTACTAGTACTAGTAAGTACCAGGTCTCCGCTTAATAATATGGCAGCTAAGGAAATTCCTTTAATTGTTAATGTTAATCCCCACTATTGCCTGTAGGCTAGCCTATTTTAGGAATAGGCTAGGCCTACTGTAGTAAGAGCTAGTTATTTCAGTAAGGCTATACCATGGTGAACACATCATACATCCACAGTTAGGCCCTACGCCTAACTTACACAACAAGCTTAAGTTGAAAGTTAGGCTTAACATTGATTTAGCCTAGGCCGAAATTGTGGCTGCCGTGTACTGTACTGTACTGTAGTGTAAGTTACTGTTTGTATTATGTTAGCGTAACGTTAAACTTGTAGGTAGGCCTAAGTAAGGATGGTATTTTCTTCCTCTTTTGCTTACATTAGCACCATCTTTCCAATCCTGAAATGGAATTTCTCCCTCTAGATACTTTAAAAAACTTTCCTTGTTTAGTTCCATCTTTTCAAAGACCAAATATCGCACGTGAAACTGTTGGCGCGGCAAGAAAATCCGTCAACAGGTCAACTGACCTCCTTACATAGCAGACGACAGGAAAAACGCTTGACGCAGTTTTAGAGACTTAAAAATTACATCGCGCCCTCTTCCGGTTGCTAGAGTAAACGTTCGACGCTTTCTTACTTTCCAGGCCTAGGGCTAGAGAGTCTCACAGGAACAGCTACTGACCTAGGCTACTTCTTTCTATGGATGGTAGGATCGAATATCCTTGCAGCCAACGGTAACTTTACGAACTTTCATGGGTATGCCAAAGATCTGAAAGGCTAGACTTGGAGTCATCAAGGGTTAACGTCGGTATCTCCTATACTAGCCTATGTCGACAGGAACCGGCTAGGGCTGTACTTAGCGTTATTAGCCTGCCTTTAACTCGGTACAACACAACAGTTCATTTGCCTAACCAGCCTACAGTACAGTAGCCTTACACTTTACAAATTACAGAAACTAGACTAGTAACAGTTACACTGCAGTTAGGCCTAGTGCTCCAGCTACGCTAGCTAGGACTGGAGTACCACTACTCCTTGAAGTCACTAAGTCAGGCTTTATGTCAATGATGATTCAACAGTATTCTGGACCTTGGATAGGTCTAGTGACACTGGAGACCTAACAGTTAGGACTAGGAGTAACTATAGAATACCCTGCTATGCATAAACACACCTTAAAAGTTGAAATTGATTAGCCTTCCTACTCCGATAATATGTCTGATCACTTGGTGATAACAACTTGTCACAGAGTATAAAGCTATGTTGAAAGGCCAACAAAATTTCTTAGGGTCTAAGTCCAAAGGCCTTTTCCCTTTGTGGGTACAGTGCGTCCAGTTCCATTAAGAAGAAGCCTTTTAAAATGCTACAGTACCTTAATGGTTACTTCTTTTACTAGTAAATACGCAGATAATACTGAAATAGTGAAAGTCGTGAATACGAGCGAGGGCTCATTTGTTTCAAAGGGATATTCATGAGTCCTGGACACAAGATTGGAAAATGCATTTCAATGAAGACAAATGTTCAATATTACATTTGGGTGTAATAATTCCAAAAAGAAGTATTTTGTGAATGGTAAACCTCTCACTAGCAAGACTTCTGAAAAAGATTTGGGTATAATAATCAGCTCATCATTGAAATTTAGCTTGCACTGTACACACGTGGTTAAAAAATAAGAAAGCCAATGAAGTCATGGGTATAATTAATCGTAACTTTCAGTGTAAAATCTTAAGATAATTTTATGTTTGTATAAAAGTTTGGTTCGTCCCATTGTCGATTATGGTGTAACTCTCTGGAAACCATATCTCAAAAAAGACATTGCCCTGATTGAGGGTGTCCAAAAGCACATGACAAAGATTATTCTGTCACTTAGAATCTATTCGTATGAGCACCGACTTTAACTTCGTGATTTTGACGACTCTTGAAGCACAACACACTAGTCAGGACAATATCACAGTCTTTTCTTTATTGAATAGTTTTATTGACATTTATTCATTTGTTGACTTTGAAAAATCCTCTACAGCTAGGGGCCACTCTTAGAAAATCAAACCCAGGCATTCTAGACTGGACTGTTACAAAAACTCTTTTTTGTGCAAGATGTTGTAAATCATTGAATAATTTGTCCAAAGTAGCTGTATCAGCAACTACGATCACTGGTTTCAAAACCCATATCAGCCAGCACAGCAAAGAACGCAAGCTTTCTATCCGCTACGAGGTTATACTGTGTAGCGTAATCTCATCAGGTGAATATCAGGTGAATATACTGTAGGAGCTGGAATTGGAATTTTTTCAAGTCAAAGGCTTTCCCCTGAGTGGCTACATCGGCTCTGCTGTCTTCATCATGGGTACATATCTGATCTTGTTTACCCAAATTCCTGTATGATGTGTGTTGTATTGTAGGACAGCTTGTGTGTGTTCACGTTATGGTGTTTGTGTGACGCTGTGGCCAGCTACACAGTGGACTTAGCTGATGACGGGGTGTTCTATAGACTGTCATACCATGCCTCATTGTTTCAATCTCCTTCACCTACGCTTTCAAATATTGTAATTTGGAATAAGAGGCTCAGTGGGCACTTGATGAATCTACTCAATTGATGGCTACCCTTCTTTGCATACAGTACACCAAACTCTGCACACCCTTAAAATGAGCCAGAAAATGCAAAAGTCCAAGCAGCTTGATGAAGTTTTGGCTACAATACCCTGTAATGTCTAGTAATTTAGAAACACTGTATATTTAGTCATCCTCTTCTGATTTGCCAACTCCACGGTACGCCTAGGCTACTGCAAAATTTGTACAGGAGGGGTTAATTGCCTCCTTAAAGTTGCCACGTAGATTTCTAAGTCATGATTTTGACAATTCAGTGGACTCATTCATGACCATTTTTGTTGCTGACTTGTTCACAGGAAATTGCTGAAGGTTCACAGGCAGAAATCAATTGGGTTGCAAGGAAATTCTTCCTGAAGTGATTGTCATGCTGATTGTTTTGAGGTATATGAAATTTGGTAGGTTTACATTGTATCATTATCTCAAGCCAGTGTTAGTTAAAATTAATAAAATTATAAAATTAAAATAAATAAAACAGATTTTAAAGGTAAAATTCCTACCAGATTAGGTCAAATTATCTTAAAACTTGCTAACAAAAATTATCAGATTCATACTGTTGGAGTTTGCATTTCAAGCCACTAGATTCCAAGTTTTTCATGTTAGATACATGGGTGAATTTTTAAATCTAATTGAATTTACGACTATGACAGTTCTCCTACCATGTAGTACTAGTACAGAAATCATTAATCTGCTCAGCTGCTCACAACCCAATAGAAAATTACAAACTACATTTGGGTAACACCTTTTCATTTTAGAAACACTGAGCACTCTAGAATGACATACTTAGGATATATATAGTAGGTCAAAATCTGAAACTCTTCCCAGCACTTGTCAATTTAAGTCCCTATGACTGTCTGCTGCAGTTTTTAGAACCCCATTGACAGTCAATGCCAGCTGGCTCTGGTAAATCAGTAAATTATGTATACTGTCCAGATTGCACAGATTGTGGGGGAAATCCCCCTTGCAGAAATAGGAACTAAGATAAGCAATCTTCAAAAATTGAGAAAAGAAATGATGACTGATGATCTGTGCAAGTTTACCAAGATCCACGCAGTGATCTACTAAGGAACATTTCTCTATGTGTGCAGTAAATGGGTTCTGATTCAATAATTCATTCATTCATTTATTAATTCACTTATTTTTTGTTGACACAAACAGATAAGAGAAAAAATGTACCTAGACAGGACACGAGAAAAAAAGTGTATCGCTTTAGTGCCCTAAAATTAAAGTACAAAAAAGGAGGAAAAAAATTAGCAAGAAAAGAAACTAAAGAACAAAGGAAAATGACAAAAGAGAAGTACATAATGATGCTAATAACGATAATGATACTAATTAATAAAAACAGATATTTGGGAAACGAAGCTGATGATAGATTTCCGGTGTGACTGACAATGTTCTGAGCACACATATTCGTGGAAGTACTGTAGTCTAAATGTTTATCCACACACTCTTGAACTGCCAAACAATATCTCCTGTACAGTTTGCAAACATCTCAACTTGGAATGTCATAAAGTTTTGATCACAACAAAGATACTGAAGAGGGAAAGATACTGTAGGACACTCACTTGGGTTTGTACTTAAATCTATGTAGCAAACGTGACATCATATTTGGGAAAGGGAGCCCCGTTATAGTGGATACTGTACTGTAGATAGGCTGATGTTGATGTTACTGTACTGTATGTGCAATCTATATGGAGAATTACCACAAGTTTGCATAATTTGCCTTGAAAAATAGTAATAATGATGAAATAAAGAGCAAATAATGAAATGTATGTTTGAATCTTGACAGATATTTTTAGTGCAATTAGATCTACATACAGTAACTGATGAAACCAGTATTCCATAGTACTGTAGCTGCTACAGTATTTCATCTCTTTAAAGTGATCTGAACAATATCCTTTTGCCAGAGCCATGAGCAAGCCATAAGTCATATGTTGATTTGATATCTCAAATGAGCAGAAGGATTGCTTTTGTTACACAGATTTGTAACTCTGAAGTTGAGGAAAGTTGGTTATTTTGAGAACCTACTGGCAATTCCCAATGAAAAAAAAAAGAAACTTGCAACACCTAGAGAGTGGAAGCACTTTGTTGACTACTGTACACGCAATGCGCACAGCTCATTGTGTCTGTCCCATCATTTTCTAGCCGATAGCATCCTACAGTATTCTTTTCCTGCTCTTCATTTACAGTACTAGAACAACACCTAAACACCTTACTGTACAATAAAGTGGAACCCTCCAGACATACACATCAAAAGTCTCATGATCCAGTGGTAAGGCTACCGCTTATTGTAAAAGGCAATGATTTGTAATTCCTGCAGTGCTTACTACAATCAAGCAATGTTTCTTAAATGCTTTTTGAAAAGTTTATGAGACATAAAGTACTGTGTGTGTTTTTGTGTATTGTATGTCAATTTGCCAGCCAATTCCATCTTGTTGCACAATATATGTACAATTCCTTTCTTTTCTTCTGCAGATCAGGACATTATTGCACACTGCCATGACCTGTGACCTTTAATCAAGAAAATGCCCTAATTTTGTCAGTAATCCTTCCTGTGGGATCTATGTTTCATTTACACAATCCCTATGGAATGTCAAGATTTGTCTTCCGTAGCCTATGAGCCCCGAGAGTCTCTCTGGAAGTTGGTAGAAGAGAGTGTCTCTGCAGAGGAGACAGAAGAAATAAGGGAAATCCTTGGCGAGTCCCTTGTGGACCAAAGCTTGGATTTACATACAGAGGTAACAGATAGATGGAGTTATCAGGCTTGGGTAATCATAACCAATTATCGTAATGGATTACAATTGATTAGATTTACAAGCCTTGTGTTGTGAGGTGTGGAAGTGCAATTGCATGTTACCACTCGCCTCAAATCACTGTGAGGAGTAATTTTTTGCACACCTACAGTAGATAAAGAAGGGTGCTCAGATAAATGTGTTACAGTTAAGAAAAACAGAACACCTACCACACTCCTTAATTTCCTGAGGAGTGTGATTTCTAGCATACCTGGGAAACCTAAAACTCAAGGCCTGGATTTATTAAGAAATCATAATTGTGTCAGATTAATTTGTGAAAGTTGCATTTTGTAAATGCAAGTGATGACAATGACAAAGTAATCCTTACTGTGGCTTGTTTATGATAACATTGAAGCTAAAGTTAAAGAATTCAAAGAAGTAGTACATTGCACCATTTGTCAGTGTTTTCTACTTGTGTAGCAGTGACTAATATGTGAACAGCTTTCCCGCTTCTTTGGAAGCTCAAGCAGTCCCTTGCAGCTGAGTGAGAAGTGTGCAGGATTCAATGATCTCAACTTTGGAAGGACTTGGTTCTGTTGTTGGTACAATCAGGCTTGCACATTTTGTTCACTCAGCCTGCTTCCTTGAACCTGAACACATCCTTGTTTACACAACCGGTTGACTTTATGTAGTAAATATTAATAAAAAAATTACAGTCGACCTGACCAAATTCAACACAATTGATAACTCCACGGTTAAAAACAACCGTGAGCATTGAGCCAGGAGACCCCAAGCTGCCTACTGTAGTGGTGCTTCAGCTTGAAAGCACATATGCTGCACCTCCCACAGTACTTCCTACTGTATCAGTGAACACACTCAACTGTCCGAGATCCTTTCCTGTTTACCTGAAGTGTCAATCTCAAATGAAAGACTTAGGTCAGGAGCAAACTATATGTTCTGTATAAAAGATGATAAAAGAAACGTAAGAAAACAAAATGTAATCATGATTTTAATTATAATTACATTGCAATGTAATAACTGTAGTCAGTTGTTTATGTTATTTTTATCTGTGTTTGTAATCATTATCATAATTGTACAGTCTGAAGTAATTGTAATCAAGATAACTCTCTCCTGGGAGAGACAGGCAGTTCATAGAAGATCTTGGAGTTAAACAGTGTAATGTTCAAGTGAGTAAAAGTATGTTGTTGACACATTCTCCAAAATATCCTTTTTGAAACAGTTTTCAGTAACAACATCAAGAATTAGGATTTACTTGCTCTACAGTATGCCTCAGTGGCTGTACTTTAGGTAAAGCAGCATCAAATTGTGATTTTCCAACTGTAACAAGTGAATTTATTATCATGCATGTCACTGTAGCATTTAAATAGCCTACAGATACAAAAGAAGTCCACCTTGAAACCAGCCTCTTTAACCCAAAAATTCCTCCTCACTCAGTTTGTACACTGTGTCTGCATTTTTCAGTTACATTTCCGTCAGATGAGACCCTTTTTGATCATGTACCGTATTAAAGTTTGTTATAAGTATTAACCCTTTGTAACTCATTATTTCCACCATCTGCATATAGGCCAATGCCTTGCTTGAAATATGGCAGAACTTCAAAAACGAGACAGATGATGTGATGCATTCTCAGCCGAAGAGTCTTCCGGAACCACCGGGAATGAGAGACAGCCTCAGAGACCACATCAAGATGCTGGTGGAGAACATCCGAGAGAAGGCCCGGATCGGGAGCAGGTCGGTCTTTTGAGAATAATGAGTAGAGTCTCAGCAGTGGAACGTTCCTCGAAGAGTTAAATGCATTTGTTGCAACATTTCAAAGTCCTCGTCATGAATTTGCACAGATACACCCAAGGATTTGCTTTTCAGTAGAAGAATACAAACTCTCAATAAATGTTACAGCTCTTACCAAATTTCACTTAAAATGTTGCCACAAACAAGAAAAGAAACAACTTTCTTTCTGATATCAGTGAGTGGCAATACACTTAATGATCTACCTTTTGAGTCTCTCTATAACTTCAAAGCTTATACAGGTAATTGCAATTCCTTTGTCCTGTGTAGAATTTGTAAAGCATTTCTCAATCTTAATTTTTCCATTCCATACTGTAGAAAGATATTGCATTAAGTTTGCAATGATAATTGTCAAATCATGTTTGATTTCTGGTAGTGAAAACATAATTTTAACATTGTTTTCCGGCACTACTTGTCTACCACTGTACCTGGCATTGCCACATAATGCTGTACATGTTTGCTGAGGTTGATTGCTTAACAAGTTTGCATGCAGTCTGATTCTGCAGAGGAAATCTGTGACAGCTGCCAACATGACCCTGTGCTCATTGGCTTGCAGTCCCTGCTGTGTACTACCGGAGTCCTGCATCACTGGTAGATGCTAGTCTGCACTCTGCTCTGACTAATTTGCCTTTGATCATTAAAAGTAAAGTGGCTTTTTACCTGACTGGTACAAAGTTCAACTGAAGGAGCAATACTGTGTACTGTTTAAGCCTTTCTTGTCACAGAAAGGTATCTACTGAATGTGGTTAAAATGAAACTGTACTGCTTCCCCATCAATTACATGAAACACACTTAGTGTAGTAACAGCTCCCACAAACCATGAAAAGTCGCTACTGAAAAGCTGTGAATTTTCTCTTCTCCCACTCTGACTCCAGTAAACCTGAGCAAGGTGTGCACTGCATACATTGGCACTGGTACCTATATTCATTTTGGTCTCAATTTCCCCACTAACCTGAAACTGCTATTGAAATCCTTTCTGGTCAGTGCCCTGTGTAATTTTTTTTTCTTGATGTGCTGGGTATGTAGGCAATGTACTTTCAGTGTCCTCATTTTTGATGCTTTTTTATTCCTTCAGGGGCATTGATATATCACTCACGTATTGGTCTGATTTGCTTCACAATATACGTTTATCCTTTCAGGGATGCTGAACTTCTGCTAAACGACAACAAAAGGGACATTATAGAATATGCAATGGAAGGAAGCTCAAGGGGTGAGCATTCTATTTATTCATCTTATTTTAAACAACGTACAATCTTTGCAGAATGATTATTTAAGTGCAGTTACAAATTTGCTGCCTAAAATAAGTAAAGGACATTCAGTACTGCAAGTTAAGCATAGGACATATGTACTTTTTTAGTTGATGCACTTCTGAAGTTGTGTGTCAAATAAAAAAGAAACTCACAATTCCTGAAATTGAAAAGTAGTTCACTTCAAGAGGTGTAGTCTAAATAGGCTAAGTCAAGTATTTTTGGTTCTGAATGTCCATTGAGTCGTACTTCTCTTCACAATTTATTTCTTACACATATCGTCTCTTTAGAGCAAAAACTTCAAAATAAATAGTCTTCATTACTAAAATGTCAACTACTGTGAGTTTCAAGAGCATTTATTATAAAACAGCTTCTCTTTCCAGCCTATGATGGCAGTAAGATTACATAGCTGAAACTGCATCCCTGTTTCTTAACCTGAGTAAAAGCATAGACTAGCATGGTGCATCTCATGTATATCTCACAGGAAGCAGCCCTGGTATGGTCCGGTCTCGCCCATCGTCATCTATCAGCAGCAGAAGCGGTAGGGAAACCCCTATGAGGATGACACCATCCAGTGAGGAAGACAGGTCAGAAGTTTAGTATCATGGACGGACATTACTTAGATATTATGTTCTGTATTTGTTTGATAAATTGCACCCACTCATTTTTGGACTGTACATTGTTCCAAAAGACTATTTCTTTCCAAGTTTCAGTACAAAGCTTGCAACATTGCTGTAAATCAAGAACAGTTAAAATGTGAAAATTCTTGTAAACACCATATCTCAAGGAGGGAAGCTTGGACAGATCTCATATTTACTATGTAGGTTTGCAAGAACCATACTGTTTTTTGTGGAAGTCAGCAAGGGTCAAATTGTGAAAACCTTATAAACATTCCATCTCAAGGGAGAAGCTTGTACAGATCTCATACTTCATATGACACACTGGTAGTTAATGCTATAATGTCAGATTCTGGATAGCAGTTCTCATAATTACATCATCGAAAGCACAGTGTACCTGTGCGTTCTGGTTTCCCAATCTCATTACATGCGATTGTCTTAGTTAATAAATGTTGAAAACTCTTTTCATCTGCAGGCTGTCGGAATCGACGAGTGCTAGCGAAAAGGTCAGTTCTCTTCGTGACAGTCTAAATGTTATGAAGATAGATGAAGTGGTGCTGGAACTGAGGTAATGCTGTTGTTTTTCCTTCTACCATTGATTAAATTGTTTTACTAGTAGTGTATCATGGCTCTCAGAGGTTTGTAGCAAATGCACTTGCTCATGTTCACCTCAAGATAATGTGAATATTTCAATCTGAAGGGTTTAAGTGTTTACTCCTTTTGCAATCCTTCATAGAATGATTTTTTTTTTTCTAGATAATGACCTTTGATGAATTTTGGGAACAGTGCATTCCAAAACTGAAAACTGAAAGCCAAAATACTAGCAAGAAGTTTTTTAAGTCTTAATTTTTATTGCCACCAGGATTTCTTTCACTGTGGGGATCCCCTTTCAAGACAAAAGTCACATTTGAAACTGTGCTTTCTGTTAATTAATAAATGTTATACTCACAAATCCTCTTGTGACATGAACCTTTTCTTTGGTCAGCTGTTCATTTTCCTCAACGTTTATGTACTGTTGTGATCTATGTGTGATAATGATTGTGCAATGCAGTGTTTTCATGGTCTTTCCAAAATTTATCCAAATTTCTTTCAAGCAATATAGTCGTTACACAATCCACCACTTTCAGATGTAAACAAATGCATTTTAAAAGTCTACAGTCTGGATTTTGAATGTCTTCTGCATAATTTGAAGTCATAGTTGCCCATATTTTCAGAGAAGGTGATGCAAAACTCTAAACAATATTTAATTGACGTAAATTGATACCTTCACCTCCGGTTGTATTATGCATACCTATTGCTTAGGATTACTTGAGTAACTTGTAAACCATCTTTGTGGAATTCCTCTTATGCCATAGCAGGTTAGTTTCTTGAGAGGAATACTACGATTAACAGTATCAAATGCCTTAGAAAGATCAACAAAAACACCAAAAGTGTACTCCTTAAAATCATAACATTCAGTCATGTAATGGACTAAGTCAAGAACTGATTGTAGAGTATAGTCACATGCTCTTCACTAGGTGACATTTGTATGCACAGCTTATGAGGATTGTAGCAATCAAGACAATGTGAATATACCGTGAAAGAAGCTACTATGGCATTCTGCATAGATGGTTTCAAGTTACTTAAGTAATTGTAAGCAGTTGGTATCTACAAACAATCATTCACCTTCTTTTAATGATATTTTCTGTGGTTTGCCTCAAGGTTCAATTCTAGGGCCTCTTTTGTTTCTTCTCTATATCAATGATTTACCTCTCTGTCCCAGTAACCAAAGATTTATCTTATTTGCAGATGATACAAGTATTCTGTTTAGAACAAAAAAAAACTCTTTTACTTTCATTTCCAACTATCAATAATGAACTTAAAATCATTTGCGACTGGCTCAAAACAAATAAATTGTCTCTCAATGTTAAGAAGACTGACTTTATGATTTTTCAGAATTGTTCACATGCTTTCGGTATTAGAATTAATATAAATTCACATTATGTTACAAGTGTTTTGAGAGATGATGTTGGCTAGTACGTTATTTCACTTATCAGTAAGTAAATAATAAAAATAATAAAACACAGTAATGTAGGCCTAGATTAAGACTTCATTAGGAGTGCCTGTGGTGAAGTTACCCGATTCATAAAGCAAGGTTACTCAGTGTTCTTTCTATATGTCCATACTAAATGTCCTTTCTAAATGTTGTTTCTGAATGTCCTTTTTAAATATCCTTTTTAAATGTCCTTTCCAAATGTCCTTTCTTAATGTCCTTTCTAATGTTCTTTATAATTGTCCTTTCTAAATGTCCTTTCTAGATGTCCTTTCTTAATGTTCTTTCTGCTTTAGGAGTACCCTAAAAGATGAAGTGGCGCAATTAATGAGTGACATCAGGTTCCTCCAACATTGCCTGGAAGACGAGAAAGAGTTTAGATGTGAGTCTCAGATGTCTGTGCACAGTGAACCGTCACTACAAGGTATTAAACATGAACTTCTGAAGTGTCTTCACTTTTCCCTTCCAGTGCACTCTGCCATTGTTATCTTGTTTAGTGGAAAGCCATTTAGACTAGACTGTACATGGTATTCCCCCCTCTCGAGACTCCTTTAAGTGACACCAGGGTTGCTTTGATATGTGACATTGTGCCAGGGCAGTTTCTTGCCAACCCAAGTTGGAGGTTATTGGAACATCTCAGTGTATTCATGCTTTGGTGCAACTTTTTACCTTTTTTGACTGTTTTTTATGTTTCTTAAAGGGAGGATATCGGTTCTGTTCTCTGGAAGTGTACTACCATGCTCAAAGGCATCAAGTTTACAAACTGCTGAAATGATCTGTCTGCCTTTTGCATATGCATTCACAGTATGCCACTGTGGCATTCACCATTCAGTTTTAAATATCTGCTCAAGCATGCAGTATAAGTGAGGACACGTCTGTATGGTGTATGCACATGTAGTTAATATTCATACCAACCATATAACTAGCCTACTTGTGATTCTCACCGACAGAGCTGAGAGAGGAACGCTCCAGATTGGAGAAAATGTCTACTTCGGTGCCAGACATTTCTAACGTCATTACAAATTCTTCTCCGGTCAGGAGGAGATCTATGCCAGGTTCTCCAAAGTAAGTTAGTCCTTTTTAGGAGATCAAAATAACCATAAAAGGCATATTTCTAGAGTCCAGCTGTGTATTAAAGAGTGTCTCATGGCACATTGTTAGAAGGTTCAGACCCTAGTTTTTTCAAATTGCCCTTATTGAGTGTTTTATGTTGCTTGTCTGCAAGTGCCTTATGCTGCTTTTTGCAAATGTGTTTCATGTCATGTTTCATTCTTCTGATTTACTCTGTTCCATGTGAATTATTGATAAGTTTTTAATGTTATTATGTTGTAGGAGTGTCTCATGATGCTTAGTTAGGAATGTTCACTGCCACTACATTATGAGTGTCTCATGCTGCTTATTTTGTGTGTCATTTGTCATAATGTTATGAGTTTCTCATGATACTTACTGAGGAATGTTCACTGTCAATATATTATGAATGTCCCATGCTTGCTGACTTAAGAATGTTTAATGTCAGTATGTTATAAATGTCCCATGCTGCTTATTTTTGTGTCTTGTCATATATTATGAGTGTCTCATGCTATTTGATAAAAATTTTGACTATCACTATATTACAAGTGTCTCATGCTGCTTAGTTAGGAGTGTCTTGTGATAATGTTTTGTGACTTTCACTGTCTTATGACTGAATGTTTCATGCTGCCCTTCACAAGTATGCAATGTCAGTATATAAGTGTCTCATTACTGCTATTTAGCAGTGCAGAATGCCTCTAATTTGTTATTTAAGAGTGTCTCATTTTTGGTTTCTTGGGTCACCAAAGGAACCTATGCAGTCAGGTTGGCATGTGTGTGTGTGTGTGTGTATGTGTGTGTGCATCTGTGACACTTGCTTAGGTACGCTCTACCTCAATAGGGGAAAGTTCGATGAAAGTCAAACTTGGTATGTAGGTTTGCCATATTGAGAAGGTGTGCCCTATCGTTCTTGGTGGAGGTCAAAGGTCATCTGGGGGAACTGGAGGCAAAAGTCTGTTTTGCTTGGGTACGCTGTAACTCAATAGAGGAAAGTCTGATGAAAGTCAAACTTGGTATGTAGGTTTGCCATATTGAGGAGGTGTACCCTATTGTTTTTGGTGGAGATCAAAGGTCATCTAGGGGAACCGGGGGAAAAGTCTGTTTTGCTTGGGTACGCTCTAACTCAACAGGGGAAAGTCCGATGAAAGTCAAACTTAGTATGTGGGTTCGCCATATTGAGAAGGTGTGCCCTATTGTTTTTGGTGGAGGTCAAAGGTCATCTGGGGGAACTAGGGGCAAAAGTCTGAAAACCTTATGCTATGGATGCTCATATGTACCATCAGTCCCCCTCCAGTACATCATGAAAGTACTGCTTGAGTTAGCAATTTCTTGATCAAATGAAAAAGAAGCAGTGTTGTTTGCACTACTGTAGGTGGTCACACCAGACAAATTTTGGCTGGATCAGTTTACCTCCTCGTGCCTGAGTGCTAATGTGTGCATTCATGTAAGTGTCTTTTCAATTAGTGTGGTGGGCAAGTGACAATGAAAGAAAATAAGTCACTTGGTGTTCTTACCAGTTTAAACTAGACCCCAGTAGTTCCCCCAGGACATACTATCAGTTGATTGGACTTTAAAGGGGCATAGATGGGATAAGCCATATTGCAATTTTCACAGCCCCTTCTTGAAATGAGAAATGCACAGCTGTTTGTGTTTTGTAAAATGAATGGAATATTGCTGTATATTGCAGAAATCAACATCTTCAATTCATTGCATTAATTGAAATGGCTTCTTTGGTATTTATGAACTCAGGTATATCATTTTACAGTATGTATATTCCAAGTATAAGGAACCATAGTGCCCCTAGGCTGTTGTGAAATCATGCAAAATACTTCTCTTACAGATTGTATGTAACACTGTTGATGGTTGGTCACATTAGTGCTATGGAAGTGGTTCCATGTGGGTGCATGTTTGTCATGTTTGGGGTCCAATGTCTGAAATGGGCCATTTTATAGAAGCATGAAATATGTTTCTCTACAGATTTTATGTTACAAAAGTGAGAGTTCATGTTCAGAAATGGACCGTATAGGCTATTGTACAAAGTAATGCAATATGCACCCTTTTACTTCATAATTAACATTATATGCTCTCCATCTGTGCAAGGAACCAGAGTGCCCTTGGGCTCTTGTTTCTCTAATTCACAAATATCTCCTGCTGCCTAGTTACAATTGTCATGCCACATACCCAGCATGTGCTGTTTCTATACATTTCTCTGTACAGTGTCTGATGTTACATGCATTATCAGGTGTCTCAGTGTAGGTTAAGAATTAAGAACCAAATATTTGAAATATCTCTCATGCCGATTCCTTTCAGACAAAGGCCTACTCTGAAGCCACTGTCACCAATATCTACAAGCAACACACAGAAAGTCCGCCCATCACCCCCATCCTCAGCCAAGAGAGGTCAGATTGGGCTGCGGACTCTTCCTCTGAGGGCCAAGCATTCTCAAGTTACCAGCTACAGACCTCAAGAGAACGTCCAAAGCAATACAGTGAACCAGAATACCTTAAGTTGTGACAAAGTGTCTAACAGCAAAACTACAGGAAGCAACATAGATCCCTCAAGGAGCAGTGGGAGCCGTCCATCTTCGTCTTCACCAATTCAGCCTTCACCTCCGTCTTCAGCTAAGAGACAGACAGGGAGTCCCACGTCAAATCGATTTCGTCAGAGGTTTCGAGAAGTCCAGCGGCAGAACAGTTCTTCGTGACAAAGGAGCCCTATGCAGGTAGTGCCTTTCTGGGACCTTGAGGAGTAAACCACAAAGTGCAATGAACTTAATGATATTTTTTTTCTTCCGTTTGTTCTTTTCAAATCCCTGTTGACATTTATTCTTGTTTTTCTGTTAACAATAAAGTTAAAGGAGGACTTGTTTCCATTTTGAATAGTGCCTTTTGAGCAGGTGGGCTCTTTTGGTGACTCAGAGATACTGCATTTTCAAGGCACTAGTCTTCCCTAAAATGTTACTGATGTGAAGGTGGGTCTCTGGGGGTTTGAAGGGTCATCTGCATCCCTCATGTGCTCGTGCAAGCACAAAGTAAGAAGACAGATAATGAATGCCAGGATGAATTATCAATCGTCATGCCACAAGGTTGGGAAATGTGTTTTTACTAAAAGAATTTATTTGTTTGAAAAGAGAAAGTCATTTCACAATCACATGTGGTGAAGCAATTTTGTTGTTTTTTGCGCTGAAAATTCCCTGATCTGTGTCTTCACATCTCACTTGCATCATGCAAATATTGACAAAGTATATTGACAAATCGACAAAGTACATCTCACCTCTCTGTTGTACATTAAGTAACCCTGCATGTGTACAGTGATGGAGAGAGAAATATCAACTGTGTACGTTGATATCAGACACATTGTCGGTAGTCGTAAACTAAAATGGGATCAAAATATTTGTAAAAAGCAGAAATTCCCGACATAGCAGAAACTTTTGGAATTGATAACTTTCAGTCAAGTTAATGCTTAAAATTTTCAGGCAGATCCTTCCTGTTTTTGTCAACACCATAAACAGAAAATACAGTATGCTCATTGAATTACTATGCACTCCATGGGCAGTTGACTGATTAAAACTTGGTGAAAGTCCCATGCCAGGAAAGTAGGAGTAATTATATACTTCTCACAATGACAAAGGATTGACAAAAGCAGCACATGTCTCTCACACTGCACCATTTTTCAAGAGCCAGAATATAATTGCATAATGTAGAAAGAATTATCTCTTTGTCTTGTTTGATCCCACCCCTAAAACTATTCAGTCATGGTCTTGCTGGTGGATGTCTTCCAGTTTTGAGCCTGACAATGTTTCTGGTTAATGTGTTTGCATGCTGTGAAATTCTTGATGCTCCCACAACAATGTTTGCCAATCCAGGAGAAGTATAATAGAAAACCAGGTTTGGCTGCTACTGTCTATAATACTGCAATTTCCTGTTAAAACAATGGGCCTTAATTTAGGGTGTAAACAAGAGCAGGATTTAACTGGTATACTTCTGTTCAAAAAATTGCGACCCCTTTTGCATATGCGTGATTTTCTTTACTAGGCTGACTAGGAAGCTAGTTGAGCAGTATGAAAAGTAAACACAGATAAACCAGAGGTGCTATCTTGGGAACCATTTGTTGGTTGCACCTGGTGGTGCAAAGAACATTCGCAGAATGTATCTCAGATTTACAGCATTAAAATAGATGACTTAATTGGAAAGAAGTTATTTCAAACATGTTTCGAGAGTAAATATGTAAACTCAGTGACTAAGGCAGACTTTGTGTATTACTTACATATGGATTTTTTATGTCACAGAATTCATATACTTGTGTGCTAATTGCCTGTTGTGTATGGTTACATATGATGTTGCATGTTTGAATTCCCTGCTTTTATTACTATTGAAAAGTTTGTTATTAATTTATTTTTACCACACAGAGCAAATACACCTTTAAGTGAGAATTGCAAAAACCTTTCATAGTTTTCGTTTGTCTGTGTTATGAGAATACAATTTTAATGGCAAGTGGTAAAGAAGTATGTCCACCTTTTGTACTGTTTAGTGGAGAGACAAAGGGGTAGGGGTGATGACAGTCTGGTATGTTTCATAACCAAGACCATCCACAGCAGGCGGTGAGAAAGCAGGAAAATAGTTGCCCAACAGACTTTTCACTGTATACTTTCACCTCTATTTTCAAGCTAAAATGCACAAATATTGCACCATTTGCAATCTGTGACCTTTTGAAATTATTGTTCTTCACATAGTGGGGGGACACCACTCCCTATGGACCCCTCCCATACCACAGATTGTAATGTCCCAGATTTGCACCACCCCCTTTCCCCCTCTTCCTCAGTTTACTTGCCTGTGTATGGTGATGGCCTAGTACATAACTTTCACCCTCCTAGCGTTTGGCAAACGACATCACATCACCAACATACTTTTTAGGGACATCCCTCAAAATTTCTTTTTTATGTCATGGAGAGATTTTGAGGCAATATTTTAAGAAAAAAAAAGGTTATATCGTCGCCGGCAGATGGGGGGGGGGGGGCGCTATTGTGGTCAGTGACGAAATGATCCTCTCAGCTAGCGTTAGTACACTTACTGAAGACGTCACCTCACATGAATCTACATGGGGTTTTGCGCTTGCTCCGTTTAAGAACAAACAACCGATAAAATAGGCGTATGTTTCAGAACAGAGAGAAATTGACCAAAGTACGTTTTCACCGACGGTTGACACTGCCACGCTAATTGGCAAAGATAAAGAACTGCTTGAAGGTGTATTTAGATTATCATATGTAAGTCTAGACCGTTCAGTTTAAAGGGGAACAGTAGTGGATGTTTCAATTTAACCTATACTTGACATCCATCTATGCACAAAGTATCACTACCGTAATGGTGTTATTTTGGTAATGATTTTCTTTCCAAATACTACCTCCAATTTCCTACCAATTTTTAGAAAGTTCGACGTAGCTGCATATGCACCTTCAATATTACGTACGTGTGACGTGTGGAGGTGCCTCTGTGACGTCACGATTCAGGTATTTACTTGTGAAGGAGTGACAAAGTACATTTATAAAAACTTAATATATTTTTCGTCGACTTTTTTTTGTTGTGTTACCGTACTAAATGGTGTATTCGTCTTTGGAAAAAAAAGAAAGAAAAAGTATCTGGGTTGCCAAGGCTATTTGGATGGCCAAGAACGGTTTATGTGATAAGGTCGGGTTGATTTGTGTGGCCAACTTTTTTATATAGAAGGTAAGTAAGCAGTCTGAATGTCACGAATGTTTCACAATAGCAAAAGTCACTTTTCGGGTGAAAAATATGTAAATCAAATGTAAAATATTCTCTGGGCACATAAAAGTTGTTCATCTCTGTATAACAAGCCTGTCCGCTATTTTCAGGTGGTACAAGTTTCTCATCATTGTCATTTGGGACTTTTCATACCTTATTTACAAAAAAAAACAAAAAAATACGAAAGGTGTGCAATCATGTCATCTCTTTATACGGATGACTTTGCTCCAAAACTTGAAATAAGCATTTGTGCCGAAGTTATCCCACAACACGGGTTGACTTTGCACATCTCTAAAGTGTTTAAAAAAGTATCGAGGGAGGGGAAAAAATAAAAATGTATTAATTAACATCACACTCAATTTATTACACAGATTCAATTATGTAACAATTATTTACAACAACAAAAATATGATCTAAACCTTAAAAAAAGTGCCTATGTCTTCCATAATCTTTCAATCATGCCGGCAGAGCATCACTGACTTTCCACATCACATCCATGTTCAGTTTGCATTCCAAAAACTATTAAAAGTGGAAATAAATATCTTTTACATCTTTTGATTTGCATCACCAACAATTTACTACGTACTGTGCGTGGACGTTCGGTGTAGTTTCATTGTCATCCCTTATTGCGTGAGATCGTAGGCATGAGATCTCTCCAAGGCTGGAGAGACCAAGCTGAGAACACCCGGGAATTGCCGTTTCCATCCATCGGGGGAGGGGAGGAAGGGGTGCAAAGCAAAAACCTCTTGTACGCGTTGCGCCAAACAATGGCGACGCTCCGCTGGGGGGGGGGGCGCCCTACGCCCCTCCGTCAACGCCTTCGGCGAAGACATGGGATCACTTGTGGTGGTTAATCAGGTGGCCCAATGTCGGCGCCGAAGGCGTCGTTTGGAATTCCCGGTTTCTGCCCACCCCTTTCCACATTTGAAAAGCGAACGGCACCCCTGCGACCTTTAATATCCTATACCAAAATTGGGCACTTTAGTAGGAGAACTAAGGAACACTCTTAAAATGAATTACTCAAAACAGCCTAAATTAGTTTTATGAGACACCATTTAACGACCAGGATTGACGTTAGTCAAAATCATGTCTCATATGACTAATTTTTCTCACTATTTTGGCTATTTTGTCATATATATGTGTGGAATATTGCACTTCTTTGATGGTTACATGGTATTGTGGCTCTCTATTTTCATGGGACCTTCAGATACATGACCGCGGTACAGGAGATTTTATCTAAAAATCATGTCTGTATGTGTTTCGATGTGAAAGGTCAAGGCCAGAGGGTCAAAGTTCAAATTTGACAACACATTTTGCCTCTGCAACTCCTCCCAGACTGCACTGTGTCAAGTGTCGAGTAAAAAGTTGGTCGAAAGGTTATCCATGGTCTGTCACGGCCGAGAGGTCAAAGTAGTGAACGTGCTGTGAACGTGCCGTTTTTGCTGTTATTTCTTAATCGAAAATGTCTGTTGTCATGGGACCTAAACATAATACTTGTGTGTTGAGGTCGGTCAAAATTCAGAGGTCAATGTTCACAGTAGAGAGTTTGCATCTGTAAGCCAAGGCCGTAGTGTGGATGAAGGTTAAAGTTGGTAGGTAGGTGTCCAAGGGTCTGAAGTTTGAATTGTGTTATGATGACGTCGTAGGCAGTGAGTCGGAGAAAGATCAAACATGATCAGAAGCTGCTTGAGAATGAAATGTAGTTACGTTCCTCCTCATCGATGACGTCATATCTCTCAGGTCACGGTTAGTATAACACATAATACAGTTTGGTAGGTTCTGGATGCGGGCATACGGTACATTATATTTGCATAGATCATTACATCTTTGCTTTTCGATACAATTTGACTTATTAATCATATATATTATTTTAATCTTCGTAACCATATTTGCCAAATGAGATGACGTCTCTACGTACCAGTGTTCGTAATATTGGATAGCCCTTTGCGGGTCTCATGGGTATTAGAAAAGGTGGTCTTTGGCCGTTGTCTTCAAGTATAATCAAGGGAGAGAACTGCTGTTTGATGATATTATGTGACAATTAGCTTTATCTGATATTTTGTTTTGCTCGAACTTGTGGGTGTGTCATCATTTGTGGAAATTCGTCCAACTTGAATTTCATTACTTTAGGGCAGATTCTGTCTGACCTCCACCCAGCGAAGGGGATGCCCTATCGCCCATACTGGTGAGACTGTTTCATAAAGTCGTAGTGCTTTCCCAGTCCATTGACAGGAGGATTTTTAAGTCGCACATGCAGTGGCGGCGCCAGGATGTCAGACTTGGGGGGCAAACTGAGGGCAGAGGAAAATGTTGGGGGAGCAAAGATTTTCGCGCCCACCGCGAAACCGAGCGCGAAGCGCGAGGCCTTGCGGGTGGGGTCCAGGAGCAAAGCCCCGGTGGGGGTCGAGGGGGCGAAGCCCCAGGAAGCGCTGAGGTTCTAGCATATCTCTGGGTGGAAAATTAAGCCCCAAGAGAGGTATATTATTTATTTTTACATTATTTATCTTTTCGGTTGACCGCACTCCAAGGTTCCCAACTTTTTTCTTTGGGAGAACCATTACACATTTACGCGGTACCACCGAGTACACACACATACACACACACACACACACGCATATAGGCTACATACATTTCCATTCCATTCCTATATTTAGGAAAACAACCACCTACCCACCCTTCCCTTATGCTGGACGGTAAACATTCCAGAGAAAATTGGTCTGATCAGGCTGGCCTACTGTTGAAGTGGCTACGGGCATGAGATGAAAACTGGCAGCCTGTGTAACATAAATTAGGCATTAATCATTCATGGTTCCCGAAGCTGTTCTTATTCAGTCCAATGCCAGTACCTAGTTTTGTGATTAATTTTGGATGAGTACAAGATCTGATTGGGAAAGGTGAGAGCAACTGGGGGGGGGGGGGCAACTAGGGGACAATGAAACAATCTGGAGGGGAAAATGCCCCCTCCCCCCCGTAGCGCCGCCACTGCGCACATGCAATGACACAGCATTGAGAAAACCTGAACAGCCATAATGAAACGCAAGAAGTTACAGTTGTCATGTTCCAACAGGCCCATCATGATGTATTGGAATGAACATTTAAGCAAGGAATGTTATCTCCTCGTGTTGAAAGGTCACATTATTTTGGGAAATTGTAATAATGTGGAATGTGCTGCACATCCCCTTCGGAATATAGCCCTCTGCGCGTCAATATAGGACAACAAATATACATTGTCGGGATAATATCGTCAGATCGATATACATATGCTGCCTGAACCGCAACGGGTAACACTGAAGACAGTCATTGTAGACAGGTTTTTATGAAGAGGCCAAGATGAAAAGTCAATTGGGACTGCTATTTTTGGTCGCATTTGGTAAGAGACTCAACCAATTTGTAAAATAATCTGTGACTGGTTACTTACATGAAATCTTTCTCTCAAGCCTTAATTATCGTTTTTCGTTGAGATAGGATACTTGGATATACAGTAGTTCGGAGAAAGAGTTGAAGGGGTGGGGTTTAGTCGTCTTGATTATGTAAACTAGCAAAACTTTTATAAAAACGTGTAAAGTTGTGATGTTCTCGTTTTAAAATATTTAATGTTATCACTAGCCTGCAATAATGGCTTGTAACCTGATTTGAAAATTTATGGAACATGACCTTACAACCGTGCTAAAGTGTTCAACAGACCCTCTTTAATGCCCTATTACACATGTATTACCTATAGATGGACATGACACCTAATACCCCTTGCCAGTCAGCTCAAGAAAGCCTAGACATTGGATTGATACACCTGAAAGGAGAACGATGTTTAATTAACCACATGGATTATCACAACATGAGGTCATAAAGCTGACCTAAGGCGATGAAAATTTGCAACAAGTTGAACCTCAGTAGAACAAAAGAAGAGTGAGGTTGAAGTGAATCCCATTTTAATGTACGAGTAACGGCATGAAGGACGTGATTACGAAAAATGGTAATTAACGTAAAAAACGATTGACCTCTTGCAACTAAACTTAAGACACACGGTCAGGGTATGGTAACTTGAAGTTGACATAAATAGTCAACTTGATCGTCAGCTACGTCGTGAGTTGTAGTGATGGCAATTCCTACCAATGGTGAAATCTTAAATACGGTTTTACCAACCATTTCTTTTAGAGATAAGTGTGTTAAAACATATTTCAAATATTTCAAGAACTAAAGGGAAGGGGTATTTAAGTACGCGATCTGTACAACACACCATACTTATCGGAAAGCTAAGGAAAGTATAACTTTAATATCTTTTTCTACAGTGACTATGTACCATAGGCGTTGAACCTTTGGGATACGAGACCCTTAATATCCTATTGCAGTTTTCTATGCTTTTACTTTAATCATCACACAGAATTATTACTCAGAAATACAAAGTTTATACAACTGTATTTGTAGTTTCCTGTCCGCTTGAGTTCTTTGTTTCCAGCAAAGGCCATCATCAGTGGCGGCGCTATGGGGGGTGCATGAGGGGGCATTCCTCCAGATTGTTTCCTTGCCCCCACCCCCCGTTGCCCCCAGTTGCTCTCACCCTTCCCAATCAGATCTTGTACTCATCCAAAATTAATTTAATCACAAAACTATGTATTGGCATTGGACTGAATAAGAACAGCTTCCGGGGAACCATGAATGATAAATGCCTAATTTATGTTACACAGGCTGCCAGTTTTCATATCACGCCCGTAGCCACTTCAACAGTAGGCCAGCCTGGTCAGACCAGTTTTCTGTGGAATGTTTACCGTCCAGCATAAGGGAAGGGCGGGCAGGTGGTTGTTTTCCTAAATATAGGAATGTCGTTGTTGAATTGAACTGTCAAAGAATATTGGTAAGTACTGCACATTTTTATAGAATAAAATGACTGGAATGGAAGTGTATGTAGCCTATGTGTGTGTGTGTGTGTGTGTGTGTACTCGGTGGCACCGCGTAAATGTGAAATGGTACTATCAAAGAAAAAAGTTGGGAACCTTGGAGTACGGTCAACCGAAAAAATAAATAATATAAAAATAAATAATATACCTCTCTTGTGACTTAATTTTCCACCCAGAGATATGCTAAAACCTCAGAGCTTCCGGGGACTTCGCCCCCTGGACCCCACCTAAGGCGGGCCCCGGGACCCCACCCGCACGGCCTCGTGCTTCGCGCTCGCTTTCCTTCAGATAATTTCTTCTCGGAAAATCTTTGCCCCCCCCAACATTTTCCTCTGCCCTCAGTTTGCCCCCCCCCCCAAGTTTGACATTCTGGCGCCGCCACCGGCCATCATTACTGTGTGCTGCTATTGTTCGCCAGCATCTATTCCTTCTGTCATCCTATAACAATCAGTTCACTGTGAAAAGGAGGACAATAGTCGCATATTGTTTGTAGCTAATAACCCCTCCCTCTTAAAAGGCTTGGTTAATACAATGAATTGAAAAGAAAAAAAAATAGATGAAGAAAGAAACTTTTGAATTGAATTATGAATTATATCTTAGTTACGATCTAAGCGGCCTTTTGCTTTCCTTCACTTTCCTTTACTTTCTTTTTCTGTGGGGTGGGGCCATGCCTCCCCCCCCCCCCTTGACTTCGCCACTGGCTCGCAAAATTTATATAGGTGCATCCTGAGTTTTTAATTAGGGTTAAAGATATTGATATTCAAAACTGACATTTTATTTTTTACAATGCATACCCCTCACTCAACTTGTTAAAGGCTCCTCTTAAATTATAATTCCAGCCACGCCTATTTAAAGTAAAATGTGAGTAAATTTAAACCACCCTTGCACGATCAAGTCAAGAAAATCGTTTGGTAAAAGCACTGTCGGAATTTCGGCCAGCCATCTCACAGTCTTGCCAATGTTACAAGTGTTTCTAATGGAGGTCAGTGTACGAACTTCATTTGTGACTGTTGTGTAAACTGTATCGAATGCTCCTCCTTCATGCTCTGCAGCTGTGGGGTTCATGTGGGAATGGCTATTGAACAACCATAGGTATATGGAGAACACGCACGCAACCAACTCGAATAAGCATGCCCTTAAACTCAGATCCGATCTCTGGTTCCGGAACAATTAACAAATATTGGCTTTGAATTGCACAGAAACCTTGAGGGGACTTCCCCTAGCTGTAAAATGACTAAAGGATTGAGAGCTATTAATTGTTTTTCTCTAGAAATAACAAGGGAAGGAAAAGTGCTTCCATCCCCAGGTCATGTTACTTGAATAGCATACAGAAAGATATTAACAGACATGGTCCATACATGATCAAAATTGCTGTACTTCAGGAAGTAAGTGCTGTTCCTAAATCTCTGTGGAACCTACTTAGGACAGTTACCGGATAATGGTGAAAAAGACGGTAAGCACGCAGAGGCAAAATGCCCTGAATTCGTTTTTCGAATGCTCCAATGATTTCATTGACTCACATATACCCATGTGATTGCCTAAGCATAAGGAAAATGTAAACTGCAAAGTTGAGGAAAAGAACGCTATGGCCTGCAATGTGTCAAAGAGTACCCAACAGGCTGACCAAACAAGTTACGAAACTCATGTGTCAAATATATATATTTGTTTGATGGAAAGAATCTAAGACTTGATCCTAAGAAATCTAAGGAGATGGCTTTTTAAAATATTAAAAGCGAAGGTTTTATTTCACAATGAAAGATGATGAAGCAGAGCGCACTCGTCATACAGTGCATCTAGGTGCTTGTTTTGATGATAAATTGAGATTCACCTGTCATATGTAAGCAGACTTTTGAGACACATGTACAAGACTTTCATTTTAATGAGTTTGTACGATTCCCCTTTCTTTTCCTCAGGGAATGTTAACACTCGATCAACCAGACAGTTCCCGATCATCCCGTCAGTCTGGGTTTATTAGTGCACTTTCTTTCACATAATTTGTTACCATTATGTTCCTATTTGATTTCATGTAAAATGTGGTGCGAAAAATCAAATGTAAAGAAAACAGGAAAAGAAAGGGGAATCATACAAACTCATTAAAATGAAAGTCTTGTACAATATTATATCTGTTTCTGTACCAACGGAAACAGCACATATATGTGGTTAAAAACATGTAAAAGGAAATCCTGTTGAAAGGTAGTATGAATATTGTGTACTACTTTAACCTGGCATCAATCACACTATGATTATCAGATCGATATTGCACACTCCCTGAACAACATAACATACTGAAGATACTCGACAACTTTACGTGAAACGGTCAAGATGAAGTTTCTATTGGGACTTGTTATATTTGGTTGCATTTGGTAAGAAACTCCAGCAATTTCTAAAACAAAGTTCGATTGGGTAATAATCAACTTTTTCTTTATCTCACACGCCATAGCCTATCGATTTTTTTTTTCATTTAAATGAGGGCATGTGTCTAGATGTGAAAAAAAGATTTAATCTAGGCTACTTTTCTTTGCGGTCTTACTCAAAGAGAGCCACAAATATACATCTTTCATGAATTATGAGCTGAAAATAATTAAACTACAATAAAATCCCTCCATCAAACCTCAAGAAAATTTTAAATGGATCTTTCCTCAAAAGTGGTATTCACCCTACGGGATAGTTTGAATTTCAGCAGCCCTCTCTGTTGCACTGAAAGAAAATTTGGGCTACTTCTTCAGTTTTACCACATAGTCTTATGCAAGCCAACCCTTTACGACTGTGCCTTTTACGTTTTTTTTTTTAGTGACAGTGATGTGAACACCGTCAGAGCACGGAGTATACATGGAAGAATCCCAATTCATGCGCTCTAGGGCAGGACTCTCATATGTTTGACGATTGTCTGCATACTTGTAGAACAGGCATAGGGATATAGAAACAGGCATCATAGGGATATAGAAACAGGCATAGGGATATACCAACAAAATAGAAATATACAAACAGGACAAGGATATGAAAACAGGCCAAGAGACATACAAAGATTTACCGGGATATGCAATGGAATAGTCATCACCGTACTGGTATTGTAACAGTTGATCTCTTCAGCAACGTTGCTGTTATCATGCTCATATATAAAATTATGTAAATGAGAGAGGAAAATTTTTAACAAGATCAGTTTATCGTGGGGATTATAAACGTTACTAAAACGTTACTTGCTGATGAGTGCACGCCCAATTGTCAGATCAACATGCCATAAACGACAAAGTTATGGAGAGTGCGCACACTAGATTGATGATATAATACTATGTGTAAAATTGAGTTCATACGCACTTGGGAAGAATCCTCAACTGCTATTGGCCCATTTTAGTTAGGTGACCGTGGGTTATCCACTGATAAACTAAGAAGATAAACCACGGTTAATCACCGACAGACGAATACAATATAACCGTAGATCGACATTGTTTTAGTCTGCTATATCCTACACCACAAAAAAAGGCTAATACTGCTACTAGTCATAGTGAAATAACGTTCGTAGACCTAACGTTACCTAGACCTAGCGCCTGAGCCTGCCGAAAAGTAAAATGTAAATGTAAGTAATTCTACCTAGCAACAACACAGTACAACAACACAGTAATAACGTCAATGATAATTCCTCTGCCAGTAATCCTACACCTCTCTAAATTTCAGAATTGTGTCGCGCGAAAGCTTATTTCAGGATATTTTGAGCGTTTGATAGCCCACCTGAATTAGCTTTCCTTCTTAATCTACTCTACGAAGAAGTTCAAAAACAATTCCTTTTGCAATAACATCGTATAGAGGCTTAAGGACTGCTATCCATCGGCATCTTGAAGGGTCTCCAAACAACCAGATTAATATTCTTAGTGAAGGACAGAGAGCTCCTAGGCACAAATAATGTATTTAGGCCTATTTATACGCCTAATTGGCCCTATATGTTAAAAAAAATCAACGGGGACGGCGTTGACTACGTTATCTCAAACCAGCCAATAACGTGATCTTCAGCAATGTTCGACAGTAACGATTAAGGCATGTATGAAGCCTAATTCTGAAATGTTGCATAAACCTCTCATGTTATGTGGCAAATTACGCTCCGCACACAGCAAGTCTTCCAGTTACAGTTTCTGTTGGCGCTGATAATGAGACGTCAAACATGTCTAAGCCTTCTCGAAATGTGTCTTCAAAATATCTCTAAGCGTATTTAATCAAACCCCGGCTAGTCATAGTAGGCAAATTCCACAAAGCAATCCCAAGTAGCTGTACTTCACTCTGTAACTAAGTAACTAAGCACTGTGAGCTCCGTACACAATGCACATTGGATACACGTACATTGAACCAAAGCATGCACACTTTAGTGTACTACGTAAGAGTAAAATTAACATGCATTGCTGCTATGTCAATTGGTACTGTTATTCTTTTTGTTTAAGTGTAACTTTGTGTTTCGCCCACAAATATTGTTAACATTTTCAAAATTTGTTTACCTTTTCTCGCCGGGTTCCTTTCTATTAAGAATGCGACTACTTTAGGAAAAAAATCCTTCCTTTTCGTCCTTTTCTATCAAACTCTCGTTTGTATGTATATATGAACAAGGTTAATCAACGTTGGCCCGTGTATTTAAGGAAGGATAATGCATACAAGCGTGAATGCAGCGATAGCATTAACCTTTAATTGATAAATTCATAACTTAAAGTAACTAAAACAGCATTGTTGCTATGTCAATTGTTATTGTTATTCTTTTTGTCTGTGTTACTTTCTGTTTCTCATAAATTTGTTAACCTTTTCTCAGGGTTCGCGCTGGTTATTTACAAACCTTTAAAAATTCCTTTCATTTTTCGTCCTTTTTTTGTTTCAAAATCTCGTTGGTATGTATGGACAAGGTTAATCAACTTTGAACCTGTGTATTAGCTGTAGGATAATGCACGATCGCGGTTTGCCTGAGTGCATCCAGCGATAGCGTTAACCCCGATCGTGCATTATACTACAGCTAATACACGGTCCAGCGTTGATTAACCTTTAATTGACGTAGGACAAGCACTTGGTACGTTACTGCGGCAGATGAACAGGACGATAATTGAAATGTAAGATTTCAGGACTTGAATGTTTAATATTTTCATACGGAAAAGTAAAGAGAGTTGTGAGAAGGTAATGTATGTGTTCTATGATAAAAAAAAATAACAAGGAGTCGAAGTATTCTTTCGTCTCCAGGCTACGAATATACAATTCATAATTAAACACTTAGGTTTAAAAGTTTAATTGATTCTTTATTTCTTCATTTTATTTACTTATTTAGGCCTATTTCCTTGTAACAGAAGTGGTAATTAAAAAAGTTTTCTCATGTTCAACTCTCAACAGGGGGAGCTGTCTCAGTTCGTAAGAAACGAGACATTGCAAACTTTAGTGCCATGATCTACTGTACTACTGGGCGCTCACCCCTTGACTACTGTGGCTATGGAAATTGGTGTGGGCGTGGAGGCAGCGGTTATCCAGTAGATGGTACTGACAGGTACTAAGTATGCCTTCATATTTGCATAAAAACCAAAGGCGTGTAAAGCACATCTGTTAACCGAAGTTTTAGAGACTTTTCTTCCGACCCCAATTTGACTTCCCAAAGACACTTGTAAAATATCTAATATCTCGCATGTCTCATTGTTCTGTAAACAAACGTCAACATTCCTTCCATTATTTTAGGCTTTTCCACTTTCTTAATCTCAACATTGTACCACAAACAATTTTAGCATACACATTTGTGTTCGAGTGCCGCCTGAACCGATTTATGGTAAAGGCCAGCATTTTTAGACTAACGTTTGTTTCAAATATATGAGTAAATGACCTCGAAGACCATGTAAAATAGTTTCCAATCCTTTCTTTCGTAACTTTTGTCTTCAGGTTTATGAAAACTTTAATTTACCATTCCTTTATCTTCATAATTGTATCAAATTATTTATAATACCATTGTGTGAGGTACTGTAACTTAAAGTGAAACGTTATCTGGACGTGAATACAAATCAGTCGCACGTGTATGCTACAAATAGAAAAAGTTTGTAAAGCTACCATTAAATTAAAACGTACAAAATGTAATCTGAGCAGGAATCCTTTAGTCCATGGTTGCACCAGTACTTGTTTGTATCAGATTTTAGCTTCTGTCGATTTCACTTACTACTGGGACGAAAGTAGATAAGGCAGACTGCTTAATTGTTATGACAAAGATGAAACAACTGTCTGGGCAGTCTCTCTCCAAAAGAAGCAAATAAAACGACGTCACTTGACAGTCAAAATACTGATTATTTACTAACTTAATGCACACTTAAGAGAATGAGATTGGGAGTTTCTAATCAAAGAGCTTGGCACGTCCTTAGAAGTCTATTGTGTCAAACGAGAGAACATAGTGTTGCTCAAAATATTTCCAGTTTATACGCGATAAATTTTGCGTATATGAAACCATGTTTAGTTTTCTCACAACTACTACCTACATACGACGCCGCCTTTTGAAGCTCCCTCATAAACAAAAAACAATTTCCCTGTTCGGAGGCTCCATTTTGTATTCTCCAAATTTGAGGTAAAATTCTGAAAGGAATTGGTCATGGAAGAAAAATGATATTGGTGGGGGGGGGGGGGGAAGCAAAAGTCTCAAGTGTTCCTATTCTTTGATTGACAGCGAATTAGAAAAGATGAAGAGGAGCTCATATTACAATTGAGCTGCCTGACTTGATATTACACAGTGTACACATGAATCTATTGTTATGATTACACATGTGGAGGAATTTTAGACAGGGTGTGGGAGGGATTAGATGTAAGTGGTTGGGAAAATTTAAAACTGTCTGGTTAATGAGAATTTTTCATGAAATACTCAATCATACATTTGTTTCAGATGCTGCAAAGCACATGATGATTGTTGGGATTATCTATACAACTCCGGAACTTGCACACGTTTTTTCAGTCTTGTGCTGCGTGAATACTTCTCTGCAATAGGAAATTGCGGCCGATCTGATGTTAGAATTAACTGCTGTGAGTTTTTTTTTCCTTTTATTCTTCTTTTCTCATCTCATACATTAATTTTCATTGTAGTTTTCTGGAACGGTATGGAATAACGTTAGGTTGTGGCAAAGAATCTCGTTTTGCTGGCAGTGTTACACTGATCTCTATGTATACTGGATGAGATCAACATCTGTTCGCCACTCTGAATCGAGTGTCGGCCATTTTTGTACACCCTAAAGAGGATATGGTTGGTTCAAATGACTACAGGTATTTTCATTCACAATTCCATAAATAATCGGCAAGAATCATTAGGCCGAAGCCAAAACCAAGTTGTTGTTTTAACACCTCTATCTCGAGGCTATGTCGGATTTGACATGCACTTTCACATTTCTAGTCTAACACTTTGAAGTTCTCAAACTAGTTCTTTGCTGATGCAAAACAACATTGCTGAATTTTGCCTGCTGGGGACAAGCAATGCACAAGCAGAACAAAAACAAAAACGATTTTAGAGCATTAGAGTAATGTTAGCATTTTGTAGCTCATTGTCACCCAAATAACCTTTGACCAACCCCCAGAAACAACCACAGGTAAGATCTTTATATTCTTAATTTCTTAAGCCACAAACCGAGGTTTTATGTCGATTCCGAAATTAGTGCGTTCACAACAGCTGGAGGAAGGCACCAGGACTTTAACCTCAGAGTGGGGGAATGGAATGCAAAGCAAACTTTTGAAGAGCAAAAAATGGAGCACACAACGAGAGCTTAGAGAGCTGGGTCCTGAGGTCCGTCTGAATTTCTGGGGTTTCTGGAAAAAAAAATGAAATACTAAATCTAAGGACATGCTTATTTCGGCTGAAAGGTTATCATCCAGCACAAAGATTCCAAATGATCACGTTTTCTTGAATTTAGCTTTTCCTCAGTATATGTTGAAAACATGAAAATTGATGTCCCAGTGGGGTTCAGGGCTTAATTTTGGGCGGGCGTCCTTGGGCGGAAATCCTAAAGGTTTAGTACACCCATCATAATATATAATTGTAATAACATGTATACGTTGTCACTACATGATAAAAAAAATGCGATCGATACAGTCTATCTCTCCGATGGTGAAGTGATTATGGAACTGTTCCGAGAGTTCCGAGTCACAGAGATATTTCAAACTGAAACGGGATAGATAAGAGAAACTCTGAAAGTTTTCCAACGAAAGTTGGCTGTGCATGAAAACCATGCACAGTAAAAACTTAACGTGAGACGAATACAAATGAAAACAACCTACCTGTATGAACAGTAGGCCAAAGGCACGATAACAATTATTATACAAGTAAATCAGGAAAATTTCAAACTTCTAAAACATTCTTCTCTCACGTAGATTACCCCTCGCCACTGTTCGTTTTGTTAGAGACGACTCCAACAGCTTTTTACAGGAAGATTGCACTATTTGAAGAGAATTTTAGACCATGATATTAAAATATGTGCTCCTTACCTTTTCTGTGATCTATTACGTACAAACAATCGTTTATGTCGTTGGGTCAGAATGGTTCATGTTCTCATTTTTCATTCTTTAGACCCTTTACTGCAATATTCGTAACTTTTGTATCAAACAGTAAACTTTGCCAGACATTTCCACGTATATGTAGTGCAGTAATTAGATACACTGCCGACGAAAGCGCTACATATCAACAATAATGATTGCCTCATGCAAACAACAATAACCTTTCTTAGAATAGATGTCATCTCCCACTTGCATTGATTTAGCGTAATCTCACAAAATACATTTGCGATTGCGGCTATACTAATATCCCGAAGTACGATTAAAAATGCAATTAACATTTCGGTTATGCAATAACTAAATATGTGCTGATAAACAGGTAATCCCGACATATCGTGGAATTTCAACGAGTTTATGTAAGGCAACATCTCGTCTAAAGCTGAAATATGATTTGAAATACTGCCAGTGAAAATCAAATTCCTCAGAATGTGTCACTGTCACTAGACGCTATGCTTTCCTGAAGAGTCTGAATTTTGCAGGGCCAACAAAAATGTTGGACAAATTTTGTGACAGGTGATCTTTTCCCCTACTTTCTCTTCACCGAAACACTGACGAAGCTGAAAGAAAGATGACCACGCGATTGATAGTCAACTCATACTCCAGCTTTTATTAAGGGTATATTATTTTGTAACATCTTTATTGTTTACTCTGCAGATAATCGACCATACAACTCTTGTGAGAAGCAATTGTGCGAATGTGACAAACGAGCAGCTCTCTGTTTCAGAAGTAGCACATACAACCCCCGGAACAAGAATCATAATAATTGTTGGTATTAGAAACTTGCTATTGCTTACAAAATCCTTCTGCGCATGATTGTGTAGGAATCATCATCTTTGACTGGTCATACAAACAAAACAAAGGTTTTGACATGATCACGTCTGTTGGCCTACAATGTCTCTGATGAATCTTTCAAGTTACCAAGTTATACACTAAGCTGTAGTATACACAGTAGTTACAAAGAGATAATCTCTTTTAGAGTTCTTATCTAGCAACATATCCACAACCATGAATCCTGTCACATATCAGAAGAGGGCAGCTGATGTCACAGTCAACAATTTAATAATTTCTTTATTAACAGAAACAACAAAACAATTTTGCTTTTATTCTTGAAAATTGAACTCACTCACTTTTGAGGATCTTTACAAATTGAATTGACTTCTCTTGTCATATGAGAGGATATCCTTGAAAGGTGAAAAGTGTTTATGTAAGACCTACAGTAATTGAGAAACTGATATCAGCCTCAAGTAGAGCTGCCTTACGAAATGTAAACCGATCCGCATTCATCAATGAACAAAAGAACGCTGTTAAGGCAACACACATAACTGTATGAACTCACGGTACATTGTAGACATCCAAAGCATGTTGCGTCAGCAAGGCGATGACACAACAGCTTTTTATTAAAGCATAAAGGAAGGAAGCAGGTTACACATTGCACAGACTATACAGACCAGGGTTTTCCATGGCCCATCAAAAATCTTATGGGCAAATGCATGCTTTCAGTTAAGGCGTATCGTGTTGCTACTTTACTAGTTCTTTATAATCTTATTTCTCGACAGTTTCGTTGTGCTTTGTGGTTGCTGCATTGTGAACTTTCACATTTACTTTTGTTTATTCATTCATGCAAAATGACCTACACCAAATAACCATCAATGGACGTCTATACCGGGATCAGACACGATGTCTAGATGCCTACTGCTGTACATGGTGAATGTTATGTGCCTGCCATACATCAGGGGTTCGCACAAAGTTCAGCCCAGGTTTATCAACCTTCTCTTCATTATTCCCTTCAGACAGTTAGTGTAGACAACAAAACCGATAAGAATTGGGTTGGGAATACACTGTTACTTGGAAAGATTTCGCAATAGTTACAGGATTGGTTAATTAATGGATGGTAACGAGTTGCATGTAGGCTCTATGTTTCTGATTGGTCAACGTCATCGTAGACCTCATGACTCGCAACCTCAGGAGCCTGGGATCAACTTTCTGCAGCCACGAGGCTCCGCTCTGGTAATCTTGTCGTTGAGCTGTCACCATGTAGTTGTCTGCGTATTACTATGTAGGCCTGCGTCATCGTAACTTTCTTGCTTTTCTCTGTCATCGTCATGTAACTCTCTCGTCAATTTTACAGTCACTATTAACTTACACTACCTAACTTTCGTGTGTCAGTCGAATCACTTAAAGTGATTGCGTGTGTAGGCAAAAGGTAAAAACATTTAAATTTCATCTCCAAAATTTTGGTAAGGCTTTTAATTACACCATTCAGACAATCTGGGAAAATAAGTAGGTTTCAGTTGGTTAATTTTACCATATGATTGCAAATTCTTCTAACACAACGACAAAATGTGTAGAATACGATAATTTAGTGGTTGACAGTTTTCATTCAAATCAACGGTGTGCTTCTTTGAGGAAGCCAATCGGAAGTATACTAGTATTGAATATTCAGTTACCAATTACTCAGGATCACTGACGCTGCGCGCAAGCGTGTGTTCAGTTCGTAGGTTATTTGTAAATACAGTGTTTCCTTCCACCAAATAATACAATTCTCGATACCTAACAAGGAGCGATGACTTGAGTCGTATCTTTTTGATACACTAGTGAGACCTGAACTGTTGCATATTCATAATGTAGGCGGTTATAGTAAGAACCGTTAATTTTTAAATATGATTTCTGTTTTTATGCCAATCCCGTTTCTGTAATTTTCCTTCATTGAAAGACATAGTCCGTTCATGTACAACCTCGTGTGTACATTTAAAAATAAAGAAAAAGTTAAGATCAAACATTATCTTTTTGGTTTTGCAGTACACACGCAATCTCTTGGAACTCTAATACCTTCGAACAAATGAATTCCAATGTCTGGACATTCGTATCTCTCTCCACCTCTATCCAGACCTCTCTATCCACCTCTCTCTATCTACTGTAACGGGGGAACTTCCTCTTTTTTCATAATTCATGGTTATGCAATCGAAGATTTAAGTTTCACATTAGGCATAGTCCCCTTTGAAAATTGTTTTCTTCCACATGACAGAAGTATGACGTCATACCATGGACTGAGGAGTCTATGTATGCATGAGCCCTGAGGGACAGTGGACCAAAAATTCCTACGAATCCTAAATGGCTCAGGAAACATAATTGTGTGGAAGTTTAAAACGAATCCATCACGACATGTGCGAGTAAAGGCATTTTGAATTATTGTGGGTAGATAGCTTGTGCGAGAGCTTTCCTATGACGTCATAAGCCCCCTTGTGGAAAGAAGTTTTGGCAGGGGGAGCTTTCCAACTGTGAAATTTGAAACGTTGATTGCATAACAGTGAATGACTTCGCCGTGACACCAAAGGCAGACATGGACATCAATTTGTCCAAATATGTAGAAACACAAATTTCCACTTTGTTTTAGTCTTCGTGTCGTGAGCCCTTTCAAATGTTTCGAAATTGTAAGATGTCAAATGGTCTTATGTGGACAATCTGACAGATATTGCGAAGTTGATGTTTGTCGAGAGCGCAAAGCAGTAATGAATTCTGCTGCAGAGCTTATTTCGTCCAGGGTATGATCTATCTATATCTATTCTTTCTATCTATTCAATAGACTAAGTTGCTCGTAACGTCGGTTAACATTGGTACCTTGAGAAGAACAGGTATAACAAATTTACCCAAGTGTATAGGTAACGTAAGTCGATCGATTACCCCATGGGAGGAATAAGTTCCAATAATTGTGACAAAATATTTCAGTGATCCTGCGTTTTGTATATGTCCCTTTTGACTATCGTACTCAAACGTATTTGCTTACGCCGAAGTCATTACACCCGATTGCTATCTTCCATTTCGTAGCTATTTACATACAGTGTACGGCTTGAGTGCATCTTCAACTGATCCAATGGATCGAGCATATTTATGTCTGTAAATTACTATGGTTGCATGTAGCTAGTCGGTCCAGGCACTTTGTCATATGTTGGGGTGATGGTTAATAAGTTTCGCTGTTAGCTGAGCTTGTCACTGTTCTTGTTTTTCCTGTCATATTTAATCGTTTTTATCTGATTTTGTTTTCGTTTACTTTTCATATTTTATTTTATTTTCCTTTTTTGTCAAATGCACAGTACAATTGAAGTAACTATTTGCATTTCAATATCGTATTTTCTTTTTAAAGTTGAATAGAAGGATCGAAATGGTTAAAAATAAGCTAGTCAGTTGAGATGATAGTACTTGATACCTTAAGTGAATTATGTATACTGCAGAGCTCAAGGCAGAATTTACGATGCTAAAATTTAAAGCAAAATGAATGTAGAAAAAATAAATTTTCGTCACTCATAATCTCGTCATCTTCCTTTTTCTTATTTCACATTCTATCTCCCTTTTGGTAATGTGACCAATGTGGAACTTGCCTTTCAGTGTGTATTACAATCTTTTCTTTACTACGGAATAGTATAGTAAAGGCAAAGATAAACAAGAAATTACAGACACACACACAAAATATCAAAACAATACGTTCTCTGTGTGTTATTCTATACAACACAAAGATCAAATTAAATGAATGAACAATCAATACGACGAAGTGACATAAAAATCACAAACTGCATCATACATTTGCTATTACAGTTATTTCAACTTTTGGCATTGCTTTTAGCACAAATAAAGTATTCGTTTTTTTAACTTCAACTTAGGCTACAATCAACGAACCTACCGTTCAATAGATTAGTGAAGACATGCTTACACCTTTAACCGACCATGTAGCCTTTAGGAATATTTATGTCTGTTGACACGACCATTGCTATTTGATATGACAGAGATTTTACTGAATCGCTGACGGGTAATTCATTTAAATCTTAAACCAAAGGCCTATCTCATCGTTGCGACGGAAGTATGAACGTATGATCTTGTGAACAGAATGTATTTGTAGCATTCAGCAAAGGACGAAATTAAAATTGCAACATTATTACACAAAAAATGAAGAACTTTGATTCAAGGGTAAAACATTGTCGCGAACAACATAGAACAGCCCGATGTATAAGCCATCTGTACGGCCATACTGATACTTGCAGACAAGTGCTGGTATAGCCTATATCATATATAATATCAAGAACACTGCGATTATAAAGTTCACTCAGCAACGAACTGTGCATGTGAATTCCCTTTTCATTAATCCATGAAACCCCACTCTTAAACTAGTTGTTTAATGAAGTTTTCTTACTCAGGTATTCTTGTAAAGGTTCCATGCATTTCCAAGTTGGTAATCGTGTGTTTCATTCTCTCTCTTGATGCCGAACAGGAAAGATAAATGAAAGATTGTAAAGATTAACAAAATTAGGACATATCACCAGTAAGTTCTGAGGTTGGCGTTGTTGAAATAATGATACCGAAACTTAAATTTCTTTTCTTATTCCCATAGATTTAATCAAAAACCTTGTCCTATCAGACATTATGCATGTGAAGGAATCGCTGACATCCTTAATCAAAAGCCCACTGTTCACAAATTTTGGATCATCTCCAATGCAAACTTTTTTTTTACGTAAACCGTCATTAGCTGATATGCATCTATATCTTCTTCACATCACATCATGGGCTGACTTCTTTGACCGGTCACCTACCTTGTCCCTCCCCACTCTTAACCTTGGCAACCATCTGAGGATAATTTTGTAAATGTGAAGTGGCTAAATTAAAAGAAAACTTGAGAGCAACACAAGGTAGACTTTAAAGAACTCTTGGTATTCTTTCTGGATGTTTATGGAGCCATATACATGATAGTTTCAAGCGTTTCAAGCGTTACAATGGCAAGTATCGTCCTTAATATTTCGTGGTTGTAAAAGCGTCAGTGGGCAGGGAAATACTTTGACTCGCACGAACTGGCAATCACGTTCAATCACGTTCATCGAGCGTCCATCTCGCCCGGAGATTCATTGCCAGGAACGCTTACATCAGTCTGATGCTTGAGAGTATAATAACAACATTAACATGCGTGAGAAATGGCAGACGAAATACATAGTGGAAAAGGGAGGGATGAGATTTGCAACTCGGCGGATTTCTCTTTTGTACGTACTCCAGTAATCAAACAAAGTTGGTCTGCAACGCATGCCTGGACCACTCATGGGGAAAGTCAGGAATTCTAATGGAAACGTTAGAGCGTAAATTGATAGAGAAATTAGGTCAAAACTTAAATTGAATTTTAAAAGGCCAGAAAGATTGGAAATTGCCTATCCTGCAATCTGAGGGGCGTTATTACCTAAACTTTCTGAGTGAGCTACGAAGCCAACCAATGGTGACGATTCGTCTGGATAGTGTAATTTCTGTTAGTAACCCACTAAACAAAACTCAACTTTAGCCTGGCCTTGATTTTTTTTGCTGACGCCCATGTTCAGTGTTATTAACATGCATATTAGAACACACGGGAAGTGCCATTTCCGGTCATATGGGAGTTTGTACAGTCAAACATTTTCTTTAACACACGCGCCAACCGTTGATGCTTCCCCGTTTTGATAGTCCTGCAGGCACTTTTCTCCCTCACCCCATTTTTTCCATATTTTCCATATTCTTTTTTTCGTGCTATCGCACGTGCTATATAGTATGCAAACATTTTGACTTGGCACAATTTTGACGCCAGTAGAAACAACTACTGTACCAGTCCACTAAGAAATTCCTTACTTGGAGAGCTATTTGCGGGTTGCATGGGTAGTAGTAAAGGCGATCCTTGACCTTTATCCTTGATCATTATCATGAAGTAACTTTAAGTGGGAGGGCTGCTGCTTGGTGATACTATATGACAATGAAGTTTATCTAATATTGTTAAATTAGTTCAATCTGAATCAATTTCATTTCCCTCGTTTTGTTCGAGCTTGTAGGTGTGTCACCATTTGGAGACTTTCGAACAACTTAAATGCCAGTATTATTTTCTTCCAGATTTTGTCTCCCTCAGCAGAGGGGGAGCGGGACCCACACCCCCGTGCTCGTTAAACTGCCTCATGAAGTCGCGGTAGTTTTCAGAGCCCATCCAAATAAGGATTTTGAGTCGGGTATGCAATGACACACAATTGAGTTGTGAACACGTGTTGTAAACGAGCAAATTTAAAACAAGTTTCGTTACAATCGTGCACCAACGGAATCGGCCAATATGTGGAAATGGACATTTAAGTTAAGAAAATAATGGGATCTCCTCGTGTTGGAAGGTCACATATTATTTTGGTAGATTGTTATAATTCGCTGCAAATCCCATTCGGAAGCTATACTGTACGTCGATAGATCCACAAAACAACATTTTCGAAATAATATTTTCAGATCGATACACTAGTGCTGCCTGAAACGCAACGGGTAACATTGAAGATACTCGATTAGTTCAAAAGGTTTTTATGACCGGCCAAGATGAAATCTCAATTGGGACTGCTATTTTTGGTCGCATTTGGTAAGAACCTCAAACAAATTTGATTGAATAATTAACAGAAATCTTTCTCTCAATTATTTACGTTTTTCATTTACTTGGGATACTGAGATATAGTTCGGAGAAAGGCACATTAAAAAGGCTCATTGAGTTGTTTTGTGAAATTCCCAAATTTCTGTTCAGTTTCCTTCACATACAAACGGCACATACAAACTGCAAATGGTCAAACAAAGAGGACGCCAATGTTTCACATACAATGGAACGTTAATATGTGAGTAGTTATCGATTTTATTTTAAGTGATTTGTTTTTTGTTTTCTTTTTGCAAATTCGTGACCAGACACTTTTCATATTAGTACCATATTCACATGCACAGAAACCACTGCCAGGAAAGGTAAAAAATTCGAAATTTTTGACAATTCTCATAACTTCTGGACGTGAAATTTCGCTAATTATGCTCATTTTAAGTATTGTCATGTGTTTATAACCTTTAAATTTACCACAGAATTTATTGATATCAGGTCAACGAGTCTCTTTAAGTCTTCTCTATGTGGGTCTTTTTTCATCGGCGTGCATCATGGCTGCAAACGAATTTGTTGCAATTGATTTATTAGGAGAAAAGAAAGTCCGAGCCTAACAAATAAAGACCAATTAGACTACACGAACAACAAGTAACTTTTATTGACACCTGCTTATATCATACGGAAAAGGATAAATGAGAAGAATGCTTTTATGACAAGGATGTCAGTCAAGACAGGATTTAAGCCTCACAAATCAAACTACGGGTTATCTCTTCCGAATCAAGATAGGCTGGCGAATAAGAATGAGGGTTGAACTTTTGCCATATGCAAATGATTAAAATGGACAAAAACTGTAATTTACGGTGGAATTTTCATCAATTTTGGCAAAATTCTTGCAGTTTGCATAGGGTGTTCAGGTAGTAACAAATCCCGAAACTGGTCCTCTATATGATAAACGCAAGAACGTGTCAACAAGGTGAACATTAATATTTAATGACCGGGAATGCCAATATTATGCCTATATACAATATTTTCCAATGTTACTGAAGACGTAGCAGACAAGATGAACACGTTCATTCTAAGTTCCTTATACCCTTTTAGCCCATTGAATCTGTAAGTGGTCAACAAAACAGATATCTTTGGCGGCATCTAGAGAAGTTCAAAGGAAGGAATAAGATATACCCTGGTTCGAACCTCTGGCCTTCTTTAGCTGTGGGTCTCATGTATCACTATTTAATAGCCATATAGGGACACCGAGTACATGTACGCAACCAAGAAGCATGCCCTTAAACTCTGATCTCGGCTTCCGGAACTATCAAGAAATTAAGGCTTCACTTGTACATAAAACCTTAAAAAGGGATTTCCCCTAACTTTAAAACGAAAAAAATAAAGAGAGTTGGGAGAAGGTAATGGAGCTGTTCGTCTACAAATAGCAAGAGATGGAAATGTAATTTTAAATAAGGTAATGGCAGATTCTCCAGACCTCAGTGACGTGACCAAAATGATCATATGTCAGGGTGAAAAGTAGAAAAAAGGAAGATGATTATCGAGTCTCATCAGTAGCGGTATGGATAAAAATGTCAGTGTTTGCCATTGTAAATACAGTGTCGCAGGAGGATATGTTATTCAAACATGAGTATATCACACACGAACAACATGTTTTGTACAAAATGAAGATTTAGCTCTAGATAAAACACTCGATCGAGAGTATATGCAGATTTTGAACTGCTTCATGTAGCAATGCTTCCAAATTGAGCAAAGAAACCTAAGGCTCATGCATAAGGGGAGTAAAGCAGTGATGGATCTGCTTCCTTAGTACAGTGACGTTTGGTTCTTTGAGAACAAGTATGTCTAGAATAAGATTTACATATTGCTCTCGATGTTAATAGATCAGTGCCTGCTTGTATTTTTAAGTGGCATTTGTGATGATAGGTGTAACGGATCGAGTGAGGGAAAGCGCAACTCCTGCAGTCAAGAGTGATTTTGGGCAAGCGCGCAGTGTGCGATATATAAAACAGGTGCGGAGGACACAGTACCGACTATTTTTAATTGAAAGAAGGGAACTTAGACAAATGAAAAAAAAGGGAAAACTGAGGTAGACGGTCTTTCTAACTGGGAACGGAAGGCGAAAAAGGAGAGTGGTACCACGTGGGAATCTGGCCTCAGCCCTGGCTGAAAATCTTTAAGGAAGGGGTGACAGACGCCCCTGCCCCTCGTGAGTGTGCTGTTTTACCTTTCGGCTATTCAGTTCTCAAAAAGGATTAAGGACGCGCCACTAACCCCCTGAGTGTCCCTCTCTGCCAGAACTGAGGCTTCGTTCCAGTTAAGAAAATTTAGTAAGTCAAGGCTACGTTTAACAGAGTTGGATTTTAGTTTTGAGTAAGTAGAGGAAATAAGGTATTCAATAAGTAAATCACGGAAGATGGTGTCGTGGATGATACTGTTTTTAATTAGCCTAGTATTGAAATTAGGAACGACTCTAACTAGTGTAGTTTGGAAGTTTTACCAATGGTGTGGAGTGACTTATTCAATGTATACCTAGGAGTTTCCAGGCAAATGCGCAGTATTTTGAAGAACATTTAGTTTGTTAATAGTTGGATGATGTCGCTAATGAGACCGAAACTGGCATCGATTTAAATAGATGCTGTTTATTGTATGCTGTTTGCAGGTAAGGTAGGTTATCTTAGGTGACACCATGGAATAGCATTTGCTGATAGAGTGATTGTTTATGGAATTGTTTCTTTATTTGTTTTGCCTCTGTAAAAAAGATAGTCACAAATAATAAATTTCTGCGTTGTCACGATTAAATTTAAAAAGTTCGTCAACATTATTGTCATTTAGAATACGATAAATATCTTTGTATGTAATAACAATGAAATTTAATTAATCTCCGGGATCATCAATTTTTCCTTTCCTGTTGATGAAATAATTCATAGGATTACCTATGTCAGGATTAGTAATTGTAGGTAAAACTGCGATTAATCCTCTAAAACATTCTTGGATTCTTTTTGTTAGAAATCTTGGTACAATTGTTTATCATTTGCTTATTTTTCTCAACCGTTATCCTGAACCCAATTCCCTTTCTTAATTGAATTGGTTTATTTTAGCTTGGCCTTCAAGAAAAAAATTCCTGGTCTTAGTGAATTCTCTCCATACTTTGCTCCTTGCTTTAATTAATTTTAATACATCAGAAGTGAGAGCCTGCAGTTCTAAGTGTCGTAGTGTTTGAGAGTGTTTTTGTTATATCTAACCGTAATTATATTAGATAAATTGATTGCCATTTAATCGAGATCCACATCAAGTATCCTAAAAACATTTTATGGTACTTGGATTGGTTTTCTTTTTTGTGTTTACTAAAATGCTCCCAGTCATGTCTCGCAGAACAAATGAATTGGTCCTTGATGTGAACTTCTTCGGTGTCAGAGAAATTACAAGAGATATAATGATCACTATTATCTATAATATCAATAATGTGGAGATTACAAAAGTCATTTGCAGTGGAATTGTTAGTGATGACGTAGTCTGGTAATTTCTGCTTGTCCTTTTTTATGGGTCCTGATTTTAGCGAAACAGTTCAGAATATGTGGGCCGTTATCATCAACTATATTGGAAGTAGTTGTTCCCCATGTACAGTAGATTTGTTGCACCCAAAGTTAGTGTGATAATTTAAATTGAGGTCACCAATAAAAAACTGTTTCTGCTTTTACATCTGATGATAATATAGTCATCAATAGGATTATGTGGGGAAATTTTATAGGGATAACATTAACTTCGGTCTTATTATTAATTGAAATGAGGATTTCGATTTATTGTAAAATTGCTATAAATTGGATAAATAATATTGACCGGAGTGAGCTTTCCATTGATCGCTTACATAATTCTCTGTTGTCCAGTACAAACATCTTTCCTGACAATTTATAACCTGGTATGTGGAAATGATTTAATCAAATGATTTATCCGAGGTGTCGAGTTCGTTGAGAGAAATATCCGAATTATGAGATGCTCTTACGAGAAAGTCACTGAGATTGTTAGCCCCTTTGTAGGCAATCAGTGGGGGATTATTCAGGATAGGGTAAGTACTGATAGGATGTTCTGTGATAGCATGACAGTGTGTTAACTGGCACAAGTTGGGATCTTTGGTTCTGATATGAGGTGTGTAAGTGAAGTTAAAGGTCGTGCGACACGAAAATGATATTTTGGAGTATTGGTTACATTAAGCATTGAAAATATTAAAAAGAGCCACAAATTCCATCAAAATCAGTCAAAGATTTGACCAATTTACAGGAAAATTAGTGTCTCACAGCTGTATCATGAAGAAACATCGGCTAAGTATGCAAATTTGTGACTGTCAAGAGATGGATTCGATTATATGTCTTGTGTTAACCCTTTGTTTAGGTAATCTTTACTTCAAGGACATTTGAGAATTTTATATGCCCCGAGGGTTTTATTTTGAAAGCATGTGTTTTTTTCTTCAAAATGTTGATATCACTTACCAATGTGTAACTCAGGAATTACGTAATTAAGAGGTAAAATATACAGGCTTAACAAAAGAAATGCTGACACTGTGCAACACTCCACAACATCTGTTTTGCATTTTTCTCAAACTTTGAAAAGTCGTATCACAAAACTGGTAAAAGATAGAAACAAAATTACAACAGATTTTCACTCAGGGTTTTAATTTGCAACTTCTGAATGAAGGGTGCTCTTTTCTAGAATCATGTCACACAACCTTTTAGAACCGATGGTTTGCTGGATGCTTTTGGTTTAAAATTTAATGGTCTGCTGTAAGTGGTCCACTCGGTTTTAAAATTAGATAATGGTGATGGCACTATTAGTAAACTCGCTCAATGAATTTTTGTGTGAAGAGGTTGACTGTTTCGTTTAATTCAAAGCGGTTATTACGAAGACAAGGGTGATGCAGCTTTTCACCTGTCATGAACTCTCTTAGACATTTTTTTTCTGGAGGATCTTGTAATGTGATATCTGCAATTTCTGGTGATGATTTTGAGTCCATTGAACTCCCATGGTTTGAGGGTAGAATTTACCGTTTAAGGTTAAATGGTTGGGTTTTATAATTAATGTAAGGGATTCCGTAATAAGGTAATTGGATGGTACCTTATTAAGCGAGAATAAGTAAGGATTCGCTTTAAGTAGTGCCGAGGTGCAAACCAGTACAGCCTCTTCCTGAGGTGTAGGGCGAAGTCGCTATGTAGATGGTAGACGGAATATCGTGTACGGTTTGGAGGGTCTATCTTGCATGAAACAGGTCATTCTCAAAGCACAGGTAAACTGGTTCATAGCTTGAAGTAAAGAAAAAATTTTCGGTTGCGGTGGAATTCGGATGAGAAACAAACTTTTCCCCCAGAACTAGTATTTGAGAGAAAATAAGATTTCGTTTACATAAGTTCATGGTGAATCTCAGATTGATATCAATTTGCTCTTTAGCAAATTAACGTTTCCTCTCTATACGTTTTAACCTCGCCGATCGGTTAGGATTAAATTGGCGATGAAGGGGGTTAAGGTACTACACAATAAAAATTAATAAAAAGCCTTTACGGCATCATGGAAAAACTCCGTATCAAATCAACACTTGAGCAGTTTATGGGCTAAGTGACAGACACGATGAACTTATAACTCATTAATTTACAACTCTCAGCAGGCGCAGCTGTTTCATCTCGGCAGAAACGAAATGTTCTACAATTTGGGAGCATGATCGCCTGTACTACTCCACGCTCAAGATGGGCCTACTGTGGCTACGGTCGTTGGTGTGGAAAAGGAGGCAGCGGTGACCCTGTAGATGATACCGACAGGTATAGGCCTACAATGTACATGTTTATATTCATAGCTACCAGATGAATGTAAAACATTTCTTTACTAGTTTGCATGTCTTTTCAGTCACAATTTGAGATATTAAGATAGTAAAATATGCAAAAATGTCTTTGCATGACCCATTTTGTTTTTCAAATGCCACAATCAAAACTAATTTTATCAACTTATATATATATTTTAGTAACTATAACTATATACATACATATATATATATATATGCATATTTATAGTATATATATATAGTCTATATATATAGTCTATATATATAGTATATAGGCTATATATATATATAGGCTATATGTATATAGGCATTATATATATATATATAATCACTGGACAACTTGAGGTAAGAAAGATTCTCACATGTACATATTGTTTTTATCCAGGTGTTGCAGAGAACATGATCGTTGTTGGAGTGCACTGAAAAGGAACAGAGTTTGCAAATGGTATACTCAACTTGTTTTGCTAACATACCGATATTCCAAAGGGAACTGCGACACGGATGATGTTTGGATTGACTGCAGTGAGATGTTTCTCCTTTATCTACATTTTCTTTCCATTCTCATGTATTTGGTTTCATGTTTTCCGGGTTGCTTTTATTCGGGGAGGGTTGTTTGTGTTTTTGGTCCTTAAAAAATTGGACGGATGTAAACAAACTGCGATGAAAACATAACATAACATGCAACAAGATAAATGTACTTTAAACGATATATTTTTATGTAAAGTAGTGCATACTTCCTTACGAATATTAAATTGAATTTCCAGCACCGTCAACATGTGCATAAATGTTTATAAAGTATCGTTCTTCTGGTTTTGCAAGTGTTTAGTATGTTAAAAGAAATAACAAATTGTTCACTCAAAATATTCTGTTAAACAGGAACTTGATGAAATCTCTGCAATTGAAAACAAAATCGTTGTTTGTAAAGGTATACTGAAACTATAATGTAAATGATCCATTCACCAGTACTTCATACTTTGCTCTCTACATTCAAATTGCTCACACTGTGGATATCATTTTGTGTATTGGTACATCAATATACCACTTTCAGTATTCCAGGGCAAAAGGCTAATGTGAAAAGAAATACATAATAAAACTGGTTCGTGGAAAATCAATACTTATATCTGATCCTGTCAAGTTTTACATCTGAAAAAAAAATGTCAAAAAGTTCTCCACTAATCACTGATGGCTAGAGCAGGCCGTTTTAATTTCATTAGGAATTTTGAGAATTTTTCGATGTGTTAATAAAAGTTTCTGACGTAAGGCAACAACAACAACATCAATAGGACTGAGAAGTGTTTTAAAATATGATCATCAAGTTGATAATTTGTTATAAAAGATTTCCAGATATCCTTAGGATCAAAACGTTTCTTAAACTAAACGTTTACATGAAGCTTCAACCTGTCACTGACAGTACAAAGTTCGCAAAAATGGCTACAAATGGATCGCTAAGGAAACAGGAAAGAATTGTATTTCAAATGAAAGCATTACCATCATTGAATAGAAAAAATGAAGAAAACTGGGAAATGTCTCCAACAGAGGCAGTATTCCTTCAAATTTTACATTTGCGGCGAATATATTCGTATGTTGCTGTTTCATGTATCAACAAAGAAGAGAGCAGGTTGTTGAAATACCCCTAAGACTGATAAACGTTATCGAATAAAACCGAAATTAAAATGCAGATTCTTTGATTTTATAATTTACGTTCAAATCAGATACGTGTATTATTTTACCTCAGAAATGAGGAAAAGAAAACTTATTGATATTTATTCAATAGATAATATCACACTAGACTGCATCTAAGGTTACCTATAGCTGGTGACACTTTTTCAAAGAGCCGGGAAATCGGATCAGCCGTTCCCTCATAACCCCCTTCCAGGCCAACCATTTCACTCATTTCATGCAGCTTATCAAAGTTCTAATGAATGACAGCATCTGGTTTTTCATATCAAGGTGGATATCGTATTAGGAACGTTATTGGTGCAAGACCTAGCCCTACTTTGTCATGAAATCATCGACGGTTGGGAAAACAAACCGTAATTGCCAGAAAGTAACAATTATTGAAATAACTTCATTTTCCGAACTAAGAATTTCTAGGGGAATGAAATGTGAATGCCATAGATCCAAAATATTGCACGAGGCATTGTCTAAGATAACGTGGTTGTTTAAAAATTCTCAAAAAACTTTGATGGTGAGAAATAATAACTGTAGCTTTCTCTTAACTTTTACAGAAATAAATCGACGGCTGCATCAAACTAAGTAAAACACTTTAATTACCATAAAGCAGTGATCAGGTAACGGTAAAAATTCAAAATTCTTGAAAAACAAAAGTGACAATAGATGCAAAATGTTCTAAGACCAAACTAATTACTATTTCTTGCCGAAATATATAACTTTCATAATACGCCAAACATTGCACAAGATTGGGTCTGAGGTACAGCTGGCAGTGATACGTCTCCCCTAACAACCATCACTCATCTCATGCTTTCGTTAAACAAAAATCAGTTTATGCCATCATTTCTTCTATCATTTACAAAAGGTATCGTTGTAAAAAGACTGTCTCCACTTTGCGATTAAGTCATCAAGTGCTGCAAGCATAAAAATGTAATCACCAGAAAGTCAAAGTTGTTGGAATAAATTGTCTGAAAACTAGGATTTCTGTAAATGTAATTTCAAAATATGCAAAAAATCTATGGTTACCTGGTAGTTTCAAGTTGTTCCAAGATCCACATCCAAAAATCTTGTTCCAAGAACCCCTTCCATAGACTAAATCTCATGATCCCCCACGATCCCATTTAAATACCCTGACGCCACCCCAGTGAACATGACACCATTCCTATTTACTGTCTTTCCCATGCGTTACAACACATACACACACACTTATATAATATATTTATATATTATACATTCAGTGCAAAGGGGGGGGGGGGGGAAGGTAACAGGTATGTTCATCCCAAAAATATTTTCTAAGTGCATGCTCATTTTTGCATAAACTGGTCTTTTTCAGAATTGCAGACATGAGATTCCTATTTCAGGGTTGGGTACATGACGCTCAAGCAAACCCGGGGCGGAGGAGGGGGGGGGGGGTGCCGATTCCTGCCCTCTGCATTGTTTAGAGAGCCACAAATTTTCCGTTGCTGCTTCAACCGATTGTGACGCTCCTCTTAGATAGACCTACAATCACTCTGGCATTTCTTTTTTCGTCCCCACGCGACTGATAGTGCCCCTTTTGTGGAGACTGTACCCACTCCTGTAAAACAATTTCGAATGAGGTGTTTGTACTCTCTGTGACTGTTGCGATGGCGTCACTTCTCAGATGAAAAAGACATCCAGCCAGCCGAACCTTCACCCCGCCCCCAAAAACCCACACTAGCCCCCCCCCCCCCCCCTTTAAGCTGTGAACCTAGGTACGGCCCTGGTTTTACAACAGTAATTCATTTGGTGATGTTTGTAACCTCTAAACTTTTTCTTTTCTCTACAGGGTCCAGCAAAAATTGTAAGAGACAACTGTGTGAATGTGACAAAGCGGCGGCTCTCTGTTTCAGAAGAAGCAGATTCAATGACTGCTACAAGAATGACGGTTCCTGTTTCTTCGGATAAGTGCCGGGAAAAAGCACCTGTCAGCCCTTCACGCTGTTATAAAAATCATCTTTGTCAAAACATAACAATGATTTTGAAATGATGAGTTTACGTTAGTTTTCTAATGTAATAACGTATAATAAGTTACCAAAATATACAACTAATTGTGTATATGGGTGTTGCCGGAGTGAGAATGGAGCAATTGCCATGCATCCTTGAAAATATCAGGAGGGACTTGAAAGCTTGACTTGAGAATTAAGGTCTGATTGTTTAATAGCGCCTCAATCCACAGAACACAAATCGAATTTGATTTATTTCCCTGAACAGTGGGGCACACTTGAGAATAGGATAATTTGAACTGCCTTGACTTGTCATCCTTTGAGAGAGTTATGTGTAGTGACGTCTATATAAAGGACTTTCTCAAGAGTAGTCATCAGCCTTTGTTAACCAAATATACAACACATAAAACTGTTGGATTAACACGCACAAAACAAGTGCGTCAAGAATGTTATACTAGAATATTTTCAAGCATTTCAAGCATAGAGAAAGTCTGTCGGTGACCATGTTATGGATCATCGGTAACTATTTGTAAACTTGTCATGACGAGAAAAGCATACATTAAATAACCATTAACAAGTATATACTGCCATTTTTATAGAGTTCAATAATGACAGTGAAATATAAAGAACCTAGAAGAAGCTAGACAGTCAGTCAAACATAGGCTTTTGTCGTAAGTGCAGTGGCGTATCTACGGGGGGGGGGGGGAGGAGGCCACTTGCCCCATGGAAAATTTTTGAGGGAAAATTTGGGAAATTCGAGAAATCTAGGGAAACAAAATTTACTTTTGTATTACCCAAATGTTTCCTAGGATAACGGATTGTGAGATATTCCCGTGCCATATCTCATATGCTACATAATTGTATTTTAATGCAAACTATTTCCCTAGATTTCGTCTGTCACTGCGGCATAAAGCATGCGCATACTGAGTAGCGTTCCACAGAAATGTCTCTTATCGCTGCCTCAGGTTGAATGTGAATGCGCCGGTATTATTATGATCAGCACAGTCTACTTAGAGGGAACTTGTGGCTTAATGAGAGGAACTACGCAATACATGGAGCTATGTACAACTAACCCAAACTAAAAACAAAAGTAACCATAAAAACTGCATCACAGGTCAGGGAAGATGACTTCTATTACATTTGTCGACAGGGTATTCTACTTCAACATCATTCAGATTATTCCGAAGTAATACAGGGATGCCACCCTGAGTTTCGATGGTCACTGAGTTTTAAGGTATTGGACCGATTATCGGCGTGACGGTCAATACTTAGCGTGCTTAACAAGTCCAGTCATATGTCACTAACAGAGGGGAGAGAACTGGGGATATCGTCTATCAGTATTTTCAAAACTGCACTGTTTATTCACATTGCCATTCTGCATTATGCATATTCCGAAAAGATAAAATGAATACTTCACCGTCAGTGCCAAACAGATGAAAAACTAAAGCTTAAATCATTCCCTAAAATGTAGGAGTTCATGGAGATATATTCAGATATATTGCATCAAATATGGCAGCATTTTGCATCTTGTCCATTCTACATAATTAAAGCTTGCCAAAACTGATGGGGACACACCTTAGATACCTCCCTCAGGTGGCAAATTAGTTATCATATCATATCACAATTTCACACTCATGTTCAGGCTCAGATCAGCCCATGTCCCGTCCATGTACCCTCACTTTGAAAATCAATTCAGATACATGCAACTTAAAAAAAAAATAGGGGAGATTTTCACACCTCCCCTCCCTGGAATAAGTCCTAGCTACGCCACTGTTTGACCTCGGGAGTATAAGGCACTTGCTCCAGTGACAACCTGTTGTGCAAATAAAAAAATGGACGTGTTAAATGAAATAGAATTTTGAAAATCGTCTGCTCTTATCATTTGATCTTTCTTTTGCTTTCATTTTCTTCCTTTTAATTCTGACTTTTGCTACGTCTGTTCGTTTCTCAACATACATCACTGTTTTCTTTACGTTGACTGTATACCGAAACTAGTCTTACAGGTGTGTATACAGACTGTCAGAAATCAAACAAAGAAAATATAGACAAAACAAGAAAACTTAAACTGCTTTGTTTTCACTTTACGTTGCAGGTCACAAATATGTCTTCGAGGCTCCTGTCAATGGCAACAAATACAACAGAAATATAGAACAAAATAAATGTCTCCCTCAAAGTTCTGATTAAAATTTGCTTGAAAAGCCCCACCTTCTTGCTGCATTTTCCATCTCGACAACGGCTCAGGTGTCCTTTATCAGCATCAAAAGCTGAATGTTTATTTGTTCAGTTATTGGTTTATCAAACAAAGCTGCAATTACTCATTTTACGTTGCTCTTTCTCCCACATATACCATTCCGTCCAGATACTATACCCTCACCTCTTCTACAGTACAGAACCATGCAACATATTTCTTTGTAATCAAGAGTTGCCATGGCTATTACATGCACTCCAGCCTGCAGGCTAGTTAGAGTATAAGACCGGAGATCACCTGGAGCCTCCTAACTTCAAAAGTGGATGCACTGTAATGTGTCTGAAGCCTGCAATTGCGTCATAACTTCCAATCCACTGCTGTGTTTGCACTTTATTTGCTAATTAGCTATATCATCTTACCAAAGTTTGAGATTTCAACCTCAAGGTGAAATACTTTGGAAATTCAAATATGTTCACTGCAAAGTGAATATATTTGTGCAATAGAAATCTAGTGCAAAAGTAAAATCTTGTAATGATTTATGCAATAATCTGTTCTTTCTTGGACAGATTTTTGTTTATTTTTTTTGTTCTTCAAAATACCAACGCTACTTTTTTTATTTGTATTTCGTGTGGCTGCCTCTTATCCAATATATATATATACATATATTTATTTTTATTTATATTTTTTATTTATATTTTTTATTTATATTTGTATTTATATTTTTTATTTATATTTTTTATTTACATTTTTTTATTCTTGGGCTTGGACTCAGTGGATCCCAAAATCTTACTAGATACTTCAAAGGCCTTGGCTAAATGTTGCATTGACATTTTTGGTAGCCCTATGTAGACCACACAGGTGGAGGACAAAAGCTACTTATTAGCCACACACAGGTCTTTGCTATATTAGTCAAATGCAAAATTGAAACTTACCAGAAAGTTCTCACTGCTGTTATTCCAGCAGAGGGCAGCGATCAATGATGGGAGTACACATTCTTCCGGAAGAGCAGTACAGTAAATATATAGATGTTCCTTCAGAGGTGGCCGGTCGAGGATTTAGGAGCAGGAACTTTCCAGCCCAAGCAGACTCTGCAGAGTCTCCAGCTTATGCGTACCTCTCGTTTCCATGGTTATTGATCTCTTATTTACGCTTCTTTTTCAGCTGACTGCAATAAGTCAATCCGCCCTGTGGTAATGTGATAGAGGAGTTAGAAACGAAACTACTGGAAGGTGATCATCTTATAGTACGCAATTGGCACATATGCATAACAGGAATATCTTTCGGCGAAAGGGATGTATATGTCAAATCTCTATCAGCATAAATTTCACATCCTCAGCATTATTGAACACTCTCCCTGAGCATGGAAGACTTTCATATACTCCAACAACAGTTTCACATTCACGAAAGGTGCGATTATCACCAATAACTGACATTCTCTTAATTCCTGAAAATCATGATTTTATGTTGTTTAAAGCCTAGTGTAAATGGTTGTTCAGTCTACACATGCATTTATTGATTCTATATGTTACAACATACGACAGACAAATAATTAATTTTCAAAACTCTTTCAATCGAAAAAAAATGTTATATCCAGTCTAACCTGATACAATCTTGTACACTTATCAGTTTTGCGAAAAATTCAAGGGGTCAATGATTGCTACACGGACAAAAAAATGGCCCTAGTATACTCCAACTTTAATCAATTCGGCCACAGATGTATGGAGTAGACCAGTTAATGAAGGCATTTAGTCGTGATTCCTAAATTTAAGTGATGGCTGGCAAGATTGTCTTCCACTATACAAGTGAAAGATGAGTTGTTGGCAGATACAAGCTATGTTTACGTAACTCGTAGACGGAAATGTGTAAACAAAACTAGGCTTTTCACAAACTAAAAACTACAAGAAATTTAAGCACAATCTGGGAATCCTTTTTTCCCATTTTGGGATTCTCTTAACCATTACCTTCTCCTTAACTGACTTTCATGAATTGGACGTGGTTGGCAGAGCACATTTTAAGAACGAATTGTAGACGCATCAAGAGAAACGTGGAAACCTGGACAATAACACCAGGTACAGCAACATTTCATTTTATTTATTTTTGATTTTTCACACAACACATTTTTTATCAAATCAAATAGGAACATGAGAGTAACAAATTATGTGGCAGGAAGTACACTTTTGAAACAAACCAGAACAACTGGCTCATCTGGTAGTAACACTATCGTGGGAAAAGGAAGAGGAATCGTATATGTGTATGTATCGTATATGTCTGTTTCTATACCAACGGAAACAGCACATATGTAGTTAAAAGACCTACCAAGGGAAATCGTGTTGAAAGGTCGCATGACTATTGTGTATTGTTTTAATCTAGCATTCGCTGTACATCACCCACAAGGAGAATGTTAAGTCAAAAAACCACAGGACCTCCCCACATAATTGTCAGATTGAAATTGCGCACTGCCTGAACAACATAACACATCGACGATACTTGACAAGTGTGCGTCAAGATGAAGTTTCTACTGGGATTGTTATTTCTGGTAGCATTTGGTAAGAAACTCAAACAATTCCTAAAGTAAGGATTTACTGAATAATAATCAGATTTTTTTCTCTCACGCAATACCCTATGGATCATTTAAAGGAACGGGTATGCGTAGATGTGAGAGAGATTTAATCTAGGCTATGTGATCTTACTCAAAGTGAGTCACAAAAATGGGTCTCACTCTACAGGAATTTGAGCAGCAACCTCTGTTGAATTGAAAGTAAAGTTGGGCTACTTAGTCAGTTTTTTCTCATAGTCTTACGAAAGTCAACCCTATACTAGTGACGTCGTTCTATGAAACTTTCTGAGCTTCTTCAGTGACAGTCGTGTGAACACTATATATGGTAGGATCCGCATTCATGAATTCCACGACACTCAGGACACCCATAGGGTGGACGGTTTTCTACATGATTGCAGAACAGGCATAGAGATATACAAACAGGCATAGGGATATACAAACAGGCAAAGGGATATACGAACAGGTATAGGGATATGCAAAGAAAAAATCAATCGCACTACTGGTATTGTAACATTTGATTCCTTCAGCAACGTTGCATCAACATTGCTGTCAAATTCTTTTTCTTTTCATTTCGTGAGAATAAACTACTTGATTTCGCCGTATGCTTGCTTTATATTACCTCCCTCCTAACTGTACAGTCTAAGTGCATAGTTACTGTCTGACTAGAATACTTCTCACTCAGCTATAGCATCTGATGCCTGACATAATACTGACGAATTTGAAAAGTTTGGGTAGCACGAGAGTAAACTTCTGTCATTGAGACGTATTCATGTACTGCACGGGTCATTGATCTACTGTAGTTTTGATCAAGTTTCTGAGGTCTCAATGGGTGAGGGAACGCCCCTGACAGCAGAGGAGGTGCAATTGCACCACCCTGCTGACAGACTGACGCTATAGTGATGGTTTTCAGAACGAATGATCAATTCACTACATTTAAAAAAAAATGAATGACTATTGCTCGCGCACTCATACCGTAGGATAGCGCCACTGAATGAACGCACAGTGAACGATGAGTGCACATTGAATTGCTGGAGGTCAGGAACACTATTTGACGAAAAACAAAAAAACGAATGGGTGATGAACGTGGACCAGGTTACTGACGAGTGTATAGTGAATAAAACTTGGATTGGAACCCTGCCTTCTAAATCTTATTTTTCTATTGTATATAAATGTGGATCGTCTGTTACCAAACCCGGTAGCCTTAAATCACTATCCCACTAAGGTCACAATCGATAACATGGTCGATTATACATAGGATCGTTTTTATTGACGTAGCTCATATTCTCGGTGTCATCGGATGGCATCGTAATTATCATGCTCATTTAAAATGTGCAAATGAGAAGGAAAAGAAAAGTTTGCTTATTATTTTAGCACGATCACTGCATCGTGGGGATTATGAACGCCACTAAACTGCAGTGATGCCTGTGCACTATAGAGCCGAGACCACATACTGAATGGATGACGAGCCACGTAATACGTGGTAGGTAAACGCACACTGCGTCAAAGTGATGGGTGAATATTGGATGGATGATCACAGACTTGCTTATAAGAGGACTCCCAATTGTCTGATGAACACACAGGGAACGACAAAGTTATAGGGTGCGCCCACTGGATTGCTGATCTAAGAATAAAATTTAGTCGAGGAATACACTTACATAGCACTAGGTATGTTACTGGGAGATGAGGACGATAATGTAAAGGTCACCTTTTTTCGCTTCAGCACCTAGTTTAAGATTTCAGGGGTCGAACTTTTAATCTTTTCAAATGGAAATGTAAAAAGAGTTGTGAGAAGGTAATGCAGATGTTGTCTGATAAAAAAATAACGAGGAGTTCAAAGTATACTTTCGCCTCCAGGCCATGAATACATCGTGAATAATAAAGTCTAATTAAGCAGTTACGTTGTTCAGTTTCATTGATTCTTCATTGATTTATTATTCATTTACCTACTTATCTAGGCCTATTTTTTGGTGACAGAAGTAATAATTAAAAAGAAGTTTTCTGATATACAACTTTTAACAGGGGGATCCGTCTCAGTTCGCAAGAAACGAGACATTGCACAATTTGGTGCCATGATCACCTGTACTACTGGGCGCTCATCTCTTGATTACTGCGGCTATGGCAATTGGTGTGGGCGTGGAGGCAGCGGTAATCCAGTAGATGCTACTGACAGGTACTAAGTATGCCTTCATATTTGTATAAAACAAAATGCTTGTAAAATAGTTCTTTTTACCGAATTTTGAAAGACTTTTTTTCCGATAACAATTTAAAGTTTCAAAGACGATTCTAGTAACTAATATCTTTGCAGTACTCATTGCTCTAAGCACAAACATCAACATCCCGGCCATTAATTTAGGCTTTTCTGCTATCCTTATTTCAACACTGGACTCTAAAAAGTAGTGTCCCATAGCTTCTTCCAAAACTTTTTTCTTATGTTATGAAACTGTAATGTATCATTCCTTTATTTTCATAAATCTATTAAATTATTTATAATTGCGTGAGGTACTGTAACTTAAAATGAAACGTCATCTGGACATGAATACGTTATGAGTCGCACGTGTATGTTACGTATGAAAAACACTTTTCAAAGTAGTTATAAAGTTAAAGCATTCAAAATGTAATTTGAGTAGGAATCCTTTTAAAGATGACCTTTCATGGTAATGTTGCATCAGTATTTGTGTGTATCAGATTTTAGCTTCTGTGATTCTGGGACGAAAGTTGATGAGGCAGCTTACTTAATTGTTTTGAGATGACAATTAAGATGAAACCATTGGCTTTGCAGTCTCTCTTCAAAAGAAGCAAAACAAAATACCTCCTGCAAATTTATTTTTATTAAAATTATATATTGCCTCCATATGAAAACCTGTCACGTTACACGAGAAAGTTCTGTTTCGATTTTATGTAATACCACTATTTTGCTAAAAATGAGGTACATGTCTGTCTTACAACCTAGGTATGTATACTCAGACCATGAATAATGTGTGCTAGTTCATACAAATACTTATTTTAGTTTTGTTTAAAATCTCTCATTGTCTGAGAAAAGATGTTGTCCTCCCTCTCCCTTTATGAAAAGACATCAATTGCTAAGAAACATATGTCGCTCCCATCTATCTCATCCATCTATCTCTTGTTAAAGGTTGTGTGACATGAAAATTTGGAGTATTAGGACGGTACAGTAAGCATTGAAAATGATGAAAATAGCCAAATATTCCATCCAAAAAGAAGATTGACAAATTTACAGGCAAATTAGTGTCTCACAGCTGTATCTTTAATAAAACATTGGCCAAGGATGCAAATTTGTGACGTTAAGAGATGGACTCCCGTGATATGTCTTATGTTAATCCTTTGTTGATGTAACCTCCATTTCAACGACATTTGAGAATTGTATATGCACACAGGGCCTTATTTTGGAAGCTTGTATTTTGTCCTTAACAAATATCAGTATCAATTACCAATGTGAAATTCAGTGATTAAGAGACAAAATATGTAGGGTTAACAAAAGAAAAATTGACACTGTGCAACACTCCACGTCATCTGTTTTGCATTTTTTTCAAACTTTGAAAAGTCATATCTCCAAAACGGTAATAGATACAAAGAAAAATCCAACGGATTTTCACTCAGGAATTTACTTTGCAACTTTTGCATGAAGGGAACTCTTTTCTACAAGCATGTCACACAACCTTTAAAAAATGTAAGGTACTATAAGTACATGTTGTAGCAGGTAATTTACCTGCTGTACCAGTGTGTGTACCTAACAGACCGCTAACAGGTATCAACTGGATTTGGATTAATTAACTGTTGAAATAAACAGTTACCAGTCAATAACCTGTTGCTACCTGTTAAACCTGTTAAAATAGTAGCATTTATCAACCGTTGGTTAAAATCATACCTCAAATACATGTTCCATTTAGAAGCTATTAATCTTTTATGAAATATCTATTTCAAAATGGTACATTTATCATGGAAAATGTGTAATGCCAACCATGCACAACTACTTGAATATCCTATGTACTTCTCTTTAATTTTGACTGTCTATATGATAAAGGGGAAAGCTCAATATTTTACGGACAAAATCATATTTTATATCACAATATCATATCGAAAAAAATTCTAACAGATAGAATTCGATTATTCGTCTCTCAAGAATAATTTGTTTGCCAAAACTTTCAAAATTTAAAATGATACTTCTTCCTTAACTCATCTAATGCATAATGATTTGGGGAGATGAAGCTTTTGTAAAAGTTTGTTGATGAGCCTGATTGGTGCAACAATGCTTAAAACTATTCCCTTTATATGACACATTGCATTACAAATGTTACCTTTCCTTTCAAGATGTGTCATGTTTATTTCCGCAAGAGTTGAGGTAAATCTTTAATATTTCCGAACTACATTTTCACTGGGGAGAAGTCTCATGTTTACATTAGGGTTTCAATGTTAAATAGAACAAGAAATTTCTGCAATAATTTGCCACTGGTAAACGGAGTTCTGGTAACCTTGATTGAGGCAACTAGAAATATTTCTTGATCAGAGAATACTTTCTTCAAACATCAATATCTTGAGCCAGAGTTAAAGTATTGACATGGGGTTTACAATTTATACAGTAACAAGATGGTTCTCTTTCATATAAGAAAGCCCTCCACTTCATTGAAATATTTCTTTATAGTCAGACAGATATGTAACAAAAATTTGCATATTTTCACTTCCGGAAGAAAGTGTGAAAATTGGTGGCCGTTTCTTTGATCAGACCGAAGCATATTAAAATACCCCAGTATGCGGTTTTCATACTTTCTGCCAAAAGTGAACATGTTTTTCACATATCTGCCCTACATTTAAAGTCAGTAACTCATCACCCCAAGCATGATATTTGTCTTGCGGATAGCAAAATTCTCAATTAGTTCTTCTGTTTGATCGACAGCAAATTAGAAAGCATCAGAGTAGCTCATATTACTGCCTGACTTGATATCACAGAGCGCACATAGGGATCCATCGTTATGATTACAAATGCATGTGGAGGAATTTTAAACAGGCTGTGCAAGGGACTAGACGTAAGTCGTTGGGAGAATTGAAACTGCCTTCCGTGTCGAGAATTTGTCTTCAAAATCTCAGTCATAAATTTGTTTCAGATGTTGCGAAGCACATGATCACTGTTGGGACCATCTATACAACTCCAGAATTTGCACAAGAATGATCAATCTTATGTTCCGTGACTACTTCTTTTTAGTGGAAAATTGCCGACGATATGATGTTAGGATTAACTGCTGTGAGTTTTTGTTCTTACTCTTCCTTTCTTATCTCATATACGTATTGATTTCCATGTCTTCTTTATGTGTAAAAGCTAGATTGATGTGACCAAACTAAAACGGAAAATGTAACTAGTGACTGAGCAAAGTGATGAAGCATGGGGGGAGCAGTATCCATTCGGCGCTACACGGACTCTTGGGGAGGAAAATGACGGACCAAAAAAAAAAAGAAAGGAAGATGTAAAGGAAAATGCAAGCTTGAGTATTTTTAGCGTCCTCGACATTCAAGAAATGATTATGTTGTTGCCCATGCATATTCCACCGTCAGAATTCCAGCAAGTATTTCCGTCTCCATTAGAAAATTATAAGACTTTTATAGCTAAACGTTTAATATGGCAACAGGGGTTTTTCATCCACCAATACTGATAGTAACATTCACTGGAGCTTACTTGATGAGCCTGTGAATCTATGCTGGGGGTATTTTTATGTAAATATTTTCTGCTACGCTCCGTGCCAACAGATAGTGGCGTTCCGCTCAACTAGTCTTAATCAATCTTCTCCTATTCCAAAAGTTTGGGTTCGTTTTAAAAGAAGAGGTCCTCTGTATTTCCTTGTTGCAGTTTCACACATTTATTGAGGCCCCCTCAGGATCTTTGAGGGCACCTCATACACAAAATTCTAGCTACGCCTCTGGGGGAGGAAAGGCACGTCGAATACCTTGAAATTCTCCACACAAACAACCCTTGTGAGCCCACTGAACTGAACATGAAGTGCAGTGATATTAATTCTCATTTAATGGTTTTTTTGATATATCAAACAAAAGATTGTTTTGCCTTCTAAAACAAATTCAAGTTCGGACGGAACCTTTAAATATGTGCATTAATATCTGAAAAAAAAATGATGATATTATAGTGAAAGCAATACAAATATTTAAACACGTACTAAGAAATTATAAAATTTATCAAAAACCCATTTTGTCTGTGATATGTCAAAATAATTGTGGTAGTCTTAAACATGAAAAACATGATTTAGATGTAGTAGTGCTTGCTTTTGGAAGTCTGAATGAGCACCTATAGTTACTTACTGACGTTTGCCTCTCAAGATACCGCTTTTCGACAGGACGACCTTGTTCTGTGGTCACCAGATAACCTTAGCTAATACTGTGCAAACACATACATAGCATATCAGACCTAAATGGCTAGCTGTCAGGGTACGTAGATGAAGTATTATCGTTATACCGAAAGAACTTTTAGAGCTTTGTGAGGCAACTATACTTCATCTCACAGTTTGAAGTTCTCGACCAAGGTAGAGGTAAGATAATTATTAAAAACTTAAACCAGAAAAACTTCAAAAATACTCTACTCTCATAAAAATTACCTCTCGCCACTGTTCGTTTTGTTACATATGATGAGACATCTCTCACAGTTTTGCACAGGAATATCGCAATAATCTCTCTTAGAATAGATGTAATCGCCTGGATAATACTTGCAGTATTACCCACATTTATTTAGCGTCATCTCACAAAAGGCTTTTGCGATTACGGCTATACTAATATCAAGTTCTTAGTATGATCAATAATGCATTTAAAATTCGCTTATATAATAGCTAAATATGTGCTGATGAACAGGTAATCCTGGAATATGTCTCATGGAAGTTGAACGAGTTTATGTAAGGCAAGATCTCTTTTAAAACTGAAATATGAGTTAAGAAACATTCTTTTCAGCCTCATTTTTGCTTAATCGAATATTCATATCCATTCCCACTGATCTGTATGATTTCAAGCAACGGTAATTGACTGCTAGCTTTTTTCAAGAGTCTGAATTTTGTAGGGCCGACAAAACTGTCCGGATAATTTTGATATTCAAATATCTGGAAGATGAGAGTTTGTGACAGTGATCTTTTCCCTTACTTTCTTTTCTTTTCTCAAACACTGACAAAGAACAAACCGAGATAACCAGACGATTGCTAGCACAACTCATACTCCAGGTTTAAGCGACTATTATTTTGTAACATCTTTATTGTTTATTCTACAGATGGTCAACCATACAACGGCTATTGTGAAAGGCGATTGTGTGAATGTGACCGTCAGGCAGCTCTTTGTTTCAGAAGAAACACATACAACCCCCGGTACAAGGATCATAATAATTGTTGGTATTAGAAAACGTGTTATTGCTTACAAACTGAAACATCCTTCTGCCCATGATTGTGTAGGAATCATCATCTTTGACAGGTCATACAAACAAAACAAAGGTTTTGAAATGACCACTTATGTGGGCCTATAGTTTTTCTGATGAATCTTTCAGAAAAAAAAAAAAATTGCTTGTATTCTTGTAAAGTGGACTCACTCACACTCCAGGATCTTTACAAATTGAATAGCGTTCTCTTGTCATATGAGAGGAAATTGTTACTCTCCCAATTTTTCAATTATCAATCAATTTTCAATTAATCTACTTAACCTGTGCCAGTCGAATCACTTAATGAATGGAACTCTTATACCTTCGAACAAATGAAATTCAATGTCTAGACATTCGTCTCTCTCTGCACCTCTCGCCACACCTCTCTATCCACCTCTCTATCTGTATTGTAACTTGGGAACTTTCTGTATCGTCAACGTCAGGAACATTTGTCCCTCGGGCAGTTATACCACGACTGTACATGTAAAACCCTAAAACACACACCATTATCCTCGACAAAAATACTTACGACACCTCCCCCCACTCCCCCATCCAAGGTATGATCTATCTATTTCAATAGACCTAAGTTGCTCGTAACGTCGCTTAACAATGATACCTCGAGAAGTACAGGTATCACAAATTTACCCAACTGTAGAGGTAACGATGATCGATTTCTCCACGGAAGCAATAAGTTCCAATAATTGTGACAAAATATTTCAGTGACCCTGCATTTTGTATATGTCTCTTTTGGCTATCGTACTCAAACGTATTTGCTTACGCCGAAGTCATCACACCCGATTGCTATCTTCCATTTCGTAGCTATTTACATAGTACAGTATACGGCTTGAGTGCATCGTCGACTGATCCGATGGATCGAGCATATTTTTATCTGTAAATTACTATGGTCGCATGTAGCTAGTCGGTCCAGGCACTTTGTCATATTTTAGGGTGATAGTTAATAAGTTTCCCTGTTAGCTGAGCTTGTCACTGTTCTTGTGTTTCCCGTCATATTCAATCGTTTTTATCTTATTTTTTCGTTTACTTTTCGTTTTGTTTATTTTCTTTTCCTTTTTTGTCAAATGCACGGTACAATTGAAGTAACTATTTGCATTTGAATATTGCATTTTCTTTTTAAAGTTGAATAGCTGTATCGAAATGGTGAAAAATAAGCTAGTCAGTTGAGATGTAAGTACGTGGTACCTTAAGTGTATTATGCATAGTGAAGAGCTTAGGCAGAATTTACGATGCTAAAATTTAAAGCAAAGTGAATGTAGAAAAAATAAAATTCCTTTGCTCACAATCTCCTCATCTTCCTTTTTCTTATTTCTCAGTCTTTCTCCTCTTTGGTAAGGCTACATTTTGGGACCCATATATAAATGATTTATAATGTGACCAATAAGGAACGTGCCTTTCAGTGTGTATTACAATCTTTTCTTTACTACGGAACAGTATAGTACAGGCAAAGATAAACACGAAATTACAGACAAAATACCAAAACAATACGTTCTCTGTGTTATTCTATACAACACAAAGATCAAATTAAATGAATGAACAATCAACACGAAGAAGTGACATAAAAATCACAAAATGCATCATACATTTGCTATTACAGTTATTTCAACTTTTGGCATTGCTTTTAGCACAAATCAATTATTCGTTATTTTAACTTCAACTTAGGCTACAATCAACGAACCTACTGTTCAATTGATTAGTGGAGACATGCTTACACGTTTAACCAACCATGTAGCCTTTAGGAGTATTTACGTCTGTTGACATACGACCATTGTTCTTTGACATGCGAGTCTTTGAGGAATAATTCATTTAAATCTTAAATCTCATCGTTGGGACAGTTGATGAAGTATGAACGTATGATCTTGTGAACACAATGTATTTGTAGCAAACAGTATTACACAGAAAAAAAAAACTTTGATTCAAGGGTAAAACATTGCCGCGAACACCATAACACAGCCCGTATATAAGCCATCTGTATGGCCATACTGATACTTGCAGCCAAGTGCTGGTACAGCCTATATCGTCGATAATATCAAGAACGCTGCGATGATGAAGTTCATTCAGCAACAAACCGGTGCATGTGAATTCCCTTTTCATTAATCCATGAAACACCACTGACTCTTAAATTAGTTGTTTAATGAAGTTTTCTAACTCATGCATTCTTGTAAAGGTGGCATGTATCTTTAAGCTGGTAATCGTGTGTTTCATTATCTCTCTTGATGCCAAACTTTCAAACTAACGAAAGATAAATGAAAGATTGTAAAGATTAACAAAATTATGACATATTACCAGTTTAGCCCTGAGGTTGTCGTTGTTAAAATAATGATACCGAAACTTAAATTTCTTTTTTTTATTCCCATAGATTTAGTAAAAAGCCTTGTCCTATCAGACATTATGCATGTGAAGAAATCGCTGACATCCTTAATCAAAAGCCCACTGTTTACAAAATTAGTATCATCTCCAATGCAAACTTTTTTCATACATATAATTACAACGTCATCAGCTGATATGCATCTACATCTTCTTCGCAACACATCAGGAAATGACTTCTATGACCAGTCACCTACCCCTGTCCCTCGCCACTCTTCACCTTGGCAACCGTCTGAGAATAATTTTGAAAATATGAATTGGCTAATTTAAAAGAAAACTTGAGAGCAACGCAAGATAGACGTAATAGAACTCTCGGTTTTCTCTCTGGATGTGTATGGAGCCATATACATTATACCCTAAAGCGTTTCAATTGTTCCAATGACAAGTATTATTGAGGTACACTTGCCAAGTTGCGTTCTTAATTTTTCGTGGTTGTAACAGAGAGTAAAAGTGAGTCAGTGGGCGGAGAAATACTTTGACTTGCACGAACTCACAATCCCGAGCGTTCATCGAGCGTCCATCTCGCCCGGAGATTTATTGCCAAGAATGCTTACATCAATCTGATGCTTGAGAGTATCATAACAACATTAACATGCGTGAGAGCTGACAGACGAAATACATAATGGAAAAGGGAGGGATGAGATTTGCAACTCTGCGGATTTCTCTTTTGCTTTAGGAATGAATGTATGTACTCCAGTAATCAAACAAAATTGGTCTGCAACGCATGACTCGACCACTCTTGGGAAAAGTCAGGAATTCTAATTGAAACGTTAGAGAAACTAGGTCACAACTTAAACTGAATTGTAAAAGGCCAGAAAGATTGGAAAGTGCCATATCCTGCAATCTGAGGGGCATTATTACCTAAACTTTCTGAGTGAGCTACAACGCCAACCTATGGTGATGATTCGCCTGGATAGTGTAATTTATGTTTGTAACCCACTAAACCATTTGTTCCATTCATCTCTCCCCCTCTTGATGACAAGGTCTATTACGTCACTGCATCCAAGTTTTTCGGGGAGTTACAAAATCCCCCTTATTTGATCAATTTAAAATCTAGGCTAGCCTTGATTTCTTTTTCTGCTGACGCCCATGTTCAAGGTTATTAACATGCACATTAGAACGCCCCGGAAATGCCATTTCCGGTCATATGGGAGTTTGTAAAGTCAAACATTTTCTTTAACACACGCGTCAACTGTTGATGCTTCCCCGTTTTGATAGTCCTGCAGGCACTTTTCTCCCTCACCCCATTTTTTCCATATTTTCCTTATTCTTTTTTCGTGCTGTCGCACCAGCTATATAGTGTGCAAACATTTGACTTGGTACAATTTTGATGCCAGTAGAGCAACTTATTTACCCATGCAGTCCACTGTGAACTTCCTTACTTTGATAGCTATTTGCGGGTTGCATGTGTAGTAGTACAGGCGATCCTTGACCTTTATCCTTGATCATAATCCTGAAGTAACTTAAAGTGGGAGGGCTGTTGCTTGGTGATACTATATGACAATGAAGTTTATCTAATATTGTTAAATTAGTTCTATCTGAACATACATCAATTTCATTTCCGTCGTTTTACTCGAGCTTGTAGGTGTGCCACCATTTCCAGACATTCGAACAAAGTGAATTCCAGTATTATTTTCTTCCAGCAGAGGAGGGACCCATACGCCTATGCTTGTAAAACTGCCTCACAATGTTTTCAGAGCCCATCCAAATAAGGATTTTGAGTCGGATATGCAATGACACACAGTTGAGTTGTGAACACTTGTTGTAAACGAGCAAATTTAAAACAAGTTTCGTTACAATCGTGCACCAACGGAATCGGCCCATATGTGGAAATGGACATTTAAGTTAAGAAAATAATGTGATCTCCTCCTGTTGGAAGGTCACATATTATTTTGGTAGATTGTTATAATTCGCTGCAAATCCCATTCGGAAGCTATACTGTACGTCGATAGATCCACAAAACAACATTTTCGAAATAATATTTTCAGATCGATACACTAGTGCTGCCTGAAACGCAACGGGTAACATTGAAGGTACTCGATTAGTTCAAAAGGTTTTTATGACCGGCCAAGATGAAATCTCAGTTGGGACTGCTATTTTTGGTCGCATTTGGTAAGACTCTCAACCAAGTTTGACTGAATAATTAGCAGAAATCTTTCTCTCAATTATTTACGTTTTTCATTTACTTGGGATACTTAGATATAGTTCGGAGAAAGGCACATTAAAAAGGCTCATTGAGTTGTTTGGTGAAATTCCCAAATTTCTGTCAAGTTTCCTTCACATACAAAAGGCAAATGGTCAAACAAAGAGGACGCCAATGTTTCACATACAGTGGAACGTTAATATGTGAGTAGTTATCGATTTGATTTGTTTTGTTTGTTCTTTTTATGCAAATTCGTCACCAGACACTTTTCATATTAGTACCATATTCACATGCACAGAAACCACTGCCAGGAACGGTAAAAAATTCGAAATTTTTGACAATTCTCATAACTTCTGAACGTGAAATTTCGCTAATTATGCTCATTTTAAGTATTGTCATGTGTTTATAACCTTTAAAATTACCACAGTATTTACTGATATCAAGTCAACAAGTCTCTTTAAGTCTTCTCTATGTGGGTCTTTTTTCATCGGCGTGCATCATGGCTGCAAACGAATTTGTTGCAATTGATTTATCAGGAGAAAAGAAAGTCCGAGCCTAACAAATAAAGACCAATTAGACTACACGAACAACATTGATAGTTTTCTTCAACCAGAACCCACCTCTAACTTAGGTAAATTTGAGTAAATTTAAACAGACCTTTGTACGTTCAACAGTTTTTTTTTCTTTTCGGTAAAAATATTGTTGGATTTACAGTCAGTCATTTCATTCTTGCAATGTTTCTTACAATGGTTTCCGAACTTTTGTTGTGTGAACGTACTGCATCGAAGCAGGGAGGTGGGATGCCCTTCAGCCATGCAGGGAGGTGCAACTATAAGGAGATACAACTGAAAGTTAAATTTATAATAAATTCCATGTTCGATTTTTCCCGGTGTAAAAAGACTTCTAGTTCATGAGGTATGAGTACTGCTCTTACTTTTGCGTGATGTATCTTATTTGTTGTTGGTATCTAAGTAACTTTATTGACACCTGCTTATATCATACGAAAAAAGATAAATGAGAAGAATGCTTTTATGACAAGGATGTCAGTCAAGACAGGACTTAAGCCTCACAAATCAAACTACGGGTTATCTCTTCCGAATCAAGATAGGCTGGCGAATAAGAATGAGGGTGGAACTTTTGCCATATGCAAATGATTAAAATGGACAAAAACTGTAATTTACGGTGGAATTTTCATCAATTTTGGCAAAATTCATGCAGTTTCCATAGGGTGTTCAGCTAGTAGCAAATCCCAAAACTGGTCCTCTATATGATAAACGCAAGAACGTGTCAACAAGGTGAACATTAATATTTAATGACCGGGAATGCCAGTGTTATGCCTATATACAATATTTTCCAATGTTACTGAAGACGTAGCAGACAAGATGAACACGTTCATTCTAAGTTCCTTATACCCTTTTAGCTCATTGAATCTGTAAGTGGTCAACAAAACAGATATCTTTGGCGGCATCTAGAGAACTTCAAAGGAAGGATTTAAGTATACCCTAATTCGAACCTCCGGCCTTCTTTAGCTGTGGGTCTCATGTATCACTATTTAATAGCCATATAGGGACACCGAGTAAATGTACGCAACCAAGATCCATGCCCTTAAACTCTGATCTCGGCTTCCGGAAATATCAAGAAATTAAGGCTTCACTTGTACATAAAACCTTAAGAAGGGATTTCCCCTAACTATAAAACGAAAAAAACAATAGAGTTGGGAGAAGGTAATGGAGCTGTTCGTCTACAAATAACAAGAGATGGAAATGTAATTTTAAATAAGGTAATGGTATATTCTCCAGACCTCAGTGACGTGACCAAAATGATCATACGTCAGGGTAAAAAGTAGAAAAAAAGGAAGATGATTATCAAGTCTCATCAGTAGCGGTATGGATAAAAATGTCAGTGTTTGCCATAGTAAATACAGTGTCGCAGGAGGATATGTTATTCAAACATGAGTATATCACACACGAACAACATATTTTGTACAAAATGAAGATTTAGCTCTAGATAAAACACTCGATCGAGAGTATATGCAGATTTTGAACTGCTTCATGTAGCAATGCTTCCAAGTTGGGCAAGAAACCTAAGGTTCATGCATAAGGGGAGTAAAGCAGTGATTGATCTGCTTCCTTAGTACAGTGGCGTTTGGTTCTTTGAGAACAAGCAGTTCTAGAGTAAGATTTACATATTGCTCTCGATGTTAATTGATCAGTGCCTGCTGGTATGTTTAAGTGGCATTTGTGATGACGGGTGTAACGGATCGGGTGAGGGAAAGCCCAACTCCTGCAGTCAAGGGTGATTTTGGGCAAGCGCGCAGTGTGCGATATATAAAACAGGTGCAGAGGACAAAGCACCGACTATTTTAATTGAAAGAAGGGAACTTAGACAAATGAAAAAGGGGGAAATTGAGGTAGACGGTTTTTCTAACGGGGACGGAAAGCGAAACACGAGAGTAGTACCACGTTGGAATCGTGCCTCAGCCCTGACTGAAAATCTTTTTAGGAAGGGGTGACAGACGCCCCTGCCCCTCGTGAGTGTGCTGTTTTACCTTTCGTCTATTCAGTTCTCGAAAAGGATTAAGGACACCCGATTAACCCCCCCCCCCCCCGAGTGTCCCTCTCTGAAAATTTAGTAAGTCAAGGCTACGTTTACCAGAGTTGGATTTTAGTTTTGAGTAAGTAGAGGAAATAAGGTATTCAATAAGTAAATCACGGAACATGGTGTCGTGGATGATACTGTTTCTAATTAGCCTAGTATTGAAATTAGGAAGTACTCTAACTAGTGTAGTTTGGAAGTTTTACCAATGGTGTGGAGTGACTTATTCAATGTATACCTAGGAGTCACCAGGCAGATGCGCTGGGCAGTATTTTGAAGGAAATTTAGTTTGTTAGTAGTTGGATGATGACGCTAATGAGACCGAAACTGCCATCAATTTAAACACATGCTGTTTATTGTACGCTGTTTGCGGGTAAGGTGGTTATCTAAGGTGACACCAAGGAATAGCCATTGTTAATTGAGTGATTGTTTATAGAAATTGTTTCTTTATCTGTTTTGCCTCTGTAGAAAAGATAGTCACAAATAATAAATTTCTGCGTTGTCACGATTAAATTTATCAATTTTATTTTTAAAAAGTTCGTCAAAAGTATTGTCAATTGGAATATGATAGACATCTTTGTACGTAATAACAATGAAATTTAATTAATCTTCGGGATCATCAATTTTACCTTTCCTGTTAATTACATAAGTCATAGGATTACCTATGTCAGGATTAGTAATTGTAGTAAAACTGCCATTAATCCTCCAAAACATTTTTGGATTCTTTTTATTACAAATCTTGGTATAATTGTTTATCATTTGCTTATTTTTCTCAACTGTTATCCTGAACCCAATTCCCTTTCTTAATTGAATTGGTTTATTTTAGCTTGGTCTTCAAGAAAAAATTCCTGGTCCTAGTGAATACTCTCCATACTTTGCTCCTTACTTTAATGAATGTGATTACATCAGAAGTGAGAGCCTGCAGTTCTAAGTGTCGTAATGTTTGAGAGTGTTTTTGTTATATCTAACCGTAATGATATTAGATAAATTGATTGCCATCTAATCGAGATCCACATCAAGTATCCTAAAAAATTTTTAGGGTACTTGGATTGGTTTTCTTTTTTGTGTTTACTAAAATGCTCCCAGTCATGTCTCGCAGAACGAATGAATTGGTCTTTGATGTGGAATTTTTCGCTGTCAGAGAAATTACAAGAGATATGATGATCACTATAATCTATAATATCAATAATGTGGAGGTTAGAAAAGTTATTTGCAGTGGAATCGTTAGTGATGACGTTGTCTAGTAGTTTCTGCTAATCCGTTTTTTTTTTCTTATGGGTCTGATGTAAGTGAAACAGTTCGGAACATGTGGGCCGTTATCATCAACCATAGTGGAAGTAGCTTGTTCCCCATGTACAGTAGTTTTGTTGCACCCAAAGTTAGTGTGATAATTTAAATTGAGGTCACCTAATAAAAAACTGTTTCTGCTTTTACATCTGATGATAATATAGTCATCAATAGGATTATGTGAGGAAATTTGTATAGGGATAACATTAACTTTGGTCTTATTATTAATTGAAATGAGGATTTCGATTTATTGTAAAATTGCTATAAATTGGATAAATAATATTGACCGGAGTGAGCTTTCCATTGATCGCTTACATAATTCTCTGTTGTCCAGTACAAACATCTTTCCTGACAATTTATAACCTGGTAAGTGGAAATGATTTAATCAAATGATTTATCCGAGGTGTCGAGTTCGTTGAGAGAAATATCCGAATTATGAGATGCTCTTACGAGAAAGTCACTGAGATTGTTAGCCCCTTCGTAGGCAATCAGTGGGGGATCATTCAGGATAGGGTAAGTACTGATAGGATGTTCTGTGATAGCATGACAGTGTGTTAACAGGCACAAGCTGGGATCTTTGGTTCTGATATGAGGTGTGTAAGTGAAGTTAAAGGTCGTGCGACACGAAAATGATATTTTGGAGTATTGGTTGCATTAAGCATTGAAAATATTGAAAAGAGCCACAAATTCCATCAAAATTAGTCAATGATTTGACCAATTTACAGGAAAATAAGTGCCTCACAGCTGTATCATGAAGAAACATCGGCTAAGTATGCAAATTTGTGACGTCAAGAGATGGACTCGATTATATGTCTTGTGTTAACCATTTGTTTAGGCAATCTTTACTTCAAGGACATTTGAGAATTTCATATGCCCCGAGGGTTTTATTTTGAAAGCATGTATTTTTTTTCTTCAAAATATTGATATCACTTACTCAGGAATTACGTAAGTAAGAGGTAAACTATATAGGCTTAACAAAAGAAATACTGACACTGTGCAACACTCCACAACATCTGTTTTGCATTTTTCTCAAACTTTGAAAAGTCGTATCACAATAACGGTAAAAGATAGAAACAAAATTACAACAGATTTTCACTCAGGGTTTTAATTTGCAACTTCTGAATGAAGGGTGCTCTTTTCTAGAATCATGTCACACAACCTTTTAGAACCCATGGTTTACTGGATGCTTTTTGGTTTAAAATTTAATGGTCTGCTGTTAAGTGGTCTGCTCGGTTTTAAAATTAGATAATGGTGATGGCACTATTAGTAAACTCGCTCAATGAATTTCTGTATGAAGAGGTAACTCTTTCGTTTAATTCAAAGCGGTTATTACGAAGACCGGGGTGATGCAGCTTTTCACCTTTCATGAACCCTCTTAGACATTTTTTTTCTGGAGGATCTTGTAATGTGATATCTGCAATTTCTGGTGATGATTTTGAGTCCATTGAACTCCCATGGTTTGAAGGTAGAATTTACCGTTTAAGGTAAAATGGTTGGGTTTTATAATTAATGTAAGGGATTCCGTAATAAGGTAATTGGATGGTACCTTGTTATGCTGTCTAAGTAAGGATTCGCTTTAAATAGTACCGAGGTGCAAACCAGTGTAGCTTCTTCCCTCCCGCGGAATGTTTGTGTACATTCCCACTTCATCCATAGTAACCGAAAGAACTGATTCTTGTAATTGCAGATTTTCTAGAAGATTGAAGATACGGGCTAGTATTTATGGCCTTCACGTAGGTTGGATGGTTTTTAACTAATTGAAGAGAGTAAATCTAGAAATTCTGAGATTTGTTGAGTTGCAGCCCCCCCCCCCCCCCCTTTGACAACCTGATATGATAGGTCTCTCGTTGAAATTGAACGTTCCGGGAGATGTTTCTGAGCCTTCGGTAGAAAATTGGACTCTTATGGTTTTTTGAAAGCAAGGAATTAAAGACGTCATCCGATGCAATTTTTTTTCGGAGGAACGTTTAAATGCAAGAGATTCAACTTTGAGGATAGTTTCTGGCGTGATATCTTCATTAAGACATAAATACTGGTTGCACGATATTTGGCGTAGTGCCTCAAGTATAGTTTTCTGTAGTTTTCTTTTATCAAGAATGGTAATTCCTCTACCCAAGTTTTTGCCAGGTGTCGTTACGGAGTGAGCGTAAAGCATTGCGTTTCTGGTATGCGAGGTTGTTGCTTGCGTGGTGGATAGAAGTTTTGCTAGCAGAGTCTTCGAATTTAGAAAGTAGACTTCCGGGGTGGAGCAAGGTGTAGGGCGAAGTCGCTATGTAGGTGGTAGACGGAATATCGTGTACGGTTTGGAGGATCTATCTTGCATGAAACAGGTAATTCTCAAAGCACAGGTAAACTGATTCATAGCTTGAAGTAAAGAAAAAATTTTCGGTTGCGGTGGAGTTCGGATGAGAAACAAACTTTTCCGCCAGAACTAGTATCTCACAGAAAAAAAGATTTCGTTTAGACAAGTTCATGGTGAATCTCAGATTGATATCAATTTGCTCTTTACAAATTAACGTTTCCTCTCTATACGTTTTAACCTCGCGGATCGGTTAGGATTAAATTGGCGATGACGGGGGTTAAGGTACTACACAATAAAAATTAATAAAAAGCCTTTACGACATCATGAAAAAACTCCGTATCAAATCAACACTTGAGCAATTTATGGGCTAAGTGACAGACACGATGAACTTATAACTCATTAATTTACAACTCTCAGCAGGCGCAGCTGTTTCATCTCGGCAGAAACGAAATGTTCTACAATTTGGGAGCATGATCGCCTGTACTACTCCACGCTCAAGATGGGCCTACTGTGGCTACGGTCGTTGGTGTGGAAAAGGAGGCAGCGGTGACCCTGTAGATGATACCGACAGGTATAGGCCTACAATGTACATGTTTATATTCATAGCTACCAGATGAATGTAAAACATTTCTTCACTAGTTTGCATGTCTTTTCAGTCACAATTTGAGATATTAAGATTGTAAAATATGCAAAAATGTCTTTGCATGACCCATTTTGTTTTTCAAATGCGACAATCAACACTAATTCAATCAACTTATATATATATATTTTAGTAACTTTATACGTATATATATATATATACATATACATAGCCTATATATATATATAGCCGGCTATATATATATATAGGCTATATGTATATAGGCTATAGCTATATATATATAGGCTGTATATATATATATATATATAGGCTATATATATATATATATATATAGGCTATATATATATATATATAATCACTGGACAACTTGAGGTAAGAAAGATTCTCACATATTGTTTTTATTCAGGTGTTGCAGAGAACATGATCGTTGTTGGAGTGCACTGAAAAGGAACAGAGTTTGCAAATGGTATACTCAACTTGTTTTGCTAACTTACCGATATTCCAAAGGGAACTGCGACACGGATGATGTTTGGATTGACTGCAGTGAGATTTTTCTCCTTTATCTACATTTTCTTGTTATTCTCATGTATTCGGTTTCATGTTTTCAGGGTTGCTTTTATTCTGGGAAGGTTGTTTGTGCTTTTGGTCCTTAAAAAATTGGACTGATGTACATAAACTGCGAAGAAAACATAACATGAGGTGCAACAAGATAAATGTACTTTAAACGATATATTTGTGTGTAAAGTAGTGCATACTTCCTTACGAATATTAAATTGAATTTCCAGCACCGTCAACATGTGCATAAATGTTTATAAAGTATCGTTCTTCTGGTTTTGCATGTGTTTAGTGTGTTAAAAGAAATAACAAATTGTTCACTCAAAATATTCCGTTAAACCGGAACTTGATGAAATCTCTGCAATTGAAAACAAAATCGTTCTTTGTAAAGGTATACTGGAACTATAACATAAATGATCCATTCACCAGTTTACAAGAAGAAGACAGGACTTCATACGTTTGCTCTCTAAATTCAAAGTGCTTATACTGTGGATATCACTTTGTGTACTGGTACATCAATACATCACTTTTAGTATTCCAGGGCAAAAGGCTAATGTGAAACCAAATACATAACAAAACTGGTTCGTGGAAAATCAATACTTATATCTGATCCTGTCAAGTTTTACATCTGAAAAAAAAACTGTGAAAAAGTTCTCCACTAATCACTGATGGCAAGAGCAGGTCGTTTTAATTTCATCAGGATTTTTGAGACTTTTCGATGTGTTAATAAAAGTATCTGACTCTCGTAAAGCAACAACAACAACATTAATAAGACTGAGAAGTGTTTTAAAATATGATCATCAAGTTGATAATTTATCATAGAAGATTTCCAAATAACTTTAGGATCAAAAAAGTATTTCTTAAACTAAACTTTTACATGAAGCTTCAACCTGTCACTGACAGTACAAAGTTAGCAAAAATTGCCACAACTGGATGGCTGAGGAAACAGGGAAGAATTTCATTTCAAATAAAGAAAATACCATCATTGAATGGAAAACAAATGAAGAAAACTGGGAAATGTCTCCCACAGAGGCAGCATTCTTCAGATTATACGTCTGCGACGAATATAGTCGTATGTTGCTGTTTCATTTAGCAACAAAGAAGAGAGAAGAATGTTGAAATACTTCTGAGACTGATAAACATTATCGAATAAAACTGAGCTAAAGTGCAGATTCTTTGATTTTATAATTTACGTCCGAATCAGATACGTGTATTATTTTACCTCAGAAATGGAGAAAAGAAAAATTAATTGATATTTATTCAATAGATAATATTACACTAGACTGCATCTAAGGTTACCTATAGTTGGTGACAATTTTTCAAAATGCTTGGAAATCGGATCACCCGTTCCCTCATAACCCCCTTTCAGGCCAACCATTTCACTCATTTCATGCTCTGCACCACTTACCAAAGTTCTATTTAATGACAGCATCTGGTTTTACATATCAAGGTGGATATCGTATTAGAAACGTTATTGGTGCAAGACCTAGCCCTACTTTGTCATGAAATCATCGACGGTTACAGAAAGCAAACTGTAATTGCCAGAAAGTAGCAATTATTGGAATAACTACATTTTGTGAATATTAGAATTTCTAGGGGGATAAAATGTGAATGCCATAGATCCAAAATATTGCACGAGGCATTGTCTTAGACGACGTGGTTGTTTAAAAATTCTCAAAAAAACTTTGATCACCAGAGAGTACTAACTGTGGCTTTCTCTTTAACTTTTACAGAAATAAATCGACGGTTGCATAAAACTAAGTAAAACACTTTAACCTTAAACACTATAAAGTAGTAACCATGTAACTGTAAAAAATTAAATTTCTTAGGAAACAAGTGTGACAGCAATAGATGCAAAATGTTCTTAAAACAAACTTTAGATACATGTTATCACTAGAAAGTAAAAACTATTGAATTAACTTTTCATGGAAATTACTATTTCTTGCCCAAAAATATAACTTTAAAAACACGCCAAATATTGCACAAAATTGGGTCTATCGTTAGGTGGCACTGATACGTCTCCCTTAACTCCCATTCCCCTAGCAATCATCACTCATCTCATGCTCTCATAAAAAATCATTATATGCCATCATTTCGTCATCGAGATGTCTATCATTTACAAAAGGTATCGTTATAAAAAAAACTGTCTCCATTTTGCTATTAAGTCATCAAGTGCTGCAAGCATACAAATGTATGTAATCACCAGAAAGTCAAAGTTGTTGGAATAAGTTTCCTAAAAACAAGGATTTCTCAAAAAAGAAAATGTGACTTCAAAATATGCAAAAAATCTAAGGTTACCTGGTAGCTCCAAGCTGTTGAAAGATACTCCTTCCATAGACTAAATCTCATGATCCCCCACTATCCCATTTAAATACCCTGACGTCAACCCAGTGAACATGACACCATTCCTATTTACTGTCTTTCCCATTCTTGACAATAGATGAGGAATTACAGACATATGATTCCTGTTTCAAGGCTGGGTACATGAAGCTCAAGCGAACCCGGGCTGGTGGGCCTGTCGATTCCGGCCCTTTGTATTGTTTAGAGAGCCACAAATTTTCTGTTGCCGCTTCAAACGATTGTGACGCTCCTCTTAGATAGACCTACCATCACTCTGCCCTGTCTTTTCCGTCCCCACGCGACTGATAGTGCCCCTTTTGTGGAGAGGTGTTCGTACTGTCCGTACACTGTAACGGTGGTGTCACTCCTTAGTTGGAAAAGACATCCAGCCAATCGAACTTTTAGACCGTCACCTCCCCCCAAAAAACACACCAGCCCCCCCCCCCCACCCCCTTAAGCTGTGAACCTAGGTACGCCCTTGGTTTTACAACAGTGATTCATTTCGTGATGTTTGTAACCTCTAAACTTTTTCTTTTCTCTACAGGGTCCAGCAAAAACTGTAAGAGACAACTGTGTGAATGTGACAAAGCGGCGGCTCTCTGTTTCAGAAGAAGCAGATTCAATGACTGCTACAAGAACGACGGTTCCTGTTTTTTCGGATAATTGCCGGGAAATTCAAGCACCTGTCAGCCCTTCACGTTGTTATAAAAATCATCTTTGTCAAAATATAACAAAGATTGTGGAATGATGAGTTTACTTCAGTTTTCTAATGTAATAACCTATAATAAGTTACCAAAATATACAAATAATTGTGTATATGGGTGTTGCCGGAGTGAGAAGGGAGCAAGTATCATGCATCCTTAAAAATATCAGGACAAATTTGAAATCTTGACTTAAGAATTAAGCCTTTGACTGTTTAATAGCGCCTCAATCCACAGAACAAAAATCGAATTTGATTTATTTCCCTGAACAGTGGGGCACACTTGAGAAAAGGATGATTTGAACTGCCTTGACTTGTCACCCTTTGAGAGAGTTATGTGTTGTGATGTCTATAGAAAGGACTTTCTCAAGAGTAGATATGAGCCTTTGTTAACCAAATATACAACACATAAAAGTGTTGGATTAACACGCACAAAACAAGTGCGTCAAGAATGTTATGCTAGAATATTTTCAAGCATTTCAAGCATAGAGAAAGTCTGTTGGTGAACATGCTATGGATCACCGGTAACTATTTGTAAACTTGTCATGACGAGTAAAGCATACATTAAATAACCATTAACAAGTATATACTGCCATTTTTATAGAGTTCAGTAATGACAGTGAAATATAAAGAACCTAGAAGAAGCTAGATAGTCAGTCAAACATAGGCATTTGTCGTAAATGCAGTGGCGTATCTACGGGGGGGGGGGGGGAGGCAACTTGCCCCATGGAAAATTTTTGAGGGAAAATTTTAGAAAATTCGAAATATCTAGAGAAACAAAATTTTCTATCGTATTACCCAAACGTTTCCTAGGATAAGAGATTGTGAGACATTCCCGTGCCATATCTCATAAGCTACATAACTGTATTTTAATGCTATTTCCCTAGATTTTGTCTGTCACTGCGGCATAAAGCATGCGCATACTGAGTAGCGTTCCACAGAAATGTCCCATCGCTGCGGAAGGTTGAAAGTGAATGCGTCGGTGTTATTATGATCAGCGCAGTCTACTGAGTGGGAACTTGTAGCTTAATGAGAGGAGCTACGCAATACATGGAGCTATGTACAACTAACCCAAACTAAAAACAAAAGTAACCCTAAAAAATGCATCACAGGTAAGGGAAGATGACTTCTATTACATTTGTCGACAGGGTATTCTACTTCAACATCATTCAGATTACTCCGAAGTAATACAGGGATGGCACCCTGAGTTTTGACGGTCACTGAGTTTTAAGGTATTGGACCGATTATCGGCGTGACGGTCAATACTTAGCGTGCTTAACAAGTCCAGTCATATGTCATTGACAGTGGGGAGAGAATTGGGGAAATCGTCTATCAGTATTTTCAAAACTGCACTGTTTATTTACATTGCCTTTCTGAATTAGGCATATTCCGAAAAGATAAGATGACTACTTCACCGTCAGTGCCACACAAATGAAGAACTAACATCATACCTTAAAAAATAGGAGTTCATGGAGATATATTCAGTCCATATTTGGCATCAAATATGACAGTATTTTGCATCTTGCCCACTCTACATAATTAAAGCTTTCCAAAGCGGAGGGGGACATCTTAACTACCTCCCTCAGGATGGCAATTAGTTATCATATTCACCATATCATACCTTCACACTTATGTACAGGCTCAGATCAGCTCATGCCCCGTCCATGTACCCACATTTTGAAGATCAATTAAGACACACGTAAATTTAAAGACAAAAACTCATCACCCCAGACAGTTTCAATTCTCCCAACCACTTACTCTAGTCCCTCCCTCGGCCTGTCTTAAATTCATCCACATGTATAATCAAAACAATGGATCCCTGTGTGTGTGTTGTGTAATATGAGCTACTCTGGATCTTTCGAATTTACGGTCAATTAAAGAGTACTGTAACTTAGAAACAGTTGAGAATTTTACTTTCCAGAAGGTAAAAATATAAGTTAGGGTGATAAGTTACTGCCTTTGAGAAAGAATGGGTCAAATTTTCATATCTCCCCTATCTGGAATAAATTCAAGCTACACCACATGCGTAACGTCAGTAAGAATCCTATACGGAACTTGCTACAGTGACAATCTGTTATGCAAGTAAAAAAAAAATAAAGTGACGTGTACAATAAAACATGAATGTTGAAAATTTTTTGCTGCAATCTTTTCATCTCTCTTTTAATTTCATTTTCTTCCTTTTGGTTTTGAGAACTTTTGTTACTTCTAATCCTTGGTCAACATATATCACTGTTGTATTTACGTTGACCCTATAGTAACCTAGTCTCACAGGTGTGTATACGGACTGTCAGACATCGAACAATGGAAATATAGACAAAACACAAGGAAACGTAAATGTCTTTCTTTTCGCTTTCACAGATATGTCTATGAGGCTCCTGTCAATGACAGCAAATATAACAGAAATATAGTACAAAAATAAATGTCTCCCTCAAAGATCTGATCAACATTTGCCTTAAGTTCCCAACCTTTTTGCTGCATTTTCCCTCACAACAACGGTCCAGGTACCCTCTATCAGCAGCAAAAGCTGAATATTTATTTGCTCAATTGTTGATTTATCAAACAGATTCCTTAATAAGCTGATATTACTCATTTTACTCTGTACTTTCTCCCACATACCATTTCTTCCAGATGGTATCCCTTCACCTGTGTAACAGTACAGAAACATGCAACATGTTTCTCTCTCATCAATAATTGTTATTACTTTATTAAATATTAAATAGATTTAAATGTATTAAATGTCCAGCAATGTAATGGCCTATCTTTCCTTTTAGATCTGTCACTCTTAATTTGGATCAAACTCGGCTGCAAGCTTTCCATATAAATATGTTTCAACATCATTTGATAAGGAGATTTCTGTGTTACCAGTTTTGAAAGGTGTCTTTTGCTCTTGCCCCTTTTTCGGGGAGGGGGACTGCAAGAGTGGATGTATTGTAATATGTATGAAACCTACAACCGTCATCACAATTTCTAATTCGCACCTCTGTTTGTGCATGTTAGCTAACTGTACCATCTAATTAAAGTTTTAGATAAACTGAAATTGAAATCAATATGAACTTCCTTTGGAAATTCACAGTAATTTCACTGCAAAGTGAATACATTTGTGCAGTAGAAATCAAAGTGAAATCCAACAATGATTCATGCAATAATCTGTTCGTTCTTGGACAGTTTGTTGTTCTTCAAAATACCAAACACTATATTTTTTTGCTACTCTTTCATGTGGCCGTCTCTTATCCAGTACATATGGAAAACATATTTCAAATCCCCATTTTCCGTCTCAGATTTATCAGAAATCAGTGAAAGGTCACTTCCCTTCCTGACAGCAAAGTCCACAGATAGGTGAGAACGAGTTGATCTTGACATGTGGTGGATATCCTTTTCCTGCTGCCCTCAATTCACGTATTTTTCTATGTCTAACAACGTTTGGTTTAGGTGATAATCTTAATTTTCGAAAATCAGGCGGCCGTGTGTTTTTGCGTACTTCTCATGAAGAGAAGCTTGAACTGATGTCATATTTGATATGTAGGTGTAGCACACCGCGTACAAAAATCCTATTGTTTTTGGTCTAGTTCAAATGTTATTTGGGCTCAACAGGCGTCAGATTGTGAAAAACTTGTGGAACACGAACTTAAGAAGGAAAGCTTGGACAGATGTCATATTTGGTGGTGTACCACATTAAGTACATATTACTTTTGCTTGAGGTCAAATGTCAGTTATGGTCAACAGGGGTCAAATTGTGAAAACATTGTAAATGTGGTATCTCAACAAGGAATGTTATTTCACGATGGGAACCTTGAACTGATAATGTGGTGTAGCATACTGTGGACAAAAGCCTCTTATGTTCAATGAACGCCATTTGGTCAAGAAAGATCAAATTTGGCGAACTGGCATGTAGACATGGAATCTCATGACAGGAAACCTGGACATAAATCTCATTTAATGTGCCAATGTGCACGTTGACTGCATTATTCCTATCAGTCATTAACTTTGGTCAATAAAAATCATTGTGTTTAGTTGTTGGTAAGGCTTAGGTGGCATGATACGGTACAGAACTAATATTACAGAGAACAAGCTTGTAACGCATCTTCATGTTATGGTGTCGAAATAACGCTCATAATTTCGTCATCGAAACCATTATGCATTGGTGCATTCTTGCTCTTCAGAGGATTGTAGAACATGCAAAGGCTTTTGTCCAACTTGGCAAAAAATAGGTAAATATTCCAGTGGCAAACGCACAGAGTTCTCGTTAACGCATTTATGTGGAATAACTACCTTGCCATTCTTCACTATGTTCTCCATCAATCAAAAGAAAGGTGAAAGGTGACGACGTCATTTACTTAACTAATGTAACGTATTTCATTAAATGGCATATTGTGGTCAATCTTAAGGCAACTAGCTGCGACGGACAATGTGTATAGATATTGTGTACATTGCGAATAGGTCTACCTGAGTTGGTTTTCATGATGTCTCCCTCTTTCGAAGACCATCATACGCGATTGTGCGCATGAATCCACACACACAGGAATACGTAGAAGAGCACGAATGAAAGTACAGATGATGTGAAAATTAGGACGATTTAAGGAGATTTAGATTGTTTTAGAAAATTGAAGGTGTCTTAGTCATATTTCGGTCGGCGACCCTTGTCAAGAGGCCGGGGCACCTCAAAAAAATTTTCAACACTTTCAGTGCAAACTATTTATGGTCGACAAACGGAAATTTTAAATGCCACGATACGAGAGGCAATTTGTCTAATCACATGGTAGGTGAGAAATCTCTGATATGACGTACCTTGTATGCACTAGGGGGCCTTCGAAGGTCCATATTTTAGTAACTACGTTGCTAAAAGAAGTAAACTAGCTGCCTTTCCATTCCTCGTCTTTCTTTTTTTTTTTATTTCATCCCATTAGCTAGCTTATGAGTATGGTACAACACCTTGTGTTTGAGATCAGATTTGTATGTATAAATGTCCAGCAAATACAATTTGGTCATTCTGCAATAGAGCATGCCTCTTCCTCAAAACAGTGTCATGAATTATAAAGCTATCGAATGTTGTCTGTACGTATTACTGTGTATTTCAAGTACTGCAGCTGCCCAGCAGCCTGTGACTACGTGAAAATGTCTTCCGAATTTTCAGAAAAGAAGTTTACGAAGACGCCCACATTTTGTGAAGAAGATCAGAGTTTCATTTGGACCGTGATAGCTAATTGTTACTCGAATGCACTGTGGTGTTGTAGTAGGGATCACTTGTTGAAAGATATGCAGTTGTAGGAAAGATCTTATATGCTTGGAATGTTGGAGCTGTAATACTTGGTGAATGTGCATCATTCGGATCAAGTTACTTCCAATTGAAATGACAGTGAAAAAAATTTCCACCAAATCGTCCTCAAATAAGTGACGGAGCAACAAAAGATACACTTCAAAGTTTTCCTTAGGAATGCGGGAAAGAAAAGCAAAAATATGTGCGCACAATGAGTTTTTTGTCGACCTCGTGCGTGAAGATTCGCCCAACGTTTCACTCAGCTAAGAAAAAATTGCTCTCAGGATGCACACTAATGTTAATAACGACAACAGATTCGGAATAGCTTCGTGACCCACTGGCTCACTTAGGATCAGTCAAAATCCACTGTCCGAAAACATTTTGGTAGGTTCCACTTCTTCAGCCTATCAAAAAGAGACGTACAGGATATATCTGATGATTTGGTAATATTTAGACCATATCAGCACTGTGCATTGCTGAAATCTATTTAGGCCTATTCACGTGTGCAAAGATCTTACTAATGATTAGGCCGAAATCATCAGAAAATTCTGAAAGAGTTCGGTGAGGTTAAGGATGTTTCAACAGTTGCATTGTTTTCAAATGACGAAAATTTGTGATTGTTTTCCTGAGGTGATAATTGAAACATTAGTTTGCAGACCTATAATTTTGTAAAATCAGCAAAGTCTTACAGGAATTCAGATCTTGAGCAGACACTCCATGGTAATTAAAATCCCCCCCCCCCCCATCGTACCACTCACCAGTGTCAAGCTAATCAGGTGGTCAACGTAATCACTATCACTTAATCAATATGAGCTAAACATAATTCATCTTTCTTCAAAATCACTCCTCTTCATTGTTGACTACGCAACGTTTACTTCAGATGCTACACAGGATACGTGCTCTCTTGTTGTCTGGCGGTAAAATGTGTAATTACCCACTGAAACGTTCTCTGAGAGTGAAATTGATTTTGTTAATAGTCACTTTGTGATAAAGTGGGGGCATTTTTCTTACTTTGCCTGAAATGTGCGACTGCTGCACTCTTCAGATTCCCCAATAATTAATTATTAAGAAACACTCCTTTGATAAAGTTAAATCCTTCCCTTCGGTTGGTCCCAAAGGTCGAGACTTATAGCCGTTTTCACTAAGAGGGGGTGGCAATCAATTCATAGGTTATAAAGGAACGTTAGGGGTTGGACAATTCCAACAATGCTCTAAAATACATCTATGTGTCATCTGAGGCCATACGTATTCCATTGAATATACATATAGAAGGTAACAATAGTCTATACTAACATTTTATGCTACCATTACATTCTTTTCGACTGCTTGAGCATAGCCTGACGTGGTGATGTGTTTGTACCTCTCTGTGTAACGTAAATACGACTCAAGATTGACACCTATTTTCTTTCAAGTTGACTTGGGCCTAATTCTCCTCAAAATTGTTTGGGACTCGAGGTCACTTTGGCTTGGGCTCAGCCTTTCCCAAAATCTAAGTAGACCCTTCACACATAGGTCTTTGCTATAGTAAGTCAAGTGCAAAATTGAAACCTGCCATAAAGTTCTCACGAATGTTATTCCAGATTAACCCTTGACTTATATGGCTATATGAGACTACCATCATTTGGCAGGGAGCCTGCTTATATGTACCTATTGTTTCCATGGTTATTGATCTGTTATTTACGCTTCTGTTTCAACATACGACTGCAATAAGTCAACCCTTCCTTAAGGTCGTGTGACAGAAGATTTGGAAAGGAATCTAATTCTCGAATGGGACCATGGTATAGTACGCAATTGGCCCAAATGCACAATAGGAATATGTTTCGGCGAAATGGATCGATGCGTATGTCAAATCGAATACTTCCCCTCTATCAGCATGAATGTCACATCCTCTACAAATGTTGAACACTCTCCCTGGGGGAAGAGGAATTTCGAACTCCAACAAGAGTTTCACATTCACGCAAGGCGAGACGATCTCTTTGAATAGGCATTCTCTTAATTCCTGAAAATTATGACTTCATGTTTTGTTTTTTTTAGTTGAGAGCAAATGGTTGTTCAGTTTACCTATACAATTAGTCATTCTGCATATGTTGCAATACATGACAGACTTAGAACTGAACTCCCAAACTTTTTCATTCTAACAATTTTATATCCAGTCTGACCTGTAACATTCTTATACAGTCTGACCTGAAACATTCTTATGCACTTACCAGTTTTGGGAAAGATTCCATTGACCAATGATTGCTACACGAGCAAAGTTATGACCCTATATATCTCAACCTAACACCTTAACTCAATCAATAAGGCGAATGATGTATGATATGGACATGTTAATGAAGACATTTATTCATAATTCCTCAAGTGATGGCTGGAAAGATCGTCTCCCACTACAAGTGAAAGAAGAGGTATTGACAGTTTCAAGCTATGTTTTCATCGTAACTCGTAGTACCACGTAGACGAAAATACGTAGAAGATATTAGGCAGCTCACAAACTAAAATTGAAGAGGTTGGAACTTAATCTGGAAATCTTGCATTTTGCAACATTCAATGTTCATTTCCTTTTATTTACATTTGCTTTTTCACAACAAACCAAATCAAATAGTAACATAAGAATAACAAATTATGTGAAAGAAGTGCAGCAATAAACCCAGGCTAATGGGCCCATATGGTACTAACACTACTTGAGAAAAAGAAAGGGGAATTGTAAAAACTCATATTGTAAAGAAAGTCTTGCACAATATTATGTCTGTTTCCATACCAACGGAAACAGCACATATGTGGTTAAAAACATGTAAAAGGAAATCATGTTGTAAGGTCGCATGAATATTGCGTATTGTTTTAATCTGGCAATCACTTTCCATCACCCAAGAAGAGAATATTATGTCAAGACCTTTCCATATGATTGTCAGATCGATATTGCACACTGCCTGAACAACATAACATACTGAAGATACTCGACAACTGTGCGTGAAACGGTCAAGATGAAGTTTCTACTGGGACTGTTATTTCTGGTGGCATTAGGTAAGAAACTCAAGCAATTCCTGACATAAGGTTTAACTAATGAGTAATCACCTTTTTTTTTTCTCACACGCCATTGCCTCTCGGTTGTTTTCATTTAAAGGAGAGGATATGTGTATAGACACGAGAAAAATTTAATCTATGCTACTTTTCTTTATGGTCGTACTGAACGTGAGTCACAAATATCCATCCTTCAAGAATAATAAGCTGAAACTGACTGGACTAAACTCCAATAAAATCCCTTCATCAAACCTCAGGAAAATTTAAAATGGATGTCTTTTCAAAAGTGAGACTCACCCTACAGGAAAATTAGAATTTAAGCAGCTCACTCCTTTGAAATGAAAGGGAAAATAGGCTACTTAGTCAGTTTTACGTCATAGTATCACGCTAGCCAACCCTATACTAGTGACTTTGTCCTATGAAACTTAATGAACTTTCTTGACAGTGACAGTGGCGTGAACACAGAGCAGTGTCTATAGTAGGATCGGCATTCATGCACTCTACGGCATAACTATCAAACGTTTGAAGGTTGTCTGCATAATTGTAGGACAGACATAGAGATATGCAAACAGGCCGAGGTATATACAAACAGGCATAGGAATGTACAAACAGGTATATATAGGGATATACAAACAGATATAGGGATATGCGATGGAACAATGAAGTACAATAGTGGTATTGTTACAGTGGATCCCTTCAGCAACATTGCATCGACATATTGCTACGAATTTCTTATTCTTTCCTTTTTGTGAGAATAAATTATTTAATCTCGCCCTACACATGCTTTATATTACCTCCCACCTCACTGAATATTCTAAGTACATAGTTACTGTCTGACTAGAACACTTCTCACTTAGCCACAGCTCCTATGCCTGACATAATACTAACGGGGTTGAACAGTTTGGGAATCTACTGCCATTGAGACGTACTCATGTACTGCACGGGTCAATGACCTCACTGTAGTTTTGATCAAGTTTCCGAGGGCTCAATGGAAGATTGAACGCCCCTCACAGCAGAGGAGGTGCAATTGCACCACCCTTCTGACAGACTAACGCTATAGTGATGGCCTTCCGAACGAACCATTAGTGCACGATATTCTGAGTGACTGATGGGCTCTGGGTGTAATCTCAAAAGTTGAATGACTACTGTTTGAACACGCAGACATTAGAATAACTATAACTGAATGAGCGCGCAGTGGACGACGATTGGATTGCTGGAGGTCATGCACAGTATCTCAAGAAAAAAAATCAAACTGAATGAATGATGAACGTGAACCGGTCTACAAGCGATTGTAAAGTGAATGAAAGTTGAATTAGAATCCTGTTACCAAACCTTTCAGCCTTACATCGCTTTTATTACCTCGAGGTGATTTTATCCCATTAAGGTCCCAATCTTTAACATAGTCGATTAGACATACGATCATTCTCATTGGCCTGGGTATTTCATGTCTTCGGATGGCATCTTAATTATCATGCTAATATTCAAAATGTGTAAATGAGAAGGGAAAAAAGTTTGCCTACTATGTTAACAATTTTCAATCCATCGTGGGGAGTATGAAAAGTGCAATGATGCTTGTGCCCTAAAAGGCAGAGAGCACAAAGTGAATAAATGACGAGCTACGTAGTGCGTGGTCGATGAAAGCACACTGCGTTTCCGTGATGGGTATGAATCGAAAAGTCCCTATTAGACATATGACGTGGGCTCAGTGATCACCTCACAAGTACTGCCTGGTGAGCACATGCCCAATTGTCTGATCAACACGCAATGGACGACAAAGTTATAGGGTCCGCAAACTGGATAGTACTTAAGCCCATTAGGGTTATTCGAAAATTTATTTTTCCAAAATCCGAAATCCAAATTCCAAAATCCGAAATATATTTTTTTAAATCCGAGATATGTTTTTTTAAATCCAAAATCTGTTTTTTTTTTAATCCGAAATCTTTATTTTGAAATCCGAAATCCTTTTTTCGTCTTTTAAAACCCAAATGCTGTTTTTCAAAATCCGACATCTGTTTTACAAAATCCGAAATCTGTTTTTGGAAATCCGAATTCTGGTTTCAAAATCCGAAATCCTTTTTTTCTTTTTGCAATCCGAAATTTGTTTTTCACAGTTGGAAATCCTTTTTTTTATTTAAATCCGAAATCTGTTTTTCAAAATCCGATATCTTTATATTGAAATCCGAAAAACAGATTTCGGATTTCAAAAAAACAGATTTCGGATTTCAAAAGACAAAAAAAGGATTTCGGATTTCAAAATAAAGATTTCGAATTTTAGAAAACGGAATTCGTATTTCAAAAAACAGATTTCGGATATTGGAAAATAAATTTTCGAATGGCTCTAATGGGCTTCTGTAGGATTGCTGATCTAAGAATAAAATTTAGTTGATGAATACACACCAAATGCATAGCACTTGGTACGTTGCTCGCAGATGAGCACCATTATTGAAAGGTTATTTTTTTTTTTTTTCGTTTTAGCATCTATTTCAAGATTGCAGGGCTTGAACTTTTAATCTTTTTAGATGCCGGGAAAAGTAAAGAGAGCTGTGAGAAGGTAATGCAGATGTTCTTTAATAAAAAATAACGAGGAGTCGGAAGGATATTTTCCCCTCCAGGCTATAAATATAGAGTGTCTATACGTAAACAGTTCCGTTGTAAAATTTCATTGATCCTTCATTTATTTATTTACTTATTTGGGCCTCTTTGTTTGTGACAAAAGTTGTAATTAAAAGGAAATTTTCTTATGTTAAACTCTCAACAGCGGGATCTGTCACAGTTCGCAAGAAACGAGACATTTCACAATTTAGTGCCATGATCCAGTGCACTACTGGACGCTCATCCTTTGATTACTGCGGCTATGGCAATTGGTGTGGACGTGGAGGCAGCGGATATCCAGTAGATGGCACTGACAGGTACTAAGCATACCTTCATATTTGGCGTGTAAAGCACATCTGTTAACCGAAGTTTCAAAGACTTTTCTTCCAACCAAAATTTGACTTCCCAAAGACGGTTGTAAAATATCTTACATCTCACAGGTCTCATTGTTCTGTACACAAACGTCATTTTAGCATACACATTTGAGGTCGAGTGCCGCCTAAACTGATTGATGGTGAAGTAAAGACCAGAATTTTTAGATCAACATTTGTTTCAAATGCAAATATAACAGTTTGAGTTAATGATCTTGAAGACCATAGTCTCTCCTCCCCTAACTTTTTCGTCAGGTTTATGAAAACTTTAATGCACTATTCCTTTATCTTAATAATTGCATAAAGTTATTCATAATTCTATTATTCGAGAAACTGTATCATTAAATGAAACATCTTGGCGTCAATACGAATGAGTCACGCGTATATGGTGCATATAGAAACACTATTTTAAGCTGTCATAAAGTCATAGAGAATTTCAAAATTGCATATACTGTAGCATCATGCAAAATGACTGATGCCAACCAGGTATAACTATTTTATTATCCTATGTACTTCTTTATAATCTTGTCAGTCTGATATCATAGTTTAAAGGGAAATAAGGTATATATTACAGGGACGAAATCATATTTTTAAAAAAAAATATTGGTTGACACAGAATGATGAATTATTTAATAGAAGGGAGGACTTCATGCTTCTTGTCGAGAAATAAGTTTCTCACATAAAAAAATAGTTATTTATTGCTTAAGAATAATTTGTTCATCCAAAATTTCCAAAATTCAAATGATGCATCTTCCACACTTCACCTTATATATGTTCTGACTGGATGAAGCTGCCGTAGCTGTTTATTGATGAGCGTAATGGTGTGGCAATAAATAAAGCTATTTGATTTGTATGCCATGTTGGTGCATTACAAATGACTTGGCTTGGGGATAGCAAAAGTTTCAAATGGTTCTATTTTTTTTTTGATTGACAGCAAATTCCAAAGATGAAGAGTAGCTCATATTACCAGGGAGCTGCCTGACTTGATATTACACAGTGTACACAGGGATCTATTGTTTTGATTATACATGTGTCGGATTGTTAGGCTGTGGGAGGGATTATAGACGTAAGTGGTTGAGAGAATTTAAACTGTCTGAGGTGATGAGCGACTATCATTAAATTAAACCCTCAGTCATAAATTTGATTCAGATGTTGCAGAGCACATGATGAGTGTTGGGTCCAACTTGACAACGCCGGAACTTGCGGCAATCTTTTGTTTCTTGCATACCACTTTACAGCGGAGAACTGCGGCCGATATGATGTTAGGATTAACTGCTGTGAGTCTTTTCTTTTCATTCTTCCTCTCTCATCTCATGTATTGATTTTCATGTCTTTTTTATGTACAAAACCTGGATTGATGTAACCAAACTATGAAGGGAAATGTAATTAGTAAATGAACTAGTGGTGAGGCATCAAGGGGCAGTCGCCCGTCCCTACAAGGGCCGGTTGGCAAGGTAAATGACGTAAACAGAAAAAGGTAAAGGAAAATGAAAGTTTGAGTAATTTTATTTCCACCTCGACAACCTATCGTGTCGCTCATACCTATTCCACCTTCAGAATTCCAGCACATATTTCAGTCTCCATTAGAAAATTATTGGACATTTGTGACAAAATATTTAATATCGCAAGACGGGTTTTTCATCCACGAAAATACTGATAGTACCATTTCCTGCAGCGTACTTGTTGAGCCTGGGAATCTATGTAGGGGGTATGTTTAGGTAAATTTTTTATCTGAAAAAATATTGTACATTTTATTACGAATTTTTACAAATATTTTAAATTTTGGTTATGTAAAAATTCTGATACTCTTCTGCTTCTCATAACTCTCAGTTTTCTTCTACTCCAAAATTTTGGGTCCGTCTCTGCAGTAGAGGTACACAGCATTTCCGTATTTCGCTGTGTATCACATCAATTAATTCTTGGATATATGAAACATAGGATTGGTTTGCATCCTAAATGTTACGAATAAACCTTTTATGTTCATGAATATCTAAAAAAAAAATATAAATTTGCCGATCTACCAAGTGATTCATCCTCGCCACTGTTTGTTTTGTTAGATATGAAGAGAAGTCATCAACAGTGTTTTTTTTTTTTTCACACGAACATCGCACTATTTGAAGAGAATTTAGACTGTATTATTAAAATACTTACTTTTTCGGAGATCTGAAACTTTACGAAAATCGGTCAGAACCGTTCACTTTCTTCCTTTAGACCCTTTACAGCAATATTAGTAACTTTTGTATCCAATAATAAATTTTGTCAGACATTTCCACGTATGCACTGCAGTAAGGAGATACTGCAGACGAAATGGTTGTTTATCAACAGTAACAATTGCCTCTTTCGATCTTTAATTACCTCCTTTGGAATAGATTTCATCGCCTGGCTAATAACTTCATTATTATCTACATTTATTTGGCGTAATCTCATAAAATGCGATTGCGGCTGTATATACTACTATCACGAAATCTCTTAGTATGATTAACAAGGCGTTTAACATTTCGCTTATGAGCTGATAAACATATAATCATACACCTCTTGGTATTTGAACGAGTTTATGTAAAGAAACATCTGTTTAAAGTTGAAATATGACTTGAACTATCGTCGGCCTTGTCAGTCAAATTTCTCAGAATATGTCACAATCACTACAAAGAAAAAACATTGCTTCAGTCTCATTTCCCAAACATGAATATTCATTTCCATTCCCAATGGTCTTTTGGATTTCAAGTAACGGTGATTTGTCTTCTATGCTCTCCTGAAGGGTCTGAATTTTGTAGGGCCAACAAAACTGTCCGGACAATTTTCTTATTCGAATATCTGGAAGATGAGATCTCTTTCAGGTTTTGGGACAGGAGATCTTTTCCGCTTCTTTCTCTTCCCGGAAACAATGACGAAGAACAAAAAGAGATAACCAAGCGATTGCCAGTACAGCTCATACTCCATCTTTAAGGGGCTATTATTGTGTAATTATCTTCATTGTTTACTTTACAGATGATCGAACCAACTTGTGTGAGAGGCGATTGTGCGAATGTGACAAACGAGCAGCTCTCTGTTTCAGAAGCAGCACATACAACCCCCGGTACAGGGGTCATAATAATTGTTGGTATTAGAAAAATTTGCTATTGCTTACAAACTAAAACATCCTTCTGTGCATGATTGTATGGGAATCTTCATCTTTGACAGAACGTACAAATAAAAACTAAGGTGTTTGAAATGATTACTTCTGTGGGGCCTACAGTGTGTCTGATGAATCTCTCCTTAAGTTACCAAAATACACTCTAAGCTATAGTATAGATAGTAGTGACAAAGAGATAATCTTCACTAGAATCCTACTCCAGCACATCCATAACCATGCATCCTGTCACATATCAGAGGAGGGCAGCTGATGTGACAGTCAACAACAATGCCTTTATCAACAGAAACAACGAAACAAATTTGACTTTTTTTTTCTACCTGAAGAGTGGACTCACTCACACTCGAGGATCTTTTGAAATTGAATTGCCGTCTCTTGTCATATGACAGAATATTCTGTGCATGAAATTGTGTATGTAAGAAAATTTGAGAAAGTGATACCAGTCTTTAGTATAGTTTTCATTGTAATGTAACCCGCTCCGCATTCACCACTGATCAAAACAACGCTGTTAATTAAGGCTACACATACAACTGTATAAGCTCGCAGACTGTAGACAGTCAAAGCATATTACGCCAGCAAGGCGCAAATTTTTAAAGCATAAATAAAAGAAGCAGGTAACATGTAAAGCCTGTACAACCTGGCTTCTTCCATGGACCATCAAAAATCTTAAGGCAAATGCATGCTTTCAACTGAGACGTATAATGTAGTTACTTTATTGTTTGTTGGTTGTAATCTTATTTCTCGACAATATTTAGCTTTCGTGTGTTGCGTGCTGAGTTGCTTAACTTTAACATTAACGTTTGTTTAATGTAAATGACCCAGACCCCCTAAATATCACGGAAAATCTAATACGGGGACCTGACACGATAGAGTCCTAGATGCGGAACTAGAGAAGTAAGGTGACACTTTATGAAAGGCAGGCATAGAATTAAACTGTCTTTGGTGTTCTGTTTTCATAATTAATGGTTATGCAATAGAAGTTTTAAGTTTCTCATAAGGTATCGTCCGCTTGGAATTTTTTTTTTTCTTTATGACATCGTATGATGTCCTACTAAGAGTCCATTCATGCATGAGACCCTGACAGGCATTGGACCAAAAATTCTTTTAAATCCTAATTGGTCATTATTTTGTGGAAGTTTAAAACAAATCCATGCAAGCATGCAAGAATAATTGTGGACAGATAGCTCATGCAAGAACTTTCAAATGACGTCTATGCCCCCTTGTGGAAAAAGAGTTTTGTCAGGTAGAGCTTCCCAACTGGAAAATTTAAAACTTTTATTGCGTAACATTGAATGACGTTACAAGAACACAAAGAGCAGTTATGGATATCAATTTGCCCAGATATTTATAAAACAAATTCCGACGTTGTTCTAATCTACGTATCGTGAGCTCTTTCAAATGTTTCGAAATTGTAAGAGTTCAAATGATGTTATGTGGACAATTTTACAGCTGTTGCCAAGTTGATCTTTGTCGAGATCGCAAAGCTGTAACATTTTTGCAGAAATTATTTCGTCCAAGTTATTATCTATCCATCTCAAAGTTTCTTGTAACGTCGCTTAACAATGGTACCTCGACAAGTAAAGGTATTACAAATTTACCCAGTTGTGGAGGTAACGTAAATCGAATACCCCACGGAAGCAATGAGTTTCCATCGTTTTGAAAAAATGATTGCAGTGACCCTTTGTTTCGTGTAAGTCCCTTTTAACTATCCCACTCAAAGATCAAATGTGTTTACTTACGCCATACTCATAACATTAAATAGCTATCATACATTTTGTAGCTATTTCCAGTGAAGTGCATCATCGACTAATCGAGTACATTTTTCTCAGCAGCTGTAACATTAGCTAGTCGTTTCAAGCAGGTACGTTGACAGGTGCTCAGTTTCGTTGTTAGCTGAACTTGTCCTTTGTTTTGGTTTTACCTGTCATATTTTATCGCTTTTTTTCATAATTTTTTCTTTCCTTTCCATTTTTTATACTGCTTTTCTTCCATTTCTTTGTCAAAATGCATGGCACATTCGAAGTAACCATTTGTATCTAAACATTGCATTGTCTTTTTCGAGTTGAAAAGAAGATTGAAATGGTCAAGAATAAGCTAGTCCGTTGAGAAGGAAGTACTTGGTACCTTTAGTGAATTATGTATACTGCACATCGTTAGTAGAATTTACGATGCTAAAATTACAAACAAAATAAATGTAGAATAAATAAAAATAGTTCTTCATTTATCATCTTCTTATCTTCCTTTTTCCCATTTATGTTCCTTGTCCTCTTTGGCATCTTTGCTAACTTGACTGAGTTTCGGGAGCCGTATTTAAATGCTGCATAATGTCACCAATAGGGAAACTTGCTTTTCAGTGTATAATACAATCTTTTTCTTATTACGGAATGGTATACCACAGGCAAAGAATAACATGAAAATTCACACACACACACGCACACACACACGCACACACACAAAAAACAATCAAAACAATAAGTAATAAAGTTCTTTGTGTTACTCCTCAACAAAGGGATTTACAGCGGATCAAATTAAAAAACAACATTCTATACAAAGAAGTTACAAAAATATCACAAAGTGCATTATACGTTTACTATTACAGTAATTCGAGCTTTTGGCATTGCTTTTAGCACAAGTAAGGTATTCGTTATTTTAATATCAATTTAGGCTACAATCAATGAAGATACCTTTCAATAGATTAGCAAAGACAGGCTCACACGTTTAAAAGGCTATGACGCCCATTCATGTCTGTTGACATACGACCCTCTTTATATGACATTCGAGTCATTATACTCAGTTGTTAAGTGATAATACATTTACATTTAAAACCAACCGCTTATCTCATTCATCGTTGGCCCAGTTGATAAACTACGAACGAATGATCTTGTGAATATAATGTACTTGTATGATTCAACAAAACCTGACGAAATTATAATTGCAACATATTAAACATACTATTAAAAAAGTAGTCATCTTATGAAAACGTCATCAGCTTATATACATATATATCTTCCTCACATCACATCAGGGGGTGACTTCTATAACCAGTCACCTACCCCTTCCCTCCTCTACAGTCTTCACCTTGGCAGTTGGCAACCATATAGGATATAAAAGAATAATGTTGTAAATATAGTGAGGTTAAAAGAAAAGGAAGCAAGATAAGGCAGACTTTACAGAACTTTTGGATATCTTTCTGGATGTTAATGTAGCCATATAAATCATAGTTCAAAGCGTTTCAACACGAATGTCACGTTTTCTAGCGGCACAGTTGACAAGTAACGTCCTTATTTCTTGCATTTTATTATCTCAAGGTAAGCAACTAATTTGAAGAACATCTAAACTGTAGCCTTTATTTTTCATGGTTATTAAATTGTTACTGTGTACATTGTTTCATAATCTATTCTCATGAGTGCTGCCTCGCTATTCAATTGACCAACTGCCTGCTGGCTACAAATGGGCTACAAATGTGAAATTCAATGTCAACAGAGAAACTGGCTTACTCAATAGTAATCTTAATGAAGAGTCTCCTCCACACACAGTCTAATTACACACAGACAGACATCTATGCGGGATACATCGAACTGCATCTTCATCGAATTGTGAGATCACCGTTGTTATACGACACTTAGTAAGATTATGTCGAGGAACGACCAAAATTGTGGAGACCTATGACAGACTAAATTCCCAGAACAGAAAAAAAAATCGGATTTCTGGGAGGAAAAAGTCCGTACGACCATGGAATGTGTGGTAATATTTCATTCCTTCAAATATAGCAGAACATTTTGGGTCTGGGCACGTATAGGTAAACAACATTTTCCAAAGCTGAGCATAGATATCCACTCCCCCTTGTACTCTGAGTCTCCACCGAGACACAGCTCAATAGTAACCCCTCCCACAAATTTGTGAAACCACCAAACTGGTAATGTATTTCGGCAGAAATCATTCCAATGCATCAGCAATGACAAGGTTCATTCCATCAATACATAAACTTATATTTTAATCCATTATATCATCATACAAGTCTTGTCATATTATATTTGATGGTGGTTTCACATAACCAGCGCACACATGGGTGCCATAATTGAAACACGTACATTGTAATTTGACTTTTTCTGACATGTCATCTCGAGTATGAAAGGTCACATATTGTTTTAATCTGAAATTACTGCGCGTCACCTTAGTATGTGGGAGAAGAGACTTCAATAAAATAAACAAAAGTAGCTTTCAATATGTTGCGCATGCGCAGAGCGATAAGAACGGTAAAAAATATCTTTTTATCTTATTAGCGTATCACGCTATTCGGTATCTACATACAGGCCTATTCATTGATACTGAAACATTAACAAAAGTGCATGAGTGCCACCAATTTGTCATTTGTCTAGTGACTTTCTGTAGTTTATTAAAGGATTGTAGTTAAATTTATGCAAATGAAACGAATTAACAAGGCTATAATGTTTATCTTCAGAGTAAGGGGTAAGGGTCTACCGAATAACGGAGGTTATCAGGGACGTAGCTATACTACTTATTCAGGGGGTGTGAGGTCAAGAGGCAAGTTGGTCCCAGATTGCTATACGTGCATTATAAATATCCTAACATAACCAAGTTTAAAGATTAATATTTTTATATGTTTATTCATGATGCAAATGTAACAGAGAACTTTGTTCATAAAATTTTCAATGGTTGATGGCTTGTCATGATAACTGGATATTTTTTAGCATTTTCAATGATTTATTCAGTGAGAACTCCAAATGTGTTTTTTATGTCACATTTACATACATTTTACTCTACAGTCAGCAAGCACCTTACTTCATAAGCTTATAAATGTAGTCGCTCGGTACGTACCATCCGCTAGATAAACAAGAACAATCTTCCCCTTACCAAGACTTTCCATTCCATGAAATCTTGGGCGGATTGCTTACTTTATTATTTCTACATAATTACTAGTTTTTCCGCTATGTATGTAAAGCAACACACTCATGTACACCATCTGTCGTCATTTCATTGGTGTTCCTGTACTTGTTTTACGACGACGAAAGCAGTGTCTTTATACAACCTGATACCACAGTGAGCTCAGAATATACCAAGAAGATCATAACACGTTTGTCATTACCACACCGCAGCTGACGAGTTGGGTATCAAAAGGTTATAATGTTATCTACAAAAGTCGACATCATCATTTGTTCGCTCCACAAATATTGACGCCTCCTTGCACATACAGAAATGAACAGAGGAAGGTTTTGTCGCAGAGATTTGCCAGTTTACAATATCCTCAATTGAGTTCGGAATATACATAGACGATACCCATGGATATGCTACTTTGAAATATATTTACTTATTTCGAAACATTACTGCTGCATTTAGCATTTAGAACCAGGGCTGCTGACAGGGATGGAGGGGGTGTATTAATCCCCCGGGGTCAGGGACAAGTTATGGGATTCGTAGAATTAGATCATGGATTAGTATACACGGAAAAGCTGAAGACTTTAAAAAAATGAAAACAACAATTGTACTTTTCGATATCTGTGTGATTAAGGTGATACTCATAAGTGTTACTAGCTAGACTCTGTGTTATAAGTGTTATTAGACGCAGTGTTATTAGACACAATGCGAACATCGCAGCTATCTGTGCTTTTCGAGAAGCACATCACAAGTGCAAGAAAGTGTGTCATATTTTGTGATGTTAATATAAAAATAAACATATGCTAAATATTAGTCGTCCGTAATTCGCCAGTTGTTCGAAGTGCGAATAGTTTCAATCAACCATATTAAAAATTTAATACGGTGCACTTTAAAGAAGAATATCAAAGCATAATGTGCTGTTTTTTTCTTGCATTTTCAAAACAAACTTCACCATAAGATCGACTGGCTGTGCTCCTTACTAAAGTCTGTAAAATGGTGATCTATTTGTACTGAATCGGCAAAATAAGAATGCGAACATCGCAGCTATCGCTGTGCTTTTCGAGAAGCACATCACAAGTGCAAGAAAGTGTGTCATATTTTGTGATGTTGTACCCGCTACGATTCGATGTATAAGAGTCTCTGCTGGCTCGTTGTTGTGGGGTAGTTCTTGATCTGTTCAGTTGGTAGTTTAGTCTGTAAGTCGTATATTCCAGGGGAACCACATCTGCATTGACTCTCTCAGACATTTAAATAAAGTATGCTCGCACTTTGACTTCAGAACTTTAAAAAAGGTAATTCAAATATAAGGCCCACCAATTGGGCTATCATTCCTTTCAGTAATCTAGTATACCTATATACTAATAGATCAAAAACATGATGTGATACAATGATGCGTACATGAGATATATTTGTGAAAACACTGGTTTCTGGTATAGACCCTTTTACTCGGTAACAAAAATACAATTGAATGTCAAACGAGAAATCAGCGTTGAAAGAATTAAGTAAAACGGTACAACGAAGAGTACAAGGCAAAGAGAGGTCAGAGAATAATCTATATTAAGTCAACGTAACGGTTAAATAATTTGTTGTGGTAGTACCAAGTTTGAAGATAAATCGATTTTCAACAGTAAGACAATCATGGTCAGAACCTCTGCAGAAAATAGCACAAGAAAAATTGTGACGATTACATTGCGAATTAAAATGGGATGATAGGGGAAAACCAGAACACTTCTCTTTGATGGATCTTTCAATGCTATCGACTCGATCAGCTAACAGCCTTTGGTTTCGCCATCATAGACGATTTTACAACCCTCACAAGAAATGGTGTAAATATCGTCCTTAGAAATGGAAGTAAAGCGATGGGTAACAGACAAAGTCTTTTAAGGGCAAATTACGCCGATTAACTCATCATTACTGACTAATTCACGTCTATTACACCTTTGAAGACCACATGAATAAGTACCTGCGCTGACGGGGCTGATGAATGTTGTGGATTGGAGACCCATACTAAGTAGCCAGAGAGATTTTTTGTCTTTGTCTCTGGTAATGGGGTATCGGTAAAGGTTATAGTGGTGGCATCAGAGAGCAGGGTGTTGAAACTCATGAGAATAATTGTTTCGTCATAAGTTTTGTCACAGATTTCTTTCAGATGTTCTAAAATTGGTTCATTTCACAAGGTTAAGGACAAAATTCCTGACCTCAAAAATAGTGGTTGTATATATCATATTCCTTGTGGTGACAAAACCTGTAGGGATAATTACTCTGGAGAATCAATACTCAGGCTTTGTGACCGATTTAAAAAACATAGGAATGCTGATCATTTCTAAGAACTCAATTCCATACACGATCTCTGTATAAACGGTGTCCAGTAAACTTCCAAGTCCAGCTGATATTAACGCTCTCCAAGCAAAGATTTCCTGTAACAAACGTATGACCATGGAGTTTTTTTCATTAAGGATTTACAATCAACCCTAAATAGAAATGGCCATAGTGTTAATCTTCAACTAATCTAATCTGGTACTACTAAACCTCTGTAACAGCTGTTATATAAATGCATTGAATTGTACTTTCACCATAATCATATTCTAAAACTGTACAATTTTAGTGAATGTCCAGCAAAGGTGTAATCCAGATTTATCCAGAGTTATATAATCCAGAGTATAAGAAAATCAACAGTAAGTTATCACAAGTACTTGAATATCACCACAGCTTATACGTGCATGTACTTTTTCATTTAATGTGATAATTTTGCACTTGGTTTGATCTTTGTTTAGTTTTTCTTTAGGTCAGGCTGTACTCTGCAAAGCAATCTAAAACATCCTGGACCATATATATAGTTTCAATTAAGAAAACAAAATCGATTTTTGGTTGCACATTCACTTTACAGTAATCCAATCACATATTTGTCTGCTCCTATATATTACGGTGGTATTACATATATATATATATATTCTTTATAGTCATGATATATACTACCGTCGCCTCTGAATCACGATCGTTGGATAGCAGTTTAGTTGTCATTTGATATGTGAGACGTTCGTTGAGTTTTCGATAAAAATAAGTTTTACTGATCGCAGTATTACCGGAAGATATCACTGAAAAGTGTTTTTCCTAATAGCAAATATATGTGTTCAAGGGTATAACTGAAATTGTTCAATGTTTTACATAAAATGTTGACCCAATACCTGGACCTAGTAAAACATCCTGATAGTGTATGCATTATAAACAATTGTGAACTTATTACATCGTATTTTAAGCATTACTGTAAGAAAAAAATTAAAACAGCCAATATATGTGAGTTATTTATTAAAGACAGTATTTCTTTTACTATTTAAAAGATTTTATTAAGAGCCCTTTAAAACTTAAGCAATGTACACTCCATCTGCTCAGTGGAAAAAAAAATATAATGAAATTTTGTCTACCATTACTGTGTCGTTAAAACATTTAAAGGAATGTTGAAGACTTTCATAGCGCTTTTTTCTTCTTTTTGAATAGTGCTTGATGCATGCATTCCGATCTCGTATCATACACTTTATTTTCCAAAGTGAAATGTATGTTGATGGCTTGATACGACCTTACCTATTTACAGGACAAAAACTAACCCTAGCTTATCGTTTAACTCGCACCCAGGTAACACCCTTGGTTGATCATTTCTGCGTATGTACCATACGATTTACTTACTTTAACATATATCTACAAACACATCGTGCCATACATGAGATAATCGAGTCCTAATGATTTTCATACATGTTTTCGTCTGAAGCAGAAGCAATGTGTAGTTTGAGAAGTTGATGGCATACCACATAATCCTCCTGTTGTAAAGATGAGAGAAATGAGTAAAAAATATGGAATCACCAAACGTTTATCAAATTAGAAAAACGCAATCAAGCAAAATTTAAAGCAGGATGTGCAGTTTGAAAACAATATAGCCTTTATCGTTAAACGTCCAATAATTACCTCCCATTTAATAACACTATTTTGCACTTTTTGCACTTTTGAAAATTCAGGAAGAACAGCACGACGAACAGCGTTAAGTTACAAATAAAAAAATGAATCGATGTGCAAAGTATGGGCATACGTTTATGGCAAGTGCATATGGGGATCTCTCAGATTTTCGAAGGTCATAAAGTGCTCAATATGTAGTTTGTAAGCGAAAAAATATCATATGAAAATGTACCGGTACGCTCATACTGATGATAAATGAGTGTCAATTAGCATTACATAATCAATTTCCAGCTGAGGTAAAAGGTTTCTTCAATGGAGTCGTTCATAACCACGTGACCGTTAACTCACCTCTGATTCCACGAAGTGTCGGTTGCTGGCTCTAAGCTTTCTTACGGTATTAAATACGTCAAATCTTCCTTCAGCTTTTACACGTTCCATTTCCGAATTAACACATAGAAGTATTCCGCTTGGACCGACACTATTACTACGTGATAAAACGTAAACGTAGGAAAGTCAGGTTACTATAGGCATGAAACTTCGTAACTCGGTGAGAACATATCTGAAAATTCTCGAAGAAGTGTACTTACGTAGAATAGACCAAAGTTGGCGAATCTGAAGAGTACATATCTTGTAGTCGATTGACTTCTCCAAGAACGCTCCATATGTCTTGCAAATTGTTTTCATCCCAACTGTTTATTTGAACATAACGGAGCTCGTCTCTTATCTATACAGACAAAGACAGATGGATGGGTATCGTACGAAGTTCCACTTTTTGCACACTCGTGATTACTGTCACTTGACGTTTTCAAACTGATATAAAGTGCAGGGATATTATGCGTATTTTTAGATGTTTGTTTGAGATAGGTGGTCGAAAATGGTAACTAGATAAAAGCTGTGTGTATTTGAAACACTCACATTTGATCGTACTCGAACTTCGATGTGTCGATTAGTGTAACTAACTCTCTCCTCAATGGCTAGCGGCTCTAACACCATATATCCATAGTCCGGTACGTTGCAGTCAGTCAGCAACCAAGAGAGCGGGGACGTCTGTTAAGAAGATAAGCATTGCTGTGTTCACCCTCGATAATGTTTGTGCAAAAGTTGATATTGGTTTGGAAAAGCCACTGTTGTTTCGACAGTAGATGCAAAACTTCACTTAGATAATGTAATAACTTTAAAAATGAAATCAGAATATAATTGCTTGTTGTTACAAATGACAATCAACCACATTAAATGTTAACAAATTTAATTACCTCATCGTTAGGATCGAGTTGGTCTAGCATCACAATAAGGTGGCAATTATAGTCCAATACAAGCTTCCAAAAGTCTTCTACTGATAATGGAGATTGTATCAGGATAACAGCATCACTTCGTCTGTAAGACTAAACATTCAATACGTACTGAGGAAATTTTGGAGAAACCACCTCAAGAATGGTTTCACACATTCAAGAATAATGTGATCGTAAAACATAAAATTATCTACATTTCCTTTTTTGTAATCATTAACAAACTATGCATGCTGCTACTTATAATGTTCACCATTTGTTGAAAACGCCTAAAATTGAAAACTCTTTCATTGATTTATACCTCGATATAATCCCACTTACATTAATTGTAAATGCGTGGATGTATCCAGCATGGCTGGTCTTGATCACACTCTTCACATCCGTAACTTTTTGGCATACTGTAATAAAATCAGTTTCAGTAAACACAGTTATACAATTTGTAATCCCTTTGTATTTGGTATGTCCTCAGGTTGCTTTCTCTCGAGCAAATACAATTGTTTAAGTAATCAGACACAAGTCCAAAAAGGTGAATCGGTTAGAGAATACCGTTTGATCTCTAGTTAACTTTATCACTCTTTGCGGTATACAGCAATTTACAGTTTTAGCTTGAAAATTTATAGTTCTCTCACAATAAAAAATCAAAAGCCCAGCACTTAATTTTCTACTTTATGTTCACATGCATGCAAAACCATACATGCCTCCACAGAGCTCCGGTAAAGTTTACAGCAGGGCTTTTTCTCATGTCAGCTGAACCATAATTAAGTTACATTGGCTCTGAAAACATATGCTTGTCTCATTCATAAGTCACCAAACCCCTCTTGAGGTGAAAAAGCTCGAAACATCTTCAATTTGTAGCTTGAACTAGACACATGTGATTGAGCATAAGTTCTGTCAAGTTAAAAATATTTAGAGCATACATATTAACACTTGACCTCGCTGACCTGGCAGGCTTGATGAAGCTCGCCAGCCTAACCGAAAAATGAACTTATCTTACAAAAGGCTAATAACAAGATTTACTGTCGACCTAATGTTTTAGATACCTTGTAAGCATATTTTCATTGCTACAAATACTTTCAGAATATCTCTCATGATACAACCCAGTACTTACATAAATAGATCACATTTATAACGGACTATAAAAGACTAGTTTACAAAGAAACAGACAAAGACTGTACGTAGAGGCAGGACCAACATATGAAGTGAGGCGATTTCTGTAGACACAATGTACACCTGACAAGACATTATAAATAAGATGTACATATTTAAATTGGATTGTTCTCATATAATTACGTTGATTTGTATCCCTTTCATCCAGTTCCGAGAGAATCTGTATAGAAATCAATAAATAGTCAATCTGAAGGGGAAACGTGTAGTTGCCAGCATGCAGATTTCTAATTTGGTAAGTGAGTGGACAAAAAGGGTCAAATAATTACAGAGCAATTCTCCTCTTCGTATTTTGGTAGTTGGATAGAGCTTTACGAAACTACGGCATGTCATTACTTTTCCAAAGAATGATATTTCGCACAAAAGGATAAGACTTCAATTTCACATTCATGCTGCTATATTCTAATAATATGTCTTCATAAACAAATATCGTGCGATTAAAAAAAGTAAATATCAGTGCAAATAACGGTTGTTTATATTTGCTCACTATTTGGCTGCAAATGCATTTTGTGAACCGATCATTACAACAACTCTTCAACTTCAATTTAATAACATTTACCCTTTACAAAGAGCGGAAAGTATATATGTTCATAGGGTAGTGTTTCTAAAGGAAGACTCTAAAAAATGTTCAATTATCCAAACAACAAAAAGGTATTGAATATTCACGTAGAAGTCCCCATGTGCACTCCGCTCTCCATACAGGTATTTAGTAAAAACAACGTAGTCGTGAATGATAAATCTGAAGCATATATACCTTAATTTGATCTTTTAGTTTATCCATTTCTTCATGAATTGATAATTTAGCCATATCCTCTTTAACGATCCACGTTTTTCCGGACAAGTATTCTTCTAGCAGACACTCGTGCAGGAAAGCATACTGGGTCTTTTAATTACAATAAATATGAACGAGACATGGGTAATGGTGAATTGAGTTCGTTAGAGAATTGATCATAGAGATACTTTATGTTATATTCAACATTATTTGTATCTGCTAGCTTACGATCAGCCAGACTTGTAGTACTCGAGTACGTACTAATACTGTACAACTGTCTGTACTCGTATTCGTACCCTTGTCATTGTTCTCGTGCTCTGCAAATTTAAAATCACGTACTCGTACTCGAGACTTTGTACTGCTACTCGTACTCCAGGCTAATGCATGATTATACTAAAGACATTGTAGTCACACTCCGGGTCTACCATTCCTATGTTTGTGATATGCATGTTGTTTTACTATTAATCACCCTTATGTGTGGTAATTGAGCCCTCCTACCACCCTCTCATACTGTTCTTTCTAAGGGTAAACACCATCTTATGGTCTATATGGTCCATTCTGACGTTGGATCTATAACTATTACACACTTCAAAATCTTCCACTATCACAGTGCAAGTGAGGCAAACCTTCCAGATGGTAAAATATAGCCTGTAGAAAAGAAGCAGTTTCCATGATTCCCTAACCTCGTCCATACGGTCCATTTGGGAGCTTGGACTGTAAAATCCTAAACATTCTGAAGTACTATGAAGAACCCTAAATATTGTAACATTTAAGTCGGTGGGACAGCAAACATTTCCATGATTCATAAAATGGCCCATGTGAACCATAGATAAAACAGTGTAATCACCACTGAAACAGTAATAGAGGTACACCAATGAGACATGACCTCAACATTATAACATGAAACCTGTAAGAAAAGGAGCTTCAGTATTTCATAAAATGACCCTTATGGCCAGATTCATGACCCAAAAGGTAGTGGTAATCTGGCAAACGCTACACATTGTAATAAATACCCTGTCGGAAAATATATGCCTTTCCATGATTACATAATTTGTGGAACGTAATATTCCCCACTAATACTGGACACCCAAAAATTTACTACTACCATAGTGCTAATTTGACAAGCCTTACAGATTCTTCTATAGAATATGAAGGAAAAATGCATTTCGCATGATTTCATACAATGGTCCATATGACAGATAGACAGATAGGCGGATAGGCAGATAGACAGATAGGCAGTTCGGCAGATAGGCAGATAGCCAGATGGATAGATAGGTAGGTAGACAGGCAGACAGGCAGATAGGCAGACAGATAGGCAGGCAGACAGGTAGATTGATAGGCAGATAGACAAACAGGTAGACAGGTAGATGGGTAGATAGTAGACAGGTAAACACCCCCAGATTGCAGGAAACGGCACTTTCCGGGTGTACTTGAGGGGGCTGCATTTCCCCATCATGACGTTACAACTGTGCCAAAGTGTTCAACATACCCACTTTCATGCCCGATTACACATGTATAACCTATGGACATGACACCTAATACCCCTTGCCAGGCAGCTCAAGAAAGCCTTCACATTGGATTAACACACCTGAATTACTTTAGGAAAACGATGTTTAATTGACCATGTGAATTATCACAGCATGAAGTGATAAAACTGACCTAAGGCGATGAAAATTTGCAACAAGTTGAACCCCAGTAGTACAAAAGAAGAGATGTGATTGTGGTTGTGATTTTTGTAACCAATTATCTAGTTGGTGGTGACCCCAACGTTAATGACCATTTGCAATATCTTCTGAAAAAAAAATGATTTTCATGTAATTAAATTACAATTGGGCTTACTCTACGAACATGTCATTTTATTGCAACAGTAGTGACTTATTCACAATTCTGTGATAGTGTTGGCGCCGTTGGATTGCCATACTTGGAGAAATCTAAGCGGAGCGGCACCGCTCAAGCAAAGGTCTACATTAACGAAGTCCTACGTTAACGTGCACGGTCTTGTTCTCATACATAATAATATCTTTCTTCCGTTGTTCTCTCTCCTCCGTCTTGATTATAATTTTTCCTAGGCCTCACGAAGGAGGGGGGGGGGTGAGGGGAGGGACGGGCGCCCCTCTGGATTCGCCACTGCTATCCAATTCCTACAAAGCTGTCCTTACCGCCGTCTGGATCATGTGAATCCGGTCTTGCCGCATCCTCTCGACGTATCCAAAAACGTCGATCACACCAGCTTCGTGAATTTGGTCTAGCAGATTGTACAGGGCAATGAAAGTACCTGTTCGCCCTATCCCGGCACTGTTAATAAATTTTGTATAAATACGATGTGACATAGAACTGAGAAACAGAGTTACAGCTGTTGAGTGTAAATAATCGTAACATATGCTCCATGTGTCCACTTACACAAACAACTCTGATATGAGTCGTAGATGTATATATAGCCAATACATGTCACTGTACAATATTTCAATTGTCATGCGTTGTGCTGATTATAATCTACCGTGAAACTAAGATTTATCATTCATCGTTGATCTTCATTGCAAAAAACAAGTCTTGATCGAAAGTCTTGATTCTCCAATACATTTATGAGTAAGATTAAACATTTCAGAATCCATCCATCCATTCACACTCTACTGTCAAATTTTCGACATAAAGAGAATCATTTAACGTACATCTTGAAATATGTTTCCTTTTTCATAATTAATGATGTCATATACTGTCCAAGCAAGTAGTTAACCTAATTCCCTATGTTTCAATATTTGTGCCTTTCTGTGAAGAATACTCCAGACGGAAATGCAGGTACGTCTATTACTTGTATAGGCCTATACTTAATGCCAGTTAGGACTTCAGTGCCCATATAAAGATCATTTGTATTTGAACCCCTTTATCTAAGGGCCCATTGCGATGCTAATTTTGTTTTTCCAAGTGTTTACCATCCACAAGTATTAGCTTGAAAGAGTGCATTCTTACCTACAGTGAACCACCAGGGGAGATGTGATACACCTTTGCGCAGATTTTACTTTCTTGACTAATGTCAACAGCTGTGTGGGCTGATCAGGTATGTTCATCAGAGGCCAAGATAAGAAATGGTAAATGACGACTTTACGAGTAGCATTGTCCTTGAGAAGAGACAGTAAAAGTGTCCAAACATTGCACAAAACAAGTAATTTGATTTAATCGTAATGTTTCAATTTAAATAAAACAAATGACATATCATTTATATTAAATATTACATGGATTTCTATTTACTTACTGTTACTGTTGTAAGCTTACTTTCTAATTTTGTGTGCAAACGTAATTCAAATTCAAGTAATGTATATAGACCAATTCATAACTTACCATCGTCATTCTCAATGTTCTCACGCAGTGGTCTGCACTCATATCTGATGTCGACCAAACAACGTTAATCTCTCCAAAATATCTTTGCTCTTTCTCAGATTTTGGCCAATACTGAAGACATCGATCCTTTATTGTCCAACAGAAAAAATTAGAGCTGCTTATTTTCTAGTATAGCTTGCAGCAAATTGTCACTGTTCTACAATAATCCAAAAAATTATACTTGTATATGCATGAAACAAGATAACACTTAATTTTCTGGGTGATATATTAATGAAGAATTGTGACTAAAGTGACTCAAAAGCTTGTATTGTTTTCAGGGACGTTCGTATTGTGGACGTGTGCTTACATACCTTACCACGTTCAATCAGATTTGTTAACATCACAATATTGACGACATTTTCTTGCCAAATCATTCGCCAGAAGTCGTTCACGGAAGATTTATTCGGAGCTTAATAATTTGTAAAGAGAGACATGTTATCAAATAGTTATTTCCTTATTTATTTTGAAACTACAATGGTAATTAGGTGTAACCGGTCTAGTTGTTCATATTTCCAAATCAAAGTAGAATGCATTATCACAAGATCTGAATAAACAGATTACTGTAATACGCAGTTGTCAAACTCTTCAGTGAATTTGAGTCAATCGCCTGCAAACACGATGTTTAAAAGATTTCCATTGATCAGTCCATGCTTTAGATTTTGTACCAGAAATATTTACATCAAAACAAATGCAGCACATTTGTTTTATAAAACTGGTTGTTTAGTTTTAAACGGTGCACTAGTATTAATACAAAACAACCACTAGCGACTGCCTCTAAGTCAAAGAACTACAGAAGTTTCAGCGATCAATAAAGAACGTCTAATCAACAAGTATTATTGGATAAGACACACGTAAAATATTTACCAACCTTGGCATGCGATGAATCTGCGGTTACCTGAGAGATCCTGAAGAACAATGAAAGAGATGCATTTCGCAATCATGTGACCGATATCTGATTACACCGCAAGTAGTATTTGTAACTTTAACCAGGGTAATATTTCTTAGTATTTAAGAACGACGATAGCGATATGCATAGTATTTAAATTTGTACCTTAATGTAGTTGGCATTATAGTAGTCCGAATGAGGATCACCCCTTTGGAGCTCGAGTACAACCCGCGAATGATCAACTGAAGGAAAAGCACATGTGATGAAGAATTACATGATCTGTCTGCTTGCTTTCAATGCAACTATTTGCAACTTGAGATCCACTTCTAGCAGTGCAATCATCTTTACAATAATTGCTAGAATTTCCTTTGCTAGAATACTTAAATATTAGGCCTACATACTGTAGATGCGTCTGAGCATACAAGCTATTATTTTAAATGCCCATCTCTATTAGTGACAAATATGGATCCCATGCACCGTTCAGTCACCTTACGAGTGACATGTACAATATTGAACATATATCAGACAATTGGGCAACGTCCGATTAACACACTCAGGAGAAAATTTCCACATAATCTCATAAATTCTCACAAAATTTCTTCAAGAATGAATGGGAAATTGGCTGTATATAGGACATTCGAATGAAAATGAATGGAACCAAAGAGAATGCATTGGTTTCCTTTGATTGGAACATTCAAAGGCGCCATAAGCATTCCCATTGAAGTTGCCTAAATTCCATGTTGATGTAAAATTGTGCTCTGTGGGAGGGAATTTGATATGGTTATCCATCATCTGTGAAGGTGCATTTTATTAGATAAAAATGTGAACAGTGATAAACTGTCAACACTTACAGGGTGGCATATTCGCAAATCTGTTCTTCTGCATGTTTTCTATTTTTTCCCCAACCTCACTCTTACACTGCATCTGCATCTGATTCAAGAGCTGAGACAGAAACGTATCTATGCTAATTTAAAATTGTCAGTAGCAGAAGATCTTAAAAAAGTACATGAAGCTATAGTTGGATAAAATTCCCAGCACATGATGAAAATTAAGAACAAATAACAATTTTTGTATCACGTAATTATTGTTGTAATTTATTTCCTAAAACTGACAAACGTTGCTAAACTACTTGCTCAAAGATCTTATCTAACTGTTTTCATCAAACGTACAGTCAATGTAATTATCATACACTTAAAACTGATTGTTATGGAGTAAATTACTAACTTGTGTTCTTTCAGGGCCTGAGATAAAATAATATGTGCAGTCCTAAATAATTTTATTGTTAACAAAGCAAGAACAAGTTTGAAGAAAAGAGCACTCAGGTTGCAATAGAAGTTTTTAAAATTTACATTGTACATGTCAATTTGAAATAAAAAAATGAGATTAAACAGTAAAATTATTGTTACATCTGAAAAGTTTAGAAGTATAAACTGCCCTATGTTTCATTTAGGTGTGAATGTAGCATAGTCAATTCAACAGGACATTAAATGATTGCACACTTCAAAATGATTTCTATGGAGTAATGTATGAGTCACTATAAATTGGGCAGTCAAGTTAAATGTAATAGCTTTAAAGTGAGTTACTTCAAACGATACCACAGAGTAATCTAACGAAGGATGGTATACCATAAACTGCTCTCTCAAGTTATCCACTTGACCGCTCTGAGAGTTCGTAACGTAGCTCCGAAAGTCATTTACATGTATTGGAGGTGGTCTTTGCACATCACCACAAGACGCATATCTCACTTGAATTTCGCCACCTAAAGAGTCACCTGACGGAATGTAAATATATTTTCTGCTTTGTCAATTAAAAATTTGCATCGTATTGGAAAAGTGCATTAGAGTTTTTCCTTGATGATATATACCAAAAGCTAATTTTCTATATGTACAAATAAAAGAGCTCATTTGACTTTTTTTTTTACTTCAGAAAATTTAATCTGAAAATAGCTTACAATCTGTGAGAAAATTGTGATGATGCAGATTGGTTGGACGGATTTGTTAGCGATAATTTAATTATTGAGTAAGACGTACTTTCATAATAAAAACGTTTAAAGTAACAATGCCAACACAATTCAACTGACGTTTAAGTACAGATGTAGGCACCTTGCGCAATCACTATTTAAGATGTACATAATGCATATTTTGTTCGTTACCTAATGGCGTGGAGGAATCGAAAGCTCTCATGTTCTGTACCATGACATCGCTTCCCTTATTCTTTCTGCTGTGAAGAAAACAATAAGGTAGGTGATACGTTATTTATGTTTGTACAAGTCAGTGGATTGGCTAAATGTTGAAAAACATGGCGGAAACGGTAAGTGAAAGAAAAAATGACGATGAATTAAGAGAAAAGTCTAGTGATTGCATTGTGAATCATTTCGGGCCACATACAGAAATACGAAAAGAATGAGAAAAGGGTTTTTTGTTACATGGATTGTCAAAAACATCGCTGCTGTATTCATTTATTTTCTTTAAATATCTCTGATTTTCCGAGAAAGAACACTCTGATCTAGTGCAAAAAAAAAAAAAATTCCCCGTCAAATAGTACATGTTTATGTTGCAATTTTTATGATGCTGTTAGAAAAGATGCAGCTATGCAATCCACAATCCTTTCGTCTACCATGAATATGGATTATCTATTCACTGTAGCACCCTAATACTGCTCAGAATAATTTGCCTATGTTATATCTACTCACCATTCCCTTCCTATCCCAATCAACAGTGACAGTACGACGAAACACAGGAAGCCTCCGACGTATACAGCAATATCTAAAAGTGTAGGGGTTTCTTGTCAGAAAAGAAAGATAAAAGGAATATACCCTGACGGTGGCAAACTTGACAAGACTTGAAGCTTACATTGTATGGCACTAGGACTGAACTTTCAGTTATTTTATACAGTTTGACTGAATAATTGCCTCTCAACTTTACTGTGACTTCATTTGCCTTTTCTAACGTAGTCTTACAGTCATGAGATTTTCGTTGTGAATAGTTTGAACATCGAACACAAAAAAGCTCCGAGGTTTTGGCATACGTACCATTCGGTAAAAAAGTAAGTCTCTGGGATTATGTATGTTTATGTACAATATGTGTACACAAGGAAAAAAGACAAGATTCAGTGACATGACCGGTCAAATACCCCCGGAAGGGCCACTCTCTGGAAGTGGCCCCCGGTTGGTGTTACTTCACCTGTTGCATTGTAAGATATTAAGGAGTATTTGTCCGGTGATTGTTACTGACAATCGTCTTTCAACCATCAGTCAGGCCACTATACTATACTGCAACTGAGTGGGGGGGGGGGGCAACCAATTAACAAAGATTCTGACGTACTTCTGGTATTTTTCAAGATGCTCCTCCTTAGTATCTCCAATATAACCACCCATATCCTACAACCCACATACAAACACTAAATGTTGTATTGGACTATATTACTAGGACGAACTAGACAACAGGTAAATGTTGTCTCAGATGATATGTTACCAGCAATAGCGGAATGTTATATAAGAGTACGGTTCAGGCGATGACAAGGTCAATGAATTTCAGGTGATGTCGTTTTCCGCACATAGTAGTACTCGGAAATCGAAGTCATCTGGCTACATCAATGGCCATGAGCAGTGCGGTGACCAGCTTGGCTTTGTTCGAATTCGAAACTCATTTTCCTCACAGTACGTATAACACAATATGGCAGACATATTAAAAATAGATCTAAGTCAAAAGAGGCCATCGTTCTCTCATTTTAATGTAATTCCAAATGATGTGTATGTTCTCGATCGTTTCTGACTCGTACAGAAGAAGCTCATATCATTAGAGGTCTTGGACACTCAGTGTCCAACAGGTCCAAAGTACAATCAATCACCCTGTGTATTTTCATATGAGTGAGTTACCATTAGGTTATGTGGCCTTGGTACTCTGGTCCGGTAAAGTAAAATGTTGCTGCCATTATTACTTTTGAAAAGCCAAGGCCGAACTGGTCCAACCCAAAAGAAATCATCCTTGACTCTTTTCATAAGCCTTTTGGGGGCTATTGTAGTGGACCCAGTGCAAGGGCATTTTTGTTCCCCTTATTTTAATTTTGTCAGCCTAAAAGCACAGACGGTGCCACGACAGTAACAATTTTTCTTGAAGTCTCAACCAAAGAACCCATCAAGGCTCTTCAGATGTCTACCAATCTACTGTAAGTTGGCTTATAGAACACGTCAATGGTCTGAGTATGTTCACTTATTACCGCCGATATTCGCTCACTAAAACGACAGTGTACAGGCGAAACGTGGACATATAAATATATGTCATATCTAACCGTGGTCAGTAAATGCAACTTCTGAGTCACAAATTCTCTCTTATTTACATTTCATACTGATTTGTCGTCAAAGCAAACCCAAGTAAGTCAGGGTAGATGAAGCAAAGTGGAATCTAAAGTTATTCATATAGCGATTTAACTCACAGGAATCGCATGTCGCTATCACTTGGGAAAATATCTTCACTTCTGATATGATCAACTTCATCATTTTGAGATTACACTTCTTCAACGAACGTTTTCGTATCGCTTTATTGTTTCTTCGTTGTATTTGCGTTGTCTTGAATATACCCATACAAAAATTTTCTATAGAAATCTATAGGAAAAATTCTTTAGAAACTTTATAAACTTTCCTATAGAATCTCCGTAGAGAAAACCTATAGACCCTCTATAGAAGACTTTACGGACCCTCTGTAGAATTCTATAGATTTTTTTTAGAACTGCTCTAAAGAAACTCTAAAGAACCTCTAAGGAACACTATGAAGAAACTCCATAGAAACTCTTTAGAAAAGTAGGTGTCTGTAGAATTTTCTACAGAAAATCTGATATAGTTTCTATAGAAAGCGAATAAGTTTTGGTAGAGAAATTCTATAGAAACTATATAAGATTTTTTTATAGAAACTAATAGAAAACCCTGTAGGGCTTTCTATAGAATCCTATAGAGTTTCTTTAGAACAGCGCTATAAAACTCTATAGAAACTCTATAGCAACTCTAAAGAAACTCTAAAAAAATTAATATGATTATTTGAGGGTTTATAGGATTTTTTACAGTCCCAGTAAAAAGTTCCACCAAAACATTCATTAAGAATTCTTGCTTAAAATGGTGTTCATTTACATCCCTTGGGAATCCAAATGACCTTTGGTGGTTTTGATCTCTCTAAGAAATAAAAACAAGTTGGGACAATCTCCTAATTGCCTACTTACACACCGACTCTGAAGTTGAAGCACCTTACTCCCATTGGGACATCGTATTAACAAGCCAAGGCGGCACATACATAAATATGCCCACTAACACACACCATTAAACATTGCTCTCTATTGTATCCTTTGATACAAAGTGTTTTCACTGTTACTCTCTTCCTCCAGAAGTCCTATCTCCCTGCATGGTTTGCTAGACGTTGGGCAGAACCATCACTAGGGTACAAAGGTTCTCCTTGAGACGAATAGTTTGACTTGTCATCGTCAGATATAAGGCCAGTGACAGTTATGTCATCAGCAATTTGACCAAGTGGGAACTCTGGTTTTCAGCTTTAAAAACAGAAATCAGTGGAATACAATGTAGTGACAGTTTGACAAAACCGGAGTGTAGAAATATGCATTCAAGATTTAAAAAAATATAATTCCAAAGAATAAAGTGCTAAAAGTATACTGCTCAAGGTGAACAACACACTATACTAGTGTGAATGTAAATTATCAAAACTGTTAATTATATACATGTATTTTACTTAACTACGCTATATTCACACTAAACTATGTTGTAATAGATGTAAACGAACTAATTTAAATGTGAAAAGGGTGTAAAATATATTGCCATAGATATTTGTCCCTAACACATTATTCTGCCTTAATGCAACTACTACTGCAACAGAAGCCCATCTGGGTGCCATATGGGTAATATGATATGAACGTAGCCTATGTAGTCCACATGACACATAACTGGGACCCATGTGTTTACATATATGGACATCATCTTTCCCAGGTATTCTGCTAGCTGGGACTAATACAACTACAACCACAATGATCAGGATGAAGCAAAACGCTTAGTCTAGAAAGCCTGGCCTAAATGCATACCATATTGCTTTTAGCTTTAGATCGACTTCACAGCTTTCTTAATAAGGTTTTTTTTCTTCAATAGATTACTCACTGATGCTTAACAAAATTATTCATTTCCTTTACCTAACATGATTGTACTTAGTAGGATGAGTAATTTGATCAATAATATGAATTGCTGATATCTTCGGCCTAGGTCTATAGGGAAGGCCTACATATAATGTGCTGGAGCCTAGCCTATAGGCTATACCATGCAGAGCGTATAGGTCCCAACAACAGTAAGATGAGTGATCAAGCTGTAATACAAACTATTGACAGGAAAAGAAGCCACAATATGTTATTCCAGCATAAATACACTTAAACTTTCCCCGGCCTTACGGTCACTGCTTGCTTGTGCTTCTGCAAATTTGGCCCAGACTACCTTGCCTACAGTGACTAACAATAGGCGTAAGCAAATTGCACACTTGTTACCGCAGAAATCCGCCCTTGTCCGGCCGAACGGTCACTTGTACTGCTTTTAGTTTACGTTACTGCACATTAGGATAGAAGCTTACAGCCTAAGATAAGTTTGACTGCAACTCACACAGAATTGGTTTAGAAATCATTCTAGTACAATTAAGGAGTATTATCATCATGTCTTCAGGTTATTTATCATTTTATGACACTGAAGACTAGAAATAGCATACCTGCGGCTGTGAGGAGAGGGCAGAGAAGAGGACAATCGCTTCATGATTGTTTACGTAAAGACATTTTCGAATTACAAACACATGTGCAGCATGACCATAACATCGAAGCTTATTATGCTAAAACTGAAATGCTAACGTACGCATTGAGGTAATTATGGCATGCCCAGTTTGCAATAATTCTAACAATAGTGCTTTGCACAGATGAACAAAAACAATTTTAGTTACCCTGGTGACACTGAGACCAGCTTACACGAAGGCTCCATGTAGTTGAAAACACATGGGACTCATATGATTTTGCACCTAAGATCACCCATGTCACCTAGCTAGTTTTCCATCAATGAATTTCTTTTCAACATAGTAAAAGGTATATCGACAGAAAAACACGTATTTTTTTCAAAGCTTTTTATTAAGCGAAAAATCTAATTCATCGAAAAACCCTTAATTCAATCTATGTTGAGAAAAAAAAAGAGACTGACGCAGAGATTTGCCTCTTCCTACACACCGTGTAAGAGTGCGTTGTAGATGTAAGAACCAGGGACATAGCCATGGGGGCGATCGGGGTGGTTTCCCCCCCCCCCCAAAAAAAATGAGAGAAAATTTAAGGAGAAAAACTGAAAGAGAAAGAATGGGGAGGAGGAGGAAAAGAGAGGAAGGAATCGAGGACAGGATTATGTAAGAGGGTAGCTCTTTATACTTGAGCATATGTTTTTGTAGTGTGGAGTGAATGTGGTTGATATTTCTACCCAATGTTAACACTAAATAGAATAGAAATAGGTCATCGAAAAAAGGAAGTGGGGGGGGGGGGGCATGCTCCACCTAGATCCGCGCCGTCATCGTTCAGAAAACTTATCAACTTTTTTCTACTCCATCAAAATCATGAAAGTTTCTGATAGGCTTATAATTAAGGGTTATATATAAGGGTCAAGTGTATTGTGTACTAGTAATAAAATTTCTATAGAGAGTACAATGCTTTACAGAGATTGTTCCCTATAGAAACTATTGTATAGAAAGTTGTAAATTTTATAGAACTCTAAATAAACTACAAATTTCTATAGAGGAATTCAATCATTTCTGTAGAAAATCATTGATTCTATAGAGCTCTGTAGACATTTCCATAGAAGTCTATAGAAAACTTTTGTATGGGTACAGACACATATGTTTATTCATCCAATTACCTTTGCTAAAAGTGGTGACATTCTGAGGTAGACTTTTTAACCCTTCGCCCTGATCTCCTCCTCTCACTGCTGCTACACTAAAAAAATAGTTAGTACCCGCTTCTAGATCAGTGAAAACATATTCACTTGGCTCATCCGCATTAAGATAGGCAGCCGTTGACCAAATGGATTCTGCTTCCTTCCTGTAGTACAAAGTGTATCCGACTACCGGTCCATCTCCAATATCTTTTCCCGTCTTCCACTGGGACCAGGATACGGTAACTGACGTAACAGCTACTGACACAATTTCCACAGAAGAACCTAGCCTAGGAAGTACTGGAAATAAACAAGATACTATTTGCAAACATTGAATGGATTTAACTAATGACACTGATTGGATTATCCGAATTAATGACGCAACTCCCTAGGCTTTACGCAATTCACAGAGGGTGACTTTAACGAAGGGTAATTTGCTACCTTTGTCGGGAGTCAATTCCTGTGACTTGATCCTTAGTTTCGATTCCCTAAATTATCGAAGAATTATTCTCACTGTAGACGTGCTACTAAATGTCCGTCATTTTATAAAAAAAGTATAAAATGATAAACATTTATTCCTATGTCGAATAACGAATTCGGATATCTGCGTTTGAAATAATCCTCTCACGCTTTCGAACGACAGTGAATAATATGTAGTTACAATTTTGACAAGTTCTTACTAATTAGGTGAGTCATATCTATAAGTATTTTATACATATAACTGTTTATTATTTAAGCTCCCAAAATTAATTTGTTCACACCAGGGAGGTGCAAGAGAAGGAGATACAACAGAAGCCTCTTCTTTTTAGGTAGCCTAATTTCCGTCTCTCTTGTTCACCTCTTGCAGATTCGATGGGATTAAAGCCTTAGGTACTTAACGTGAAAGGTCTATGTTGTCTTCTCGGTTGTAAATTACATATCGAAAAATTTGTCTATACCTACAGCATTGCCAGTCGTTATTCTTGAAAATCAGTTTTCAACTTCCGACGCGATCCGACGCCTATCGCAGTAGAAAAAAAATTGACGTTGTGCAACTTATTGAACATGAATACACCCTCCTCAAACTTGCGAAAAGCAGTGAAAATCGATAAAATGCAACAGTAAAATAAAGTCTTATGATCGTGTTCGTCATTTGCATATGGCAAAGGTCTATGTCTTATTCTCAAATACCAGTCTGTCTTGATTCCAAAGAGACAGCCAGTCGTTTCGATTTCTTGAGAGAGTGGTTTTGAGTTTATTGTCGGCAGTGAACCTTGCATCAAAGCTTTTTGCTACGCAATCCTTTCAAAGATTATAACCAGGTGTGAATGAAGATTACTTGGATGTCCCTAAAAGTAAGATACTTCACACAAAAGTAAAACGGCACTCTAAGCTGTTCTAATCCCTTTATGAATTGAAAGTTATCGCACCGGAGAAAATCTAACAGGATTAGCATAACTTAACCTTCCTGTTGTATCTCCTTCTCTTGCACCTCCCTGTTCACACTTACTGAATGTTTCTGCAATAATTTGTAAAACAGCCAGACGCCTGCTGTTTTGCCTTAGTTGACAGTAAAACTCGTCTCCTGTGAAGATAGTGCTTACGGTGGCTCTTTGAACTCTAGTAGAACCTTCCTTGCTGATACTTTGTTTGACGATCCCTGTTGTGTCGAGGTTAGTTCGATTACGAGAGACAACAAGATCGAGAGCGTCTAGATCTCCACCCGGTCCTTCAACTGCTACACAGGCAATCCATCCACCGACTCCTGGGTTTTGTTTTGGGCTAATGGTTATACTCGTCAAACCTTGGTGGTGAAGGAAACATTATGCTCGTTCATAAACAAGACGTAATGGCGAGAGAGGTTTTCGCGATTTTTTCTGCCTTGTGTAATGACATTCTCTACTTGACATATTTTGTTTTACATTGTCTTGATGTAGTACAATTATGCTTGTTAACTTGTATCCTGTCTTAGGATTGAAGATTAGATTCTACCATTAGGCTTATACTTTGCAAAGTTGTTTATTTACCTGTTTGACAACTGAAGGGAGGAAACATATCAACCCATTGTTCTAGGCATCCACCAGGTTTGCATAGTCCAGTCTCACCGTTACAAAGTTCTTTCTCACAATGACACTGTTCAGTACAGTTAGCACCAAAGAGGTCGCCGGAGCATTCTGTAGCAGGAAGTAAGACCATTAAAACTCGTTACAACAGTCATACGGAACTGATCATACAAAGTTCAAAATACTGATTTTGGATATCGAAAGGAGATTTTGGATTGCCAAAAATAGGATTTCTGATTTCAAGTTTCGACTTTTTTTTTAAAGTTTAATGGTCGTATTGGCTTCCGTTAATTCCCTTTCACAAAATAAAGTGTTGACATTTGCGTGTCATTGTGTGTCATTTGTAGATATGATTAAACGTTTTAATAAATCACACCAGAACATCGCTTAGAGAGAATTCAAACAGCAACTATGCTAGTATAATGAATCTTGTCTTGGAAATGGTCTACGTATACGTTTTGTCTATGAGGGGACAAGGGCATGGTCCTCCACCACATATACTTTGTGGACGTCGTAGGCGATCTTGGCAGAAGAAAAAAGGAGAAGAGCAAAATGTAAATGTGGCTAGAGGAGAAAGGGATTGGAAGTTGGTGAATCGGAGTGTGGGAGTTGGGGATTGTAGTTCTGAGATATTAACCTCACAATTGTGATCTGAAATGAAACACATTAACAGAACAGAAGATCATCCTCTTGGAAAATCTCCTTCATACTATCTGACTTGCATGCGTGTTATGAAGCAATGGACTAGGAAATGGAAACTGGATCAAAGACAAAATTTAGCCCTCTATAAAAAATGGGATTCACTTTATTTCTACGTATTAGTTTCCTTGACGAATCTCAACAGTAACATGGTCCATACTCATATTCCAGCTTTCAGAGTCCAAGCTCTTATTCATGTCAAATTCGTGTTAAATGGTTCCAAGTCAACTTAAGCTATTGCTTAATTGGTTGAGTCAGAATTTATCTTCTGAGTTGACCATAATGTTTAATGTCACCATAGCCGTTTGGGAACACTTCTGTTCGGGATGGGTGGGGGGAACTAAACTTTTCAGACAAACACAACCTCGAAATTCCAACTTTGCGATAAATGTATAACAGATCATCCTCGCAATGTGAGAGAATTGTTCTATTGTTCGAGGATGCGTAAATTCTTATCTTCCTAAGATAAACCATTTGGCAAACTGTTTTCATTTCTTTGTGTAGATTATCCACCCGACAAAATTTACATTTACTGAAAACAGTAGAATTTTAATAATTGATCCCCCCTACCCTTGCCGTATATATGAACCTATGAATATCACTGAAGAAGAATACAATATGGTGCAAACCGAACGATAATATCAATGGCTGAAAGTACATTTGAGAACTTATGGTAATAAGGTGATAATTTATTTTCTTATGAATAATACTGACCTTGACAGTTTATTCCTGTCCATCCGTTGGTGCACTCTGAATTGATGCATTTACCAGTGTACCTGTTACATTGGTTTGAAGCGCAGTGGCAGGTCTGCAGACAACTAGCTCCGAAGGTTCCTGCACTACATTCTGCGTTAGGAGGCAAACGGAAAGCCACATGCAGGTTGCAATTTATGTACATCTTCCGTTTAAACTAGCGTAAAATGCAGTCTCGAAGCGAAATGCATTCATGTCTTTCAAGAAGAGACTAAAAAAATGAAAGTAAATACTGCCAATTAGTTCTAATGGCGTAGCTAGGATTGTGTGTGTAGGGGAAACTCTGGGGTAACAAAATCAATATTAAAAATACATTTACACACATCAGATGGTTTGAGATGATACAAGACTTATAACTGAAGGAAAATTAAACTGAATATTTTCATTGAATTCTGAAACTTTTGCCAAAATTGAGGGCTCAACATACCCCTACCACTAGAGTAAACCTACATTGAGGAAATGGTTGAAGTGGGGAAATAGTTTGGAGTCGGTCAGTGTTGTATCTATTCTCCATGGATTCTCCATGGACTCCATCAAAGCGGAGCGACACCATTAGTTGGCGTACAGAAAAACGATTCCGAAAAAAAATGTCTCTCAGATTGCAGGAGATGACATTTCCCAGTCTCTTTGGCCTTATAAGTTTCAACTATTTTTTTTTTACTTTCTAGAACACAAGTAAGGAATATAAACTTCACTACAAAAAGTGTAGTTTATGCTTTTGAATTTTTGGTTACAAAAAGTGGAGGACAGACGTGTAAGTGTTGCCTCCTCTCCAAAAAGTAAGGGAAAATGTCCCCTTGTCTCCAACAAAAGCCCATGTAAGAGACTGTCGAATGTTATAGAGTTGCCAAATATGATTCTCACTAAAATCAACGAGTAATGAACGAATTTTTCAGATGTCTCCTCTGTTCAGATTCAAACAGATTTCTCCGAGCCAGACTGCTATAACCGAATGCTCAGACTGTCATACTGGTTTTAATAGTTTGCATCCACTGGAGTCCTGCTCCTACCATGCTACACAATTTTCTCTAGCATCGGCAGAGGGTGAATATACTTTCTTGATAGACACTTAAAATTTACCATTAGCATCAAACTTAATACGTAGCCGGATAGTGCATGGACTTATTGAGGCGACAAATTTGAATTCCTCCGAATATCTCTCTCCTGGACATCATTCATCTAATTGAACGAAGGACAAATAAAACTCTAACATAAGTTAGTCTCCAACCATCCGAGTTTCTCCAAAAGTACTCTAAGTGGAGGTATCACGATGAATCGCAGTGGACTGATTTAAAAAAAAAATTCCACAGCCAGAGTTTATCATTATGAAGGCGAAAATTTTGTTTAATTTTCCCAGATCAGCAGTGGGGGACGCGACGACTCTTTAGGGGTGGCGCCCCAAAACCTGCCTTAGCTACGCCTCTGCTTACGTCATACCTTTACTACAATCTAATCCTTTGAAGCCAGTGTTACATCTGCAGCCAAATGGATGGTTGAGACAAAACAAGGATTTCCCACAAGCACCAGGATTTCTTCTCTGTGTACAGCGATGTTCGCAAGTATCTCCAAAGCGGTTCCCACCGCAAGCTGTAACAGAATGACATAGTGTGTAATTAACATGAACTAATGATGTATGTCACACTAATCCATGATGCAGCTATGGGGTTGATCTTTTAATCAGTCATAATCAACAGATATCAAGCACGTAATTGAAAAGTTTAAACAATATAAAACACATCTCATAATGGTTTATAAAAAGGGCAGCTTAGGAGCAGTTTATTTTCTATTAATAAAGGTTATCTAATGAGGAATGAGAGATGACCTACTGTAGTTACAATTAGTTCCTTTGAAGCCAGGAGCACAAACACACTTTCCGGTATGTTCATTGCATATTCCTCCGTTGTAGCAGCTGTTGCAAACATTCAAACAGTCAGGTGGACCCCAGCGAGAGGCTGGACATGCTGGGTGAGGACAACAAATATAGATTCTCTAACAAGTCATCTCCTTCATTTACAAACGCGATATCTTAAATTTGAGATACACTTGTTATTTAATGTCGAGTGCCAAATGCCCTCTTTAGAGCTAAATGAAATATTGCAGTCCTGCTGTCATACAATGCAGGATACACGTGGAAGAATTTTTATGGAAGCACATTTTCTTGGTCAGTGTAATACCGATATACCAAGCCCGGGTAAAGGAGCTGCAAGACAACCTGAGCAAATAGGTGAGTGATACTATTATGATCGTTTTTGTGAGTCTATTTACTGCCTGTTGGAATATTGTCTTGAAAACATTTGAGCATAAACATAAATTTAATACAGAAGAAGTACTGATAAAATTTGATGGTAGTTATTTCTGAAATCCGTTTTGCTTCTAAAGACGATAGTAGCTTAACCATCTCCGTCATATCGTGTAAACAAATTAACCAACAAATTGGAAAACAAGCTAAATTCATTTGAGGCAAGTTAATGTTAAAAGTATGTGAAAACATATGATGGACCTGTTGTTTCGAAAACGAGTTTCCTTTTATTCTTTATAAAATGTCTGCTTTTTATTTCCCACACAGTAGCAGACAATAGCGAATGAGGTAGCGGTGGAAGACGATATCAGATGTGTAAGTATGAGTTAACTAAAAATCGTGATCTAAGACGTGGTCGTTCGGCTCCCTCAACAAATCACTTAACTTTTTCATCTCTTATTCGATCTTACGAACTACAGTGTGTGGGTTGTTTCAGAGAGGATTGTTCAAAGACTATATTCCAATGGCTTTGGTCTGTCTAGACCGCAACGTTACAAAAACAGAAATTTCACAGAAAGAGAGTCTTCGAGGTGATGGATGTTACTACAGCAATTGAAGTTCATCTCAGATTAATTAATGCTTTGATGACAGATAATCAGATAGGAAGAGTAATTAACAAATGCCTTTATAAGAAAAAGAGGAGAAAAGGAAGAAATACGTTTCTTCTACATGGATTTAAATAACGGGTCATGAGTGAAGAACTTTGCGAAAAAGTTTTTAATGAGCTCTTGAGAAGTCACATGACTTGGTTGGCTTATGAGGTGATACATAAATATTGTCAATCACGAAATTAGCCAACTGCGTTATACTTGGAGACGGTTCACGTATAGTTTGCATAAATATTTAATTGCCTCGTGCCCCTCGATTTCGAAGCAAGCTCTCCCTCTCTTGTCTAATGAACATGATGTCTTTTAACAAATTGTACAGACTCATATTGGAAAACCGAGAGCTGTTGCAAAATCTACTTGTACTTTTAATGGACATAAAGAGTACACTTTTAAATATCTGACATCATCCAGGATTTCATTGAATGGACTGTTCGAAGGCTATTTCCTGCGTTCAAGTAATATTCCATTTCGACGCAAGCAAAAAGTTTGGGACATCCGTTACATGATACACGGATTAATGACAAAAGTGACAGGCAACAAAAAATCGCTGTGGTCATTAAGCCGTTCAATAAACCTAGAGGTGGTGCAATACTGAATCACACGATCTATCAAACCGAAGTTGAAAGGCAATTGTAAAGTCAGTGTTACCGATTGTGAACCACTATAAGTTTTGGTGTTGAATATTGAATTTTGTGCCATATCTAAAGACTCGACACAACAAGCACACAAACGTTGTACACATATTATACATCTCGTTCAGTTTAGTGTTAATAAAGGTTGTGATCGAAAAGCAACAGAAAAGGTGCTTCCTTCCCTAAACTCGATTTAACAACACTCCATAGACCTATGCTAATTCTTAACATTGTTATATGTTTTACCCTTCAAAATCCACACAAACTTATCTCAATAAGCTCCTTTAACAAACACTTTTATCGTCACAAGATGGGCTACGCTGTGAAAAGTCAAACCTTACCGAAACCTGTGGTATTTGTTATGCTCAAGTAAAAAATAGATCATCCCAGTGTGCCAATGGATCTTAAAAGGTCTCTGTTACAGAGAAGACATCCATTGCTGTGTACGATATGACAGTCGAAACTCGAGAAAATAGTGGTGAAGATGAATAAAGTTCATCATCTCCTCGAATTCATGGACTTAGTCCCTAACTCTGAGGTAACACACCTAGATCTTAGAAATCTTTAAATTCCCTAGTGGTCGCCTCTCAACCAAAGGTTTAGATACCCAAAACCTACACTAAGCCTCCTGAAACTAATCAATACCTCGAGAGAAACACTGCACAACCTCTCGTATTGGCAGGGGCAACAGAATGAAAAACACAACGGGAGGGGGAGAGGAACTCGTCAATAGTTATCGAAGCGGAGCGCCACCATAAAATCGCGCTGAGCGTACAAGAAACTTTTTGACTCTACAAATTCCTCAGACGGAACCAAACGGCACCAGCCGGATGTTCAGGACTAGATGTACCCAATCTTGAAATTGAGGTCTCATGTTTGCAATTTGAGGAAAAAATGACCCTCTTCAAAGGAGAAGTATTTCGTTGTGTGCACGTCTCTGTATCAGTGAGACCGTGAACTGTACATCCACCTCCCCCCCCCCCAAAAAAAAAAAACCCGACCTACTTCTAGTTTCGAAATCACCTATACCCTTCATTTAAACCCAGTAGAATTTAAACCCTAAAAGAAACTACTCTGAAATAGTGAAAGTTAGTATCAGAGAATTTGCTGTTATCCAAGTTTTGATGAAATGAAACGACTTTTGTTTTTGAAATGATCCCCAACCTAAGAATTGTTGGACATTCAGGACTCCCACAAAGACCTATTAAAATACCTCAAAGCTGCGCTCTGAGCTTACACTACTTATGATTTTTTTTTTTCATTTGAGAGCAGAAACCGATCAGTCTAGTTCTTGGTTAGGACCAATTGATACTCTGTTATATTACCGTTTTAAATTTTGTCAATTTTAATCAACAATATGTTATTTCAAAGAAAAAGTTAAATCTGTCTCACTTCGACTTCATGCAACAAGTTCATCTTCATCACATTAAAAAAAAATCAATGGGGTTCTGCTTCGCTTCGTTAATCGTTACGTCAGATAGAGTTTAACTGCCTACTCCCAATTTTTATAGTTTCGAGAAGAGGAAACACATATATATTAATCCGTTTTAACAGAAGATATGAAATCATTAATCAAGATTAAAGGGAATTGGATGAAAATCATAGTCACATAAAAAGATAGTAAAGTATTCGACAGTTGTCAGATCATTTATCAGAGTAGTGAATGCGCTCTTCGTTTCTTCCCTGTTTATATAATGCGGTTTATAAAGTGTTTTTCTGAAGCACTACGTGTTATGCTGGAGACATTACTCAAAGCCGAGCTCAACTCTCCACTATAAAATGCTAGTATTGCATGTCATCAAGTCCAAGCCAACAATCTGTTGAAAATAAATAAAATAAAAAAAAATCGAGTGTGGGAAGGTACTTCCCCTGAAACCTGTTAACCCTGCTTGAAACTGTCAGTGCACTTAGATTTGGATGTTCTTTTAACACGGTGTAAAGAAAGGGTTAAATTTACGCCAAAATCCAAGCCGTGGTAAAGAGTTTATGCCGCCTTTTCCTCAAGTGTTGTCAAAACGCTACGTGGTGTTACCGTAAGTGTCACAACGACCCTGGAAGGGTTACCAAATTCAACAACTAATAGAGATTTCAGATTACACTTGACCTGGTAGCTGATATACCGTACCATTTAACCTCAATGTGTGATTTATGACGACACCACATAGTGTTATAGTGACCTTAATCATAATTATCATAATAATTAAAGTGAAAGAGTCAGTGAACAATTTCAAAGTGTTACATTTTTCACACTTCAATAGAGTGTATAGCGAAACACACTAAATCGCATCTTGTTGAAAGTTTAATACCTTCAGCTTTAAGTGGAACGAAATATAACCCTTTTACTTTGTCAGCAAAAACTGTGATATGTATTGCTCACAAACTATGGTGTGATCAAATTAACTTCACAATCTGTATATTGCCTAACGAAATTTTTGAAATCATCGTTGGTGATGAGATATGCAACAGGGCCTATCCTATTACACCGATTGAAGGATTTAATAAAAGCAGAATGAAAAGATAATGTGAAAAGACAGAATTAGCAACCTTAATAGGTTTAACAACTTAATGGGTTTTGGTTATATGATTCGTGACATATCTAACGTAGTTATATATACTTTTTAAACCACTACGTAATATCCAGTGTCAATCATAAGGGAACTCGCATTGCGTGGACTCACCTCTAACAATTACCAACTGCAGGGCCTGTTTTGCTAAGTTCCTTTCACCGTCGATGTAACATTCATATACTCCAGCATCGCCCTCTGTTATCTGTCCATTGATGGTATATTTAGATGAACCATCAGCTGAAGATAGCGATACATTGTCTTTGTTCCATCTGAACATAGACACGTTTCTACCAGAGCCATTGGTTTTCGTCATATAAATAGTTACTCCTGTGTCGTTGATGTTGAATGTCTGGGAGAATAACCCATTTGTGGGGACAATGTCAGCTACATATAAAAAAAGGAAACAGTTACTCCCCCTTAGCAGTATAGGATGGGTTTACCGAAGGTGTTGAAATGTTTCATGAAGACGGATGTTTTACTTATAAAGCCTTTCGAACTTTTTTATCTTTAATGTAAGTTTAGTGACCGGATTTTGGTACTGTTACCATCAGAGTAATTTAAGTCCTTCAGATGCAACTCACGAATGACAAAATATGAATCTCTATTGCATTGATATTGAAAAGTGTTTCCGTTAGCTTGAAAGGTAACTTAAGTCAGAGATCACAAAATATATGTCGCAAAGCTTCAAAACTGAATTTAAATAGTCCAACTCCCATATTTACAGGTCGTTTCTGAGCCAAGATATAAAATTTTGAAATTTAGTCACTTAAATGAAGATGGTGGATTGAACAATGACTTGTGGTGTCATTCTACAGTACAACTCAAATGACTCTTGGGGAAGAGGGGGCTCCTCATTTTTCCTCGAATTCCATTGCGCCATGTACACCTTAATGCAAGATATTCTATTTGCTACCTAGTTCTTACAAAGCAAAGGACTTTCTCTTTAAATTAATGATTTTGATGACAATTGATGCCATTGTTATTCCTACCATCTGCCCTCATACGGGTATGCAAGACTGTCGCATCTTCTTTCCCGTTTATTGAAGCGGTGCAAGAGAACACTCCAAATACATCATTGTCGTGTATGCCGTCCCACTGCACTCTATATCTCGGCCAGCGCTTAACGAAGAACTTTGCATCCGGAGGTTCAGGATTCTCAGCTAAAGTGTCTCTTGTCCATACAGTTCTTGATGACGTCATAGTGACATCATGTTGAACACTTACATCAGCTTCACTAACGTAGCACTGATATTCTGGCCGTCGCTCACCGTTGTCCATATACATGTGACTAACGGCAAGTACAGTCAAATGCACTCCTTCTGAGATGGATAAAGAAAAATATTTCATTAAATATATCTTGATCAAATTGAGTACTTGACGTTCCTCCAGTATTTCTTGTTGCTAACATTCATTGTAAGCAAATGAATACAGTTCAACGTATGGCATCGAAAGTGCCGATTTTATTTAGCCAACCTATGAGGGACAGGGTTATATATACATCACAATTATATACATGCTTCGATCGTAACATCCCACAGTTTACATACCGTCTGTATAACCGCTGCGAACCATTGTCAAAAGGATCACAAACGCAGCATATGTGCTGTGCATAGCCATCTCCAATAATGACATCCTGAAAATAAAAGAAATACTGCTGAAATAAATTCTTGTTCAATTAATTTATGTGTTATCTCTTTTATCTGAGAATGTAGTTTGGTAACAATACAAATATTTATACATGAAATTTGACCTCAACTGACCTGTCACTTCCATGACAAACACTAGGTATTATTTATTTACAAAGGAGAACCTTCATATTACGTTTGAAGTTCAAGCAACTTAATTAAAGTTTGAATTTCCAGCAACTTTCATCGGCTGAGATATCTTTCTTAATAGCTTCAGAGTATCAAATGTGGCGATCTCAAATGGCCTTTAACTTATCTGGAACGCCAGGGAGTGGTACCTGCATGGCAACGTCCGTAGGCAGGCACACACACACACCCACTGGCACACATACGCACACTCAGTACCTTATCGGAACAACAGAGCACTTCCCTTTAAGGAAATCATGCCCCTTCATAAGATGAGTGCACTCAGCACGTGAATGCCTGGGGGTGGGGGCTGACTTCGGGTTATCACGTGACAGTGCTCATCCAAGTGTCACAATTTCGTGCAGCTACGCCAGTTACGAGATCCTCGTGAACGAGGAAAGACGTGCGAGGATCGAGCTCCGGCGACCCCTATTGTTTTCACGTCACTTTCGCATAGATTTTTGTCTGCCTTCCTCAATGAATCCAAAAGTGGACTTAGCACTGTTAAAATTAGCTGATATGCTAGCTAGTTGCAACAATAGTAACAATCAATAGCAGCAGTATTTGCGGTAATACAAGGAACAAAAGAAAGAAGTAGGAACTGTAGCAGCAAGAGCAGTTGTAAGTGTTGGTAGTAGTAGTAGTAGTGGTTGTAGTAGTAGTAGTAGTAGCAGTAGTAGTTTTAATATCATCAGTATTACTATTGGTATTAGCAATCACTGCAGTAGCGATAGTAGTAGTAGTATTAGTAGTAACATTACTAGTGTTGTTGTTGATATTAATATTAGTGTTATTATTATTATTATAAAGAGAAATAATTGTATTCTTTGTACCAGTAGAAACAGAAGTGGACGTAAGATCAAGGTTGGTGTATGGGAAGGGGACAAGTAGAAGCTATTCAAGCAAGGCCTTTGATGCTGTACAGCTTAGTAGAATCATTATATCAGTATTAGCAATTGTAACAATATCAAACATTCTGTAATTCTACAGCTGCAGTAAAAGTATGCACTATAATAGTATTAGCTGTTGTGGTATGAGTGAGTATGAGGTATAAGTGATTCTGGGATAGTAGTAGCAGCAACACAGACATATAGTAACAATAAAATGAGCAGTGTTAGCTGCGCTCGTATTTTTTTCTTCTTCGAGGATGGATCAATGTTAGAATGCCAAGAGTAACAGCAACGTTTGCATTGAGCTAGCAGTGAGCTAAATTCAGGGTATTTGTTCACTGATGTTGCTTTCTAAGAAAGTTATGCAAATGAACAACAACTTTTGTATTACGTTGCCACAATGTGGCACCGTGATTATGAAGCTGCTCATCAAACATCTTCCGTATATCTTTTCTCAATAAAATTCATGTTTAAAAGTTCATTGAGCTCTATCCATTTGCACATTATAAAATATTCGAGGTGGTTAGCATAAAGTTGTTTGCATACAAGGTATGCCTCTCAGGTAAACGTACGTATGAAATAAAATGGAATATATTATTCAGTGATATATAGTGAAAGTAACAACTGTACTTCAAACGATCCTAAGGCAACTGGAAGTAATACGACCTGGAATTGTTGATGATACTTAAAAGAAACACATTCACGGAAATCTTGTTCGAGTTTATCTTTATGTTGAACGCAAAAACGAAAGTAAAACAAAAAGTGGTTGCGTGTGAAGAGGAAGTAGAAAAGTTTTAGTTTAAAAACAACCCTTCTTAGCCAATTGTTTCAACTGACATACATCTTAGGCAGGAAATATCTTAAGAGCTACAATTTACAATGTTAGAGATGATTGTGTGGATTGTAAGTAAGGTACCAATCAACGTCAAGTTGACAGTAAGATGAAACAGTAATGGATAAAACTATTCAACACCTAAACCTTAAATTGAAGGCACTTGTCAAGTAATTGGAAAGTAAACTTCACTTCAAGTAGTAAGTAATGTAACTGATGCTGATACTAAAATGTAATTTCACAACTATTATGACAAATGTAACAAACGAGAGCAAAAAGCATGTGACACGTGAGAGAGAGAAACTTATCATCATGTATGTCATTTCAAGTTTGATAAAAGCAACCCTGGAGAAAAAAGCTTAACAAGTGAAGAAAGGAGGAGTTCACTATATTGTAGAAGAATTATTGAATATCCGTTACAAAAGTAAAACTACTTTTAAGTAGTTTTCATTCAGTGATATACCCATGTCTTAATGGTTAATAGATGCTTCAGAACATGTAGGTGACCCCTAGACTTTGTACGTTTGGAAAACACTTGGCATTTTTTTTTCTTGAACTTGATGAGTTTAGAGGATGTAATATTCAATTATTACATCAGCAGGAAATAGCGGCCCTATCGGTATTATTTAGATGTTTATCGGTCATGCGCTTAAATGGTAGGAAATTCCAGTCGTCGGACACTGGGTACACAAAAGTAAAACAAAGGGGGCCATCAATGGAGTTGCGAGTCCCATTGAAAGCTGGGACTCGCATAGAGTATTAATTAAGATTTTTATATATGAACAGGATTGGACCTCATTTGATTTTAGTGTCAGGATAATGAAATATATAATTATTAACAAGACTTCATTAGTTTATTCCAACCACAGGTCTCTGAGAAAAAGGAATGTAGCCTACACAAGACAGTGTGATGTAAAGTGTTTGCAGTGTGTGGGAAATGGTCGAAACAGAGACAGGCACCGTTCAACAGCTTTATCCAGTAGTTATATCATGGCACATAATTCGGTAAATATTCATGCCAAGCACGCCACAAGATCGCATAAAATGTATCCAGCAAATAGGTTGAAAAAAACATAAATTGATGGTAAGCACTTGAAGCAAGGAGTTAACCAAGGATTCAAAATCCTAATGACACGACGTACTGAAAGCACAGAATACTTATGTAATGGTAACGAGAAAGGTTGCAAGGCCAAATGAGTGCTAGCACCCGATTGACACAGAGACTACATGGCGCCAGGCATACGAACTTTTATTACAGTTTAAACGTATTGGCACATATCACATTTTGGAAGATAAAATGTAGGCCCTAGTCTGAGCGTGCATGTGCGAATATTTGAGTGGAAATAGGAATAGGAATATCAATGACAACAACAAAGTGTTTGTTAGCATTTAACTAGAAATTGGTGGAAATGAAGGTGGCTATCCATATCTACAGAAATAACCACGTAACCCCGAACATTGTGGAAAAGTAACTCCGGCAATTCTCTTTTGAGTATTGTTAAAATTGTTAGAGGTAATTTGGTTGGAAATCCAAGCAAAAGCCAACCGTTTCACTTACTTTTCCACAAAAATATCTTGCACATTTTTCCACCATGTATATTCGTACCAATTTTTTATATTAATCGCAAAATGTGCAATACATATTTTTCACATTGGGTCACTTTAATTACACTAATTATTCATCTTCTTGCTAGGTTTTAGTTGGGTGAAATTTTGCTTCCATACCTGTAGTCTAAAGGAATATGCAATAATTTATTATTATGTTACACGTTGTTCGCTACATTGGTTTTTACCAAATCTGATTAGTCACTGAAAATATAGCTGGACCTTTATTAACTCAAATGTAAGCAATTGATAAGTGCAAACATGTAACGGCGACAAATATTGAATATATGAAGATTCATACTGAATCGTATCGTGGCGTCAACAGGTATTCGACATGTGTCACGAGAACAAAGAAAAGGCCACTGTCGATGCTGCAGTAATGATACAAGACCAATTAAGAATTACCTAGAAAGGTGATGGACGAAAAGTGTAAAGTCGTGTTCCAATTCCTGACACAGATTATGTACATCTGATGTAATTATTAAATTTGGAAGATCACCGTAGTGGCAGCGGTTGACGGGTGAGAAAGAAAATCACACTGCATGTGCCTCATAAAAAGCGGCCAGTTGAAATGGATTATTGTAATGACAGAATAGTTAGAGAGTTCGCAATATAATTTACACAGCTTCCTCCAACAGAAGGGTAGATCAGTATTACAGGAACATAAAAAATTTTATACTACTTTAGAATATTATCGAGCTTAACTCTAACTCTAAGTTAAAGACCACACCTATATTGCATTTTCTTCTATTTAAAAAATTGTGCTTGAAATTAACATTCACCTCGCAGTTACAGATGAATACACCAACTTCTACTTCGTAATTGCTTGTTGAAAAATGAGTGCAAATGTTATTTCTCTAAGGTTAAGCAGTCAAGCTAATATCGAATGGAAAGAAATACATAACAATTTTTTAGTGGTATATAAAACTCTCACATAGCACATGTTATTCTCAAGTGCATTTTCTTATAACAGCAAAAGATAGTAATGTCGTAAATTGGATTAGAGCCTTTCTTTGATATGTAGAAAGGAAAAAAACAAACGTATCTTTCCCTGAAATAGGTACCGAATACTTTTTATTCAGCAAGTAAATGATTGCTGTCGCACATAGGTTACGATCATCTGGACGTGCAGCAATTTCTACAATTTAAAAAAAAACCCGTCCAGTGACAAATAACTTTATACGAGCTTAATAGGTCTATGACCCTTTACACAATGCACAAAAATGAAATTTAAAGGTATAAAAATACACTTTGTGACTTAAAAATGACCTCTTCAGTTTTAACAGACATTAAGGTACACTGAAAAAATCTTTGTGTCATTGTGAAAGGAAACCATATTGTAAATTATAAATAAAATAACATCAAACGTTCAGGTGTCTCACTTGAAATGAAAAAGAAAAAAAAACATGAATAACTTTTGCCATCTTAGTAATTTTAGCAATTATTACCTTCACGTTACGTTGCGCTATCCAAAAAAGCAAAACTTCATGCACTGCTCTTCTGCAAGATTCTTGTAGAAAATAAAATTGTATTTTAAAAACAATTGTCGCATGGAATGATTTCAAAAAGTAAGGCAAGTGTGTGCAGTATCATTCAACTCTTCTGGTCAAAGCGGAATTGTTGCTTTAACGCACAGCAAGTTATATTAATGCACTAGCACAAACCAATTTTTTTTTTTACACACAGCCTTAGAAAAGTGTAGTTTGCTGTGTACGGATGCCGAAAAGTTTTCAACCATACAAAACCATCGGGGTAAAAAGTACCAAGTTAATAACAAGTGCCATCTTGTTCAAGCCCTCTTACTTAATCTCATACGGCGTCTACTTTATAATGATGTTGAAATAACATGTAACGATATATCAAAGAAATCATGTTAGCAATGTGGAGGAGAAACTCTTGATGTAAGGAAATAAGTAGCTATTTATATGATACTACGAGAAAAACGCTATTGAGAGACATCAGTTTAATAGGAAATAGCAATTTGCAATCGTCAGCACTATAATAACAACTATTACCTGCTTACAACACTTAATTTGTGGAACACGTGAAGGAAGTAAACGGAGACCTGTTCTAATCCCTCTAGTTATACGTGGATGGTGTCTACAGGAAGTCGTTACTAGCATGAGGGTTAATACTTACAGCATCTCTTGTGCGAATTAGGAAGCTAATCTGAACCATGTTAACGACATCAATTAAACAACGCACTGTTACACATCAACGTTATGCTTCACTAATATCTTAACTGTCTGTTTCATGACTGTCAATTTCGGACGAAAGTCTGACATATATGGACAGACAATATTTAAATGAATAACAGTTTCACTGATAGGCGAATAATAATTGATACTAACTGATGTAATTAGTTAATCACAGTGTATTTATTATAACAGTTCATAAAAACATGCCCGGAGAGAACAACAAAAAAACATGATAAACACACCAAGTAGAAAATAATAACATTTTGCTTTGAAACTCAACATTAGTGATATTATGTCACAAGTCAATGTTTAAAGCTTCTGTGAATTTCCTAAATTAGAAACAAAGACTGTGTAACCTAGGTAAGGTGTTCGATGATAACAGAAAATGGAAAAATATCCTTCACAGCAATTGCAAACGTTGCAAAAAATTATGTTATTTTCAAGGTCATAGAATATCTGAAGTGTTGCTAAAATTGATTATTAACAATGAACGACATAATTTTATACAAGAGCTATTCCGGATTTTATAACAGGAACTGGAGAATGATACCATCGATTTTAACATTTCATGTAGATATGTAAATAAATAGCCTTCTTACATCCTTCCAGTTATGGATGTTGGCTGGTGATAGCACTATCTAAACTTCACGTAACTACGGCTTATCTAAACGCAACGAACTGTAATAGCTCTGCAGATACAAATTCAGTTTATCCTCTAAGATTGTGGAGTGCCACAATAGTTTGTTACCTGGCATTATATTCAAAAGCAAGTCAGTATAGTATGACAGTATTGCAGAAAGAAACAGCTACTTCATATCTACATATTAGCATCAATGTTTCTCAATAAAATTATAAAACAAACATAGACTCATTTTTCAAGTCCCATTTAGTGTTGTTAGTTTCCAAGGCGTCTGCCAAGTTCAATATTGATCAGGACAGTACACAGATTTTCCGTTTAACCGTTATACTGTGGTAACATTCTTGAATTTCAAATTAAATGAACTTCCAAAGTTGTCAAATGTTGAGCTTGAAGTGTATTGTACAAACTGACGATAGAATAGTGTAAGTTAAACTGTCCTACAAAATCTGTAAAAGTTGTCAGACTTTTCCACTGAAGTTTCAGTTCCGCCACTTTGCCGCAATCAAGCCTCATGCTCAACACAAATTACGCTCTCTTTAAAAAATACATGATACATCAAACAATTCTTCAGATTTGGTCAAGTTTTACATTTGTAAAAAAACCTTCAAAAAGTCCTTCATTACAGTGCTGGACTACAAGAACAGGTGGGCAAATTTCATAGGCTTCTTAGACTTGAACTTATAAATAATAGTACCAAGTGTACTATAAATTATGGAGAATATGGATAATTGTGAGAAAGATAGAATCTCCTGTCCTGTGTAGTTTCCTCCATTTATGGAGAAAAAAAGCTGTTACCATGTATCCTGTAAAACATCAAGAGAAACTTCAAAACGTGACTTTGAAAGTTAAAATTTTGGACAAATTAGTTATGCCTTAAGTCAGATGGAACACAAATTGTCAAGAATGCTACGCTTCTATACAGCCTATATGAGGTTTTCCGACAACTATGGTATAAATCATCGGTAGGCCTCTAAAATTTGTAATGACGAGTGTGACACATTACTCAACCATTTACATGTATTCCACCATTTTATGTTTCCAAATAGAAAGTAATAATGAAACTATTTGCTCCCTTTTTTGCTTTCACTTTCTTCGTGTTGTTTTGAAGGACTTTTGTTAGTTCTTGTTTGGAAACATATAACACTGTACTTTTTACTTCGACCTTACTACATCTAGTCTTAAGTTTGTGCATTACAATTTTGTACTTAAAGAATATACAGTAGAAAATGAAACAATGAAAATATAAACAAATTTAAACTAGTTTCCTTTCAATTTACTTGGCAGTTTTCACGTTTGCTGCCATTCTGATGTCAATAACAATAAAAGCGTTTGAAATATAGAATAAAAATTAAATGTCTATCCAGTTGTTGATTTACATCTATCGAACTGATTCATTAATAGACAGCAATCTATCACTTGCCCCGCATATTATCCCTCCACTTATTTTACATTGCAAAGCATGTAACATTTCTCTCAAATCAAGGGCAATGATTGGTTGATTGGTTGTGACATATTAAAGAAGGACGTGCGCCAAGTGAGATTTCTTCGTTTTCAAAAGTGCACAAAACTAGGACTGGTTATTGTTCTTACAGTTATAACTAGAAAATTCATCAGAAAAAATCGTCCAATTTCCAACAGAATTGCTTTCGCAGAAGAGTTTCTTTGTAGTTATAATAGCACCCAAGTCTTGTTTATTTAACGCAGGTTCCGATAACTTTTTAACGGAAGAAAGTTAATTGATTCTCTTTCTACCGTAGCCTCAATGACACCTGATGTGAAAACAATTATCCTGAGAGGAACGAGTTGGGGTACATTTTGTTCCCCAGGTTGATATAAAATTGAAGAAGGAATGGAACATTGGCTATAAAGGATATTTTTTTTATCAAACAGCACGTCCCGGCTTAATGTAATTGCATATATTCTCATTAGGCCTATGTATTACCGTATACCTTTCAAGTATCGCAGCTGCTCAGTAACATATGGCTACATGAAAGTAACTTCCTAAAATACCTAGCCTGATCTTCCGTTTTAAAATAGTTTTTCTAAGTAGCCTTCATTTTATGGAATGAATCCAGATTGCTCAATTGAATATAGACGTGACCAATGCGAATATTCTCCAGTGGATGTGACGATTCCTTGACTCAGGTTATTCCACAGCCTGGTGCGATTTCACCCCACAATGAAAGCCACACTCTTTTCGAATTCAGATATTCTACAGACAGGTGTGAATATGCCCCCATGTACGTCACAAACCCCTTGACGCCGGTTATTTCACAGACCGGTGTTAATATGTCCTCATGTTACAGATGTCACCACTCCCTCGATTCCAGTCATTCAACAGAATGATATCCCCCAATTGGGTCGAATGGCAAGTATCTTTGAGTGGGGGAAATTCGCACCGGTTTGTGGATTAAATGGAGTCAAGAGATGGTGACAATTATATTGGGGGCATACTGGGGGTTGTGACGTCCATTGCTGGCCGTATTGGAACCAGTCTGTGAAATAACGGGATTCTAACTGGGTGTGACATCTAATGGGGGCATATTCCCATCAGTTTTTGGAATAACGGGAGTCAAAAGGGTTGTGACATCCATTGGAGGGAACAGGGCAAATTCGCACTGATCTATGGACTAGCTGGAGTTGAATGGATTGTGAAACCCATTGGGGGCTATTTTCGCACTGGTCTGTGGAATAGCTGAACTGTATCGGGACTTGACATCCAAGGGGAGGGGGTTCATTATCCTACTAATCTGTGAAATAATCGGAGTCAGGAAGGATGTGACATCCATGACGGCCATACTTGCACTTCTCTGTGGCAACACCGGAGTCTAATGGAGTGTGACATCCATTGGAGGGCTTATTCCCACTGGCCTGTACAATAAACGGAGTCAAGGGATTGCGACATCAACGCGAGGGGTGGTTTTTTTTTACACCAGTTCGTTTATCCACTACGTTTTCTACATTTGCATTCTGAGTCATGACTTTACCAAGGTCTAGGGTAGAACTGATATTCAAATTTAATTATGAAAATTTTCGAATACACAGGAGAAATTTTTGATACGGTAGAAAAGGCTTACGGTAGCACGGTAGACTGCTGCTTAAAGCGGTAGACTACCGCAAAGAGTAGGTAGACTTGTGTGCCCTGAGTCACAAAGATGTAAGGGTGTCACCATTGTTCACCCTTACAAACATGTGTGTAGAGACCAAAATCTTTTCTTTATCTATTTGAGAAGCTGAGACATAGGCCAAACTGTTGAAAAATGTTGCACGTCCGCCATACAGGGGGAACCACTCCAAGTTGGTACTGATGGAACCTTTTTTCGTGTTTGAGTAGCTTTTAGGAACAAAATAAAAAAAAGGTGTCATGCTGTCCTCAGAGCACGGGAGGGTGCATCGTGTCTATGGACTACTTGCCTTATAAGGTCAATGTAAACCTTCCGGGAAGTTGTCATTTGGTAATCCAATACCATATTCATCCTTAGCTCTATATAGACTATGTTCTTGACCTTTGGCAGGTAGCTCCTACATGTCTCTATTCATGCTTCTGTTTTATCTGATGACAACAAGGTAATCGATGTGGTAACGTGACAGAGTTGTTAGGAAAGAAGATTCTTCCTGGTGAACATAGTTGGGTAACTGTAGTTGCAACTGGAACAAACGCATAAGGGAAATCTTTTGTTGAAGAGGATCGTTGTTTATGTCAAATGGAATACTTACTGCTGGCAGCCTATGTATTAAATTTTGTACTTCAACAAGAGCTCGCATTCTCTCCTACACAGACAATCATGAGTTTATGATAATATGTTAAGAAGAGTTCAAATTGTTGTTTACCCTACAGATGCATCTTTTCATTATATATATATATATAAGCTGGTAACATCCTCTTTCATCATAAGGGAACGGAAACTTATTGACAGAAACAATCCTTGATTCATGCTTTAATCGCCACTAGTATAAGACAATACGTAAACGAAATAACGCTGCTCATCAAACAAAATCAAGACGAAATTAAAATTTTACTCAGAAATCCTGCTTTCCGATTTTGGGATCGTCTGAACCATTACAAGGACTACTGATGAGACAGTCGACCTGGATTTCACAATCTATTCCACACTTTGTCCTCAAAGAATTTCTGTAATGTGCTAAAATCAGGTCTCCGGAAGACCCTGTCCTGCATGATAGAACATGAAGCGATATCGAGGTCTACCATAATGGTTAGGGTTTGTTCCTTCGATGAAACCTTATCATGTATGATATCATGTGAGGATTGGTTGCATCCCAAGAACAAACTAGTTGCATAAAATGATACATGAGAACCTTTGGCAATAACTCCGGTTAAGCCAACGTTAAAGGGACATAAGGCGTTTAGAATACACCAACATGACATACAAAAGAAAATAGCTTTAATCATTGCTAAACCATGCAGTCTCATCAATAAACATACAGCAAAGTTTCATCAACTCAAAACATTACGCATGGGATGAGTAATGGAAGATGCATCATTTGAATTTTGAAAAGTGTGGGTGAACAAATTAGTGTTGGGCAACAAGTAACTAAATTTATATCTGTGACAAGCTTATTTCTTGAAAAGAATGCTACTGTCCTTCCTTATTTTGAATAATCTATCATTCTACGTCCACAAACATTGGTTTGAAAAAAGTGGATGTTTTCTTTCAAACAAACGCCCTATTTCCCTTTAAAAGAAAGGTTCCCACAATATTATGTCTGTTTCCATACCAACGGAAACAGCACATATGTGGGGCCAAATACGTAAAAGGAAATGTAAAAGAACGTGATTTCTCATGTTGTAAGGTCACTCGCATACTGCATATTGCTTTTCATAGGGCAGTTCATGTAAGATTATCAAAGAGAGAATGTCTAATCAATAAATCCACAATGTCTTTCGCTGCGGTTGTTAGACCAATATTGCACACTGTCGGAACAACGCCTAACACATTGGAGAAATTTGAGAGCGGTGCATGAAAAGATGAAGTATTTATTTGGACTGCTATTGTTAGTCGCATCTGGTAAGAAAATCAATTCCTAAAGTAAGGTTTGGTTGAAATTTAAATTGATATTTTTCTTCTCATTGTGTATCATGGGTCCTCATTGAAAGGAAAGGATAGGTGTAGATATGAGAAATAGTTGTAAAGGCTCTCCTTTCTGGTGTTAATCAAAGCCAGCCACGATCTGCATCAGGAATGCTATACAGGCTGAAACTGAGTAAACTCTGAAGAAGTATTTGTAATTCTGTGAAACTACAGAAAGGCTTAAAGTAGCTGTTCCTTAATTAATAGTGCCAACGTGAAGGACTCACTCTACAGGTAAATTGGAATCTGAACAGACATCTTCTCTCAACTGAAAGAGAAGGATGTTTTTTTTTTTTTACTCTTGCAAGAGTGACTGGTACTGTGATGTGAGGGTTGCTCATTCAAGTCCTTCATGGACTATCGTGAGCTATCACTGTTACCTTAATTCATAATTGTACAGCAAGCATAGATATATAACCTATTACGAACATGAAACATCAACTACCTTACTTACAGGATTGTAACTATTGTTCCCTTAAGGAACATTGCATGCCCGTACTACTTACTCCTTTTCTCTCTCTCTTTTTTATCTCATCACTATCTCATCCGTAGTAAATAGGGAGGAGATCTTGTACTAACTTGAGCGGTTAAAGTCGTCAAAAATGACCATTAAATGGTAGCCAACCTTATACCCCTTGCAGTACTCAACCGAAACTTAGTAGGCCAGTAGTGCCTATGTTGGAGTAACTCATTGTATACAAATGACATGGATAGGGATTACCTACTGGGTTTAGGGGGCTGAGATAGGGTCAAAACAGGTGAGCGTGGGTGTGGTTTTGTAAAGGGTGCCTAACGGGGACACACAGAACTTAGAGCTTGTAACCGGGGACATGCTAAAAAACGGGGATATCCACGTTTCTTATCGGGAATATCGTAGAGTTATAAAACTACCATATATGGAAAGTAGACAATGCCAAATTTTTTTAAACTATATTGATAACGTCACCAGGTTAAAAGTCACGTACTGAAGGTCAAATCGACAAAAATGGTTTAAAAATTGTCTTACGATCTTCCCCTGGACGGTAAGTCGGATAAACGTGAAACTTTGTGGAAAGGTGCCGGAGTATGCCATATAGTGTAGGACCGACCGATGACGTCATAGGTCAAAGGTTACAGATCATGAAAACTGAAAACGAAAGTCATTTAAGCAATATGTCAATGTGTGAATAATTACCTTACAAGAAAAGTAGACAATACGAGTATTTGTTTAAATGTTGATGACGTCAAATGGCCAAATGTCACGTGATTAAAAGTCAAATCGGCAAAAATGCTCTTAAAGATTTGTAACTATCCCCTCCTAAACTGTAAGTCGGATAAACTTAGTGGGTAGGTACCGGGGTAGGTCATATAGTGTCCGCACGACCGATGCCTTCACGATATGTCAACGGTCACAGTTCATGAAAACTAAAAAACGATAAGGGGATTTTTTAATATTGATGACGTCACGAGGTCAACGGTCACGTGGTTAAAGGTCAAAACGGCGAAAATGCTCTATAAAGACTGATAACGTCACAGGTCAAGGCTAAGATCATGGTTAAGCATATAGTGTTAGGTGGTGGTAGTACATGGTGTCAACATAACTTTTGCACATTTGCCTTTCCATGGATGTGACACGGTATTTCAATCCATACAACCAGTTCTGAACTGAATGTTTTCGTCTGTTAGCAATGTCATTTCCCTTGCGTTGATAATACGTTCACTCAGTATATGTTTACAACGTATACAAATAGATCTACTGCACAACTGTTCAAGAACTGGAGATGTTTACACACTGTGAATTACAAAATATTGAGCCAAGCAAAAAGGCTTTTCAAGGCACTCAAAGGAGCCACAGTGACAGGACGTGCGGATATGAGGAATACGCTGACGCTCAAGCATTTTCGGGGAGTACTTTTGACGCACGCTCGATATGTAGGCACATGCGTACACGCGTGCAGGTATTTGTGCCATTCAACACTTACGCGGTGTATTTCAGTGCTACATCATTAGGTAATTTGAATCTCCAGCACTTCCATCCAGCAGTCTCAATCACTTATGACATATACCTCTCAGCGTACTTCGGAAGAATGGGTATGCAAAACCTTAGGAATGAGATTTGTATCTACGTAGATTGCCTAGCTACTTGTTTACATGTGTAGCCTTCACGATATACTGTAGCCTCACGATTTATAAAGAAAATACATAGGCCTATGCTGATCGTCACCTGGAGTTCCCATACCAGGCAGTAAACGCTGTCCATAACCATGATACCGGACTGCATATACTGGCTATATCAGTGTGAAGGCTTGGTTTGCTTGCAGATGAATATTTGCAGTCTTTGGTTGCAGATAAACGCTGACGCACATAGCATTTGGTATATACATTACTGTTCACCGACGAGAAGGAAATTGAAAATTTTAATGATCACGGCTACCTCATATACATTACAATGTGTGAGTTAAAGCATTAAGTAGATGTCCTGCAGTTCGTAAGCCTCCTATTTCTTCACCTTTGCAGACCTTTGTCAGAAATTTTGTCCGTAGTTTTTTGTTGTTGTTTTTTTTATGTGGAAAACTGATACTTTTATTTTTAACTTATGTGCCTTTTGACAGGTTAAATTAGCTTAAAATTACTTAAAGCAATATTCCAGTGACAAATGAAGACGATCTTAAATGACAGAGAATATTGATTTACCCTTGCCGAAGGGCGAAAGCAGGCAAGAAATATGTGCATGGTGAGAGTGTGTGTGTGTGTGTGTGTGTGTGTGTGTGTGCCATTGTATTGTAGCACTTTCCGAGGGTGTAAACAAAGGAATTTCAAGTCCTCAGAGAGAAGTACACAGATTCCTCAAGTCTTCAGGAGAACAACAATAGGGCTTTTAAAGTTAGGGTTCAGGAAATAGCAACAAGGCAGGCGTCCTCATTCCATGTGTAATGTCGACTTGTGTGGGGGCGCCTGCGGACGCTGCCTTAGCCAGTCGCGGTGGTTGGCGAGAGGGGGGGCCTCGCACGTCCGTCTTCGCCCGCGTGCAGCTCGTAATTGGCGTTGCTGCCCGAAAATTCCGTCGCTACTGTGAAGTCTCTCTAATGAAAACCAAAAGCCCGCCCTCTCTACCGGCAATCATCCGCTAACTAGCGTTAATCCAAAAAAAAGGGGAATTCCAGTGACTTTCTTGCGGTACATTCCTCTTGTCCCGATATGGCAGTGAGTACGACTACGTGAGTGTGTGCGAATGTGTGTGTGCGGGTGTGTGTGCATGTGCATCTGCGTGCATTGGTTTGTAAACATGATATATCAAGATGGGAAATGTGCTAGCTAGAACTTTGTTGGTGTGTTAGAAGCCCATCGTAAGCAGATTGCTCCTATCGTTTTTCATTAAGGTGAAAGGTCATTTGAGGTCACCAGAGACTAAAGTATGAAAATCTCTTAAGGGAGAAATCTCAGCAAGTGAACGTTGCTGAATTTTAAAAGTGTTATAATTAGTTGTGCTGGATGAGTTCATAATGTTACTATTTTCTTTTTCGTGGAAGTCAAAATTCATAAGAGGTCAATAAAGGTGTATCATGAAAACCTTGTAAATGCGGTATCTCAAGGAGAGAAAAGTGCTTTAACTTCAAAGATCATAACGAAATGCAAACAACATTCAAGTAGTTTTGCCCGTGTGACCTTACTATAATTTCCCATTACGAAATTTACCATTTTGAAATATATGTTTCTTTAAATACATAACTTTCATCAAGCTATTGCGATAATATTTCCACCAAGAAAGCGAAAATATATTCCTAACGTTTGTGATGTATCGTATCCACTTTCGTTAGGTTCCAGTCCTTTTAAGCAATTTAGAAGGAAAATTTGTGCTTGTAATCCTTTTTGCACACCCCAGTTTATGTCTCATATGAGTTTTAATTGCAATTGGGTAAGTCTATATTTTATATGCAATTGTCGAAATTTATGGAAATATGTCAATGACTGAAATACGTCGATGTCTGATGTCACATGATATGCTTCAAAGGCGGTTTTGGCGGGGGCGGTCTCGTGCCCCTTGGAAACGTTGTGTCTCATATGCCCTCTTCCTACGGAGATCTGGGATTTAAAAATAGTAGATCTCCTGTAGTCAGACAATTCAGAGGTTATTCAACTTTTTCTTTTATTTCTAGACCTGTATTTAATCAGTAGAATTCCCCTTTTGTCATGACCTTGATACATCTCAGTACTGTAACATCCAGGAACTTTCGCTTGCTTAAGCCTATTTTTAGTTAAAGTTACCGAAACTTGAAGTTTTTTAAGGTTCAGATCTGTGTTTAGTGTAAAGATTTAACCTTCAAATGATGAATTTCATTCATCACAAGTACTTCCGAGGACTTTGCCCCTGGACTCCTTAGCTAGGAGACTCCTCTCCTTGACTTGAAGTTATCCAATTTTGGTTTAAATCTGTGTTCAAACATACTTGAAGTTAACCAACGTAGACAATTTTAGACCTGTGTTTAGTCAATAGAAGTACCCTTAAAATGATTGCTATAATATATCACAAATAACATAAATTTATAGAATTTATAGACAATGGAATTAGCTTAAAATGATAAAATTCAAACCCCACGAATACCATAAACCCAGTGACTTCCGTGAGCTTTGCCCCGAAGGCCCATATCAGGCTTTCGTTCCTGGAACCCAACAGGCTTTCGTCTCCTGGTGACAATGGTGATGATGCTCGCGACTGATAGTGTCCACAGCAAAATCATTGTGTCCACACAGTGCCTACCAGGTAGGGCAGGCAGCTGGAAAACACCCATTGAAGAATTATAAATAAGGTGTGCCCACTGAGAAATCAAAGTAGTTGTTGCTATTTGTATTTTGTAATTGTACAACCCAACTTCACATCTTGCATCTTCACAACTTGCATCAAAACTTGCATCAAACTCTTGACATGCACAATTTAATATGGAGCATTGCGTTATTCGTTTCTCTTCCGTGAAGAGAACTAGAGAGGTACGTAAATAGTGGGAAGTGTACTTCCGGCTACATACGAGACGGAGAGATTACTAGACGGAGAGATCTCGCCTCGTCTATAGACGAGCGATTACAACAGTCTCGTGATGAACTTTTGTTTGTTTGTTTGTTTGTTTGTTTGTTTGTTTCTGGTTTTGTTTTGTTATGTGCTGTCTGAGAGACATGATAAACAATACATCTCTTATTTCAACTGCCAACAGGAGCAGCTTCTTCAACTCGACAAAAACGACACGTGAATCAATTTAGCTACATGATATACTGTGCTACTGGACGTTTAGCTTGGGACTACTGTGGCTATGGCAATTGGTGTGGGCGTGGAGGCAGTGGTGAACCAGTGGATGTAACCGACTAGTAGGGCTACTAAGTGTACCTTAATACATCTTATCCATAGAGACAAGAATCGTCTGAAATATCTGTTTTCTGATATTTGGATGTCTTTTCAACCAAACTTTGAGATCTCAAAGTTGTAAAATAACTATTTATGTACGATTATTTTTTTTTCAGATAAAACCTTCGACATTCGTTTCATTATTATTTAAATCAGGCTTTCTTAATTTCCAACATGGAGTTGTGTAAACAATTTCGACCCACACATTAAAGCAAAACTGCATTTTCTCCTAAACCTACCTCCTGTTTTATTTCTTCTGGTTTATGATAATTTGAAATTTTTCATAGGCACAATTACTAGATCTCCATAATTATATTAAATTACCGTTGATGCTATTGTGACATAGACCTATAGCAGTGAGTAAAACGTTTTTTGTGTGTGAATACGAATGAGTGGCACGTACGTAATTACATTTACAGAAAACCTTTTAAGGTTTCATAATAAGTTAAAGCATAAATATACCATAACTGATGAATTCATGATTGCTTCGGTACTCGTATGTAAAAGATTTCAGGATCTGTTGATTTTTCTTAGACGCCGCTAACGTTTATAGGGGTTAGTTGTGAGAAAAGCAAAACTTGCTTTGCAGTCTAACTGAAAGTGGTCAAAGAACTGAATAGGCGCCAAAATTCTGATATTTAATGCAAATGAAACAAAATCAGATTTGAACGTTTCGTTAAAAGGGTTCCACACTCTCCAACTTGCTTTTCGAGTTGAATGAGAGAACAACGTGATTACAAATTTACGGTTTAGGTGGTTGCTATAATCTTAAATTGTGCAAGTTATACAAGTATGTTGAATTTTCTCACAACTACTACCTACATGATCCGGGCCTTGAAAATCACTCATTTTAACAGTCATCTCATTACAGAATTCTCACAGACTCGTAATTTTTACACAGTTGTTGCAAATACCACGATGAGTGTTATGACTATCTGTACCGCCAAGGAATCTGCACGGAAATGTTCAGTCTTTTAATTCGTTCTTACTACTTTACGGTGGAAAACTGCGCCACAGACCACGTGAGCATTAAGTGCCGTGAGTTCATCTTCTTTTTGCTTTTCTTTTTCTGATCTCTTCTATTGATTTTCCATGTATAGTTAGCTTCTCTCAAGACTGGCACGTTTACACTTAAAGAAGACTTCCGAAAAGTATAATCATTTTACGTTCTCCACTATATCAATGAATGACAAGAATAAGTCCTTTTTGCATTTCACCTGACTTTTGAACTTGTGAATAAAAGTTTCAGATTCCCTGAATAAAAGTTGTCAACTGTAATAGGAAAAACTTTAAAACATGATAAACGAGAGAGATAAGGAAAATTTTACACCTAGAATATTGCCAGACATCTCGATGACCCAAACGTTGTAGAAACTTTTACCACATAAGCGATAGTATCTGAAGAGAGAATAGCTTCGTTGGATCTTCAATAAAGTTCGTTAGGTCCCTACCTGATTGATTGCCAGTTTCAATCTATTTCATGCATCCACTCTGAGCACTTGATAACAACTTAGAGAGAAGTTGGAGTTGATCAGATACAGTGGCACCTAATAATTTGTCCAAAGATACTTATTACATAAACAGAATACTCTCTAAAATCTTAAGAGTGAAAATTACTCTTAATTAAAATTTGCGAAAACTATTCAGAGTGAAACATTAGGACTCGAAAATGAGTTATTCTCACTCTTCTAGTGAATATTCAGTCTTAATTTGGAGTCATCCCAACTTTCACTCTTTGAAATTTAGAGAGTAAGAACCGTAAGTGGTCAATACACGAATAATCTTGGCAGTGGACTTACCTGTCTAAATCTAGTGTGCGCAATGTCTGGTTTATAAGCATTGTAATTTTCGCTGTACGTGCTCTTTGTTAAAGCGAAAGGTGGGAGCTTATTCCCTATCAATTAAACAGACTATACTTCAAACTGAGGGTTCCAGTTACGCAGTAGCAAATCCTGCAGTTGGGAAGTTCTCCACAAGTTTTCGATGAAATGCCCTAAAATTGAATATGTTACCAAATGAGTTGGCGTTTGTGTGTTTGGGGAGGACGTGTGTTTTTCTATTGTAGTACTTTCTGAGGACCTAAACAAAAGAATTTCAATCCCTCAGAGAAAATTCTATTGAATTCTCAAGTCCACAGAAAAACAGCAATAGGAACTGTATTGTTAAGGTTAGGGTTCCAGAAGAAACAACAAAGGAAACTTCAATGCAGTCGTCACTTTGTATGTAATGTCAAGTTCTGTGTGTGTTAGCATGTGTGCGTGTGGGGGGGGGGGGGGGGGAGTGGGTGTGATTTGGATGTCAAATCAGGCGAGTTGACGTATGTGGGGTAAAAATTGAGGCAATTGATGTAATTCTGACTTTGATATGGTCTTGATATGGCCAACATCGTAGCCGGGTCGAGGAAAATATTTGCATAAAACCTCTTCACTAACGTCGAGAAGTTTGTTTACCTCTAGTGTAAAATTTAACCACCTAAGGTACGGAAAGCTGAAATTACCATCAATATTCAGCTTTCCATAGAGTGGTAGCTCATACATGGTGAAAACTTCAACACGGCTTTGCAGATCACATTACTTTTACGATTTACTGTGTCAGTCAATGGAGCAATTAATGGGGCTGATTGTAATGACCCTGTACACAGTCTCACAGTATGGTGAACAGCTTGACTGAATGAATGGTCACGGATGCATTTTTTGACATTTGTCACATCTCATTTGTTTACTCCGCAGATGAATATTTGAACCGCAGTGAATGTCAGAGAGCCTTGTGCGAATGCGACGTACGTGCAGCTTACTGTTTCCACGTATGCCCGTTTGACCCCAGTTACATGAATCATAGCGATTGCTTTTAAGTAGAAAATTTGCTATTGCGTACAACCTAGAGCATTGGCACTTCATTCTGTTATAGGAACCATAAATACAGAAAAATGGTTCTGAAGTAATTACCTCGGTGGGTCTGAATAATTTCTGCTATATTTGTCCTAAATTAAGTTACCAAAATTCTCAAGACTATAGGATGGGTAGTTGTGAAAAAGACTGACGACTTTCCACTGAAGTCCTCATCCAGCACATCCATAACCTTGCATCCTGTCACATATCAGAAGAGGACAGCTGATGTGACAGCCAACATTCTGACAACTTAACAAAGTCATGATCAACAGGAACAACATTTTTTTTTTTCTGAACAGTGTACTCGCTCACACTCGGAATATTTTGAAACTAAATTGCTTTGTCTTGTCATTTGAGAGATTATTCTCTTCATGGAAGTGTATACGTTACATGAGGAACAGATATCAGCCTTAAAGTAACTTTTTGCTCTTTCTTTCTCCAAATTGAGTAAAAGCATATCTATTTTAACAACTTTGTGGTAAAAAAATGATCTGTTGAAGACAAATTTTGTTAGAGAGCGCCCGAATAGAGGGACAAAAGCGTTTGTTTTGAATTTTTGTGTGTGTTGTGGATTGCAAGGTAATATTCATGAGTGTGTGTTTTATGCCTCTTTCTATCTTTGACGCAGGTATGTTGTTGGTTTCAGGTCATCGATGTCTCCCTGCAGAGTCCAGGTAAACAGTGATAAAATTCGACCAAACAACATTCCATGTTCAAGCTAGGAGAGGCACAAAACACAAGAGTAAAATGTATTTTACAACTCCCTATCCTCCTTTAAAGGCTGTAATGCATCACCCCAGACATTTTCAACTCTCCCAACCACCTACCCCTAGTTCCTCCCTCAGCCTGTTTTAAATTCCTCCACATGTGTAATCAAAACAATGGATCCCTGTGTACGCTGTGTAATACGAGCTGCTCTGCATCTTTCGAATTTTCTGGCAATCTAAGAGTACTGTAACTTCTAACCAGTTGAGAATTTTCCTTTCAGGGAGGTAAAAATATAGCTTAGGGTGATGCAATACAGCCTTTACGTATAGTCACCGATGTAATGTAGGCTATGCTACCCTACCATGGTGTTTAAAAGACGACATTTTGAAGCATGGATTAAGCAAGCACTATACATTGTCATCCCGTGGTCTTTTGTAAAATCAGTTACATAGATACTTCAGTATTAGCAGTGGCGGTGGATGCATCTTTTATGGGAGGCAAAGCTCAAGTGGGTCCGTATTATCACCCACCGGTTAGCTGGAATTACTGTTACCTTAAAACTGTCTAATTATGTAAAGTGCCACCATCGGTTGACGCGGGGAGTATAATAAAGTGTTTGGATCAAAATATATTCCTACCGTAAATCACCTTCCCTTGTCCCACAGGCGCACAGGAAGGGGATTTCTTTCTTGATTTCAACGCTGTCACTGGTAACTTCTCTTGTAGACAATATTCAGTGTGCCATGTAGTTCCATCACAAACATTTACCCATGTTAATTCATTTATGTAAATTAATTGCCTGTTCCAAATTTTCTTTAACCATGCAGTTGGCATGCATTTAACAGTGCAAGCAATGTAACATACCTTAGCTTCATACTCATGTACTTAATTTCTATATTGGCTTCGCCTGCCTCTCTTTCTGTTTTGGTTGTCAGGTTTTCCTTTTCCTTATTTTTTTTTACTTTTCTACCTTTTTTTCGAGACTAGATCCTGTATAGTTTTAAGTAACAGTAATGTAAATTTTAGCTTAAATGCACAGTATACTTTGAGTAACATTTGCGTAGAAATATCGAATGGACCAAGAACAAGCTAATCACTCTAAAAATTAAAACAATGGATGTTGAATAAATACAAACATTTTATCGCTTATCTTCTGCATCTTTCCTGTTTTTTGGTATTTTCTCTCCTGTTTTATAGGAGTACCTTTTTGAGTCCATGCACCAATGGTTCTGTAATGTGACTAATAGCGAAAATTGTCCTTCAGTGCGTATTTTCTGTACGGATTATAGTATACTACAGGCAAAGAAAAACATGAAAATGTAGACAGAGAAACAAAATCGAAACAATAAGTTATCTGTGTTACAGATAAACTAGACTGACGTCAGGCTAGCTAGTCACACCGAACAAATGAAGCCGAAAATAATAAGGGCGGTTGTTGCTCTGTAGGGCAAACCAGTTCTAGATCTGCCAATGTTTGCGATATGAAATGCAAGTACAGCAGGAGAATTCGTCCGTTCGACATCTAACTACATGTCTGTGGACAACAGAAGCAAGTGCAACCGTAGCGATAGCTTGACACTATTAGCTGTTTGCTAATTAAATTATTCTAAATTTTCTACATTTTCCGTTTCACTCGAACGCCTTTTATCACACAGTTTAGGCTTCACCTATTGTTCAACCACTACATTCTGGTTAATCTATTTCTATACGGCTCGGCTGAAACACCAACAGATTTAAAGCGGACCAAATTAAAGTACCGTGTGAGACAAAGTAGTGACAAGAGGATCACAAAGTGTATTTTTCTTTACATATTACATTATTATTTCAGCATTTCTTTTTTTTTTTTTTTTGCATAACGTTTCACACAGTCAGGTCCATTGTTCTTTTAAGTTCAATTTACAATCAATGAAGATACATTGTAATAGAGGAGTAAAGAGAGGCCATATGCAGCCTCTAGGGATGTAAGTATCTAAAGTCAGAAATCAAAAGCCAAATATTTCACTACACTTAAAAAATGAACGCAAATGGTCCAGCATTCAGTCTTCGCAGGATATCCCTGGGCCGAGATATAAAATGCTGAAATTTAATCACTCAATTCGGGTTGGTTGAGTTAAAATGGTAGGTTACGCAACAATTTGAGATGTCACTTTTGTTCAACTCAAATTACTTTCTTTGTTTTCTTTGTGTCTTTTGTTTTTCCGCTTTCTCTTCCCTGAAACACTGAAGAAGATAAAACGTAGATGACCAGGCGAGTGCCATATAACTCATATTCCAGCTTTAAGTGAACATTTTGCAACATTTTTAATATCTCAGCAATGGACCAAGCTATGACGATGTCACTTGCTTGCCCATCAGTTATTTTCTAAAATGGTGGCACAGTCCGGGACTCCTAATTCTCTTTCGGCACTCGCGATCAGTGTTCGCCTTACCGCCCGGCACAAACTTCACGTAATGTTATCCAATTCTCCAGACCTGATCAGTTTTTACCGTTAATGGTAGATGACTGTATAATGGTATTAATTTATTAAAGTTAGTACTGTACCTGCTAGGATTATTGGATAGTGTAGTAAATATTACTAAAGAAGAGGACTTTTGAGTTAAATCTTCGAAAATTCGTTAATTTAACATTAAAAATACTGCCATATACAAGACATATTGCACTCCTGGTAGATGCTACCTGGACCTCCATTAGGTCCTTGCCGTGTACCCCACCAGAGGTCCTGGTGCTCCTGGACCCCAGTGACTGACGCGGCTGGTTATCTTGCCTGGAGCCCGGCACTAAATTTGTCTAGCTACAACCCTATTATCTCTGTTACATCCTTCTGTTATTTCTACTAAAGGTAGCCTACCATACACAGGCACGGGTCCAGGATTTTGAAAAAGGGGAGTGGCCAAAGGCGCACATCCACGGCGAGGGCTTAGGGTCCTCCCAAGAAATTTTGAATTCTAGATATGATTTACTATCTGGAGAACATATTTTCCATATGCATTTGCTCATTTTGGTAAAAACTCGTTTGCATCGAAATAGGGGATGGAGGGTCGCCCCGTACTGGATTGGCGGCTGATGTATATTGAGGCAGTCTTAACTCCATTGCTGTCGATCGCGTATTATCCAGCCAAAAACGTAAACATGTTTTTAAATATCTATAACTTTACGGCCTCTGTGATGCCAACCTACGTAAAGGAGGACATATTACCACTATACCCATGGAGCAACTATGTTGACAATGATAAAGAGGCTTAAATTCCATTTCATTTCCATTCACACAGATTTCATGACATACCTCGCCCATGTTTCCTATCAGTGCACGATTAAGGAAAGCGATCGCTGATAGCGTTAGTCAAAAGTCTAGTGCTGACTGAAGTTAATCCCATGTCTCTGAAAAACTGCAATTGCTTGATTCAAATATCATTGACCTATACCTTCCTCCTATCCATATCTTCCTTCAGTGGTAGTCTCTTTAAGGATTTTCGACAGAAAGTCATTCGATGACATCATCGACGACGACGTTCGTTCCGTCTATTCCTAATCTCATATTTGAACCTCTCATCTGCAAATAGAACGCTATACCTTCATACATAATTCGTCACATTATATTTGATGGTGGTGTCATATAAACAGACTACATATGGACGCAATATTTGGAACTAACACATCGCAATTGGACGTGTGACCTCACGGATGAAGGGTCACATATTGTTTTAATATGAAATCGCTGCACGTAATCTTAGTATGTGTCAGAAAAGTCTTCAATAAAGATATAGTATACTATATAACAACCGATAATGTTGCTTACTCCAAGAGCGGTGAAAAGAAATTTCTCGCTAGTTTATTACCTCACAAACTAATGAGTGTGAGGTTAGGGAATGAAGCAGATGTTATGTCGTTTTTAAAAAGCAGTCTGTTTCTTAATTTTTGCAGATTTTGATATGAAAGTACTTTATCACTGTTTTTTTTTTTTTCAAAAATGTATTTTTTTTTCTATCTGTCAGCATTTGCACAAGGTAAATTTAGCTAACGGTCTATGTACAAATTGACCTATCAATTTTTCTCGTTGCTAATTTTATTTCTTTTTGCACACGAATATCTGGTTACTACCATTTTTGAACGTCCTTTGTGGGCATGTGACTGACAGATTGATGTGTGATTTGTGGTTTTGAGGTCTGGGGTTAATGGAGATGAAGTCTTTGTATGACATTTTGGGGGAATTCCCTTTTGCTTTAAAGTGTGTGTGTGGCGTGAAAATCTCAGTTTGGAATGTAGCTTGTATTAAGCCTTAAAAATGTTGAAAATACCCACAACTTCCTTGAAAATGCATCGAATGTTGACGATTTTACCGGACGGTAACAGATAGAAACACAATTCCAACAAATATTCATTCTCATTCTTTTCTAGGTGAATGTCGCACGACCATTAAAGGAATACCTTGAGTTGTTTCGTGAAATTCACTTACGTTTTTTTTTAACTTGACAAGTTGTCTTTACGTTCTAACGATGTGACCAGATACTTTGTTCCATTTGTATCAATTTATAGACCCATTGCCAATACAAAGCCATGTTCAAAATTAAAAGAAAATGTTGGCAGTTTTCATACCAAATGGATGGGAAACTTATTGATGCCTATGCTAATAATAGGAATCGCCATGTCTTTGCACCCGTCATATTTCCCACAAATATCAAATTAACTCAATGCAACTGGAGTTGCCGGAGGCGACGAAGTAATTACAAAAGGACCTCTTTAAGGAAGATGGAATGTCAGAAATTTTGACAATGACATATAATTGTTACATGAGAGATTACCTTATTGGGTACACTATCACCAAATGTGATCTACACAGCCTATGTTCTCTGTTCTATGTCACATGTTCTTTTGCTTTTCAAGATATTGCAATTTGAAAGTTCATAAAAAATATACATCGCGAGACTGCGATTGTAACGTTGTAGCATGGCCACTAGTAACTGGAAAGCTTTTGTGTTTCTTTTTTTCCTTTATCATTTGTTTTGAAATAGTTTTAACAGGTAGACACTGTAGATTCAAATAAAATTATTAACAATTTGATCCTTGTATGATGTACCTCAGAAATTGAATACAAAATGTGCACCGTGTGTGGGTATGTGCTTGAAACGAAATTGCCAGTAATGAAAAAAAAAAAAAATACCTCCCCTATCATGCCCGGAGTTTTTTTAAAAATGAAGACGAAAAATATTTTGTTCAGTAATGAACTAGGAGTTGGTGGAGATAAAGGTAGCCTTCCATTTTTACTGAAATTGTCACCATAAGGTAAGAATAGCAGTATTCGTTTGGTCCACCTTTGAAGGAAATGGATCATAGTCAAAGAGAGCAAGTTTGCATTTTTGACCAACAAATGTTGCGATTTGCTGTATGGTCATTATATGTTAGACATTGAAGGTTAATTACCACTTTTAAATTAGTTACTACAATGGCTCTCAAGATAACCTGGTAATTAAATTTTGCAGCATACTTGACCTTTGTTCCCTCATATCAGCAATTTCACTCAATATTCCATTTGAGTGATACATCTTGGACATTATTCCTCACGTTAGGTCTTTCCAAGTTTTAAATTAATTGGCTGAATAGCTTTCATGATTTCTAGGACAACTATTTTATTTTTATTTATTTGGCCTTTTCTTAAAACAAAACAGCAATTTTCCTCAGTGTACCATAAGAATGATTTACTTCAAATAACATTTTCCTATGTATTTCATACTAACCAAATGAATTGGTGGAGTAATTATCACGATCGGCCACTGCCCGAAATGTACACTTCATCAAGAGGATGGGGGTGTTATTTCGCGTTCCAGTCTTCAGCATGGAATATTCGCAGCTGAAGCAAAAGAGTTCGTAAAATAGTTATCAAGTTTCCTCGAACAAGAGAGAGGTAGATCAGCATTGTAGTAACATTTGTTACACTATTTTGAGCCACTATCAAACTTGTATCGAACTTCAAGGTAAACCCATCAACTATGGTGCAACATATTTATTTCAAATTTGTGCATGAAGTTCTTCATTCACTTAAGCAGATGAATATCAAACTTCCTAACTTGCCTAACTACGTAGGTTGGGACAATATTGAAAGGAAAGAAATGAGTAGCGGCATAAGCCTTACCCTTGACTTTTTTTGTTCATTCGCTAGCGCCCTCAACCTGGACGGAACTTGGAGGGTACAAAAATAAAACTTTTTTTACGAAACAGGAGTTACGACTTTGGACACGCTAGTGGACACACGTTTTTTTTTTGGTTTTTTTTTTTCTTTTGTGTCTCGGAGAAATAACACATTTCAATTAGCGTCTATACGTCTATTTTTGCCTCGGAAATTATACGTCACGAGCATATCAATTTTCCGATCGGGCTGAACATTGATATTTTATTCACATGGAGACCGCGCCCGGCAATTACACGTTGAAGTATTTGTGCTACTCTCACGGAATTTGCAATTTCTACTTTCCCTACATACCGTACTTATTCTTTGCGTACTGACCGTTTCCCTCTACTTTTCCTCTGGAAAGCCGCAGGACACAATAAAGGTACAATAGGTACAATGGTAGGTACAATGACGAATGTGACCATTCTGCAGGTTGCAAAAAAGTGGATTTGAAGCTATAAAAATGACCTTATTGATCTAAAAATGACCAACAATCATCGCTTCAAGAGGGTCTTAGGTTCAATACTTTGTGTCACCTTGAAAGGAAAAAAATTGATGTAACATAAATCATAAATAACCAAAAAAAAAAAAAATACATAATTCCCACTTGAAATGAAATCGAAAAAGAAAACTACTTTTTGACATTTTTTGTTATGTTCGCAATAAATGCCTTCACGTTATATTGCGCCAGTTCAAACCTACAATACTTCATTTACAAGAACTGAGTGGAGGACAAAAAAATTGTATTAAAAGCAATCGTTGTTGGGAACAATTGCAAAAATAAGTCCAATGTGTGCCTTATCAGCTACTCTTTTGGCAAAAAAGCGGAATTGTTGCTTTGAAGTACCATTGTTTTGAGTTACAGCACATATCTATGTCACACGCGACCGCAAGCCTCTTTTTACGCGTAGTCATAAGAAAAGAAAGTTCGCATTGTACGGATGCCTAGAAGGTGCCAATCACAGTTAGAAATAACTTTCAAATAATAACAATTACAATCCCATTCAATTCCTCTCTTGCAATCCCATACGACATCTCTTCGCAGACATTATTCATATTCGAATAACACGTAACGATATAAAGAGACTATGCAGGAGAAACTCTTGATATGGAAATACGTTGCTATTATATGTTACTTAAAAATAACTCAATTGAAAGACATTGGTCTGGTTGTAAACATCAGAGATTATGTATGTCTTCATAATTGCAAGAACACTATAAGGCCTACAACGAATAATTTGTGTCCCGAACAAACCAAACAAATGGAGTTATGTTCCTGAATCCCTCAAGTTGTACGTGGATGGTGTTTACAGGAAGTGGCACGAGAATTAACACTTCCGGCATCCTTGCCACGATTTACGAAGCTATGAACTACGTTAACGACATCAAATTGATATCAGGTTAATAAAGACCTAAATTTCCGCCCGAATGTTTCCTTAACTATCTGTTCCATGACTTTCGTCAATTTCGGACGAACCTCTGACATGTTGCAGACAAAATTGAAGTGAATAATGGTTGTGTTCTTTAATATGATGCTAATGATGATAATATATGATAATATGATGATAATATGCGAATTGCACCTCCATGAATAATCGATACTGATCGATGTCCTTATGATCTTGCCCATGAATGTATCGATTCAAAAGAGATACAGACAAAGACCTTGATAAAGACACCGTGTGGAAAATGATAACAATTTTGATGCAAATCAACAATATAGTGATATGATGTCCTAACTGAATGTCTAATGTTTCTACCAAATTGAATGTTTTAACTTGAAACAAGAACAAAAACCGAGACCGAAAACAGAGATAAAGTATTTGATGATTGGTACAATGCCCATACAGAGTGTGCAAGTACCTACATGAGTCACATTATGTCGAAACATATATTTTTTTCAAGACCACAGAATGAGTGAAAGGTTACTGAAATTGAATATCAACACTGAATGACATTGCTTGAATATACGACTACTCTTTCTGTCAGAACACTTTATGTATGTAAATGAATAACGCTAGGCTGGTGAAAAATATCGCCTTGTCTAGTCGCATTATCCAAACTTCACTTGTCGAATGCATAACCCTACGTATAAACGGAACGGTATGTAATAGCCACCCTTGCATTGACGTTGTTACTACCGCAAATGTAGAAAATCCCAGCAAATGTAGTATAGACTGCTAATGTAGCACACTCGACGTTCAATAAAAATAATGTCCTCTGTATAGGAAGCCTACATAACAACCTAAGATAATTCAAAGGAATCATTTGTAGATAACAACAAACAAGGGCTCCCTCCTTGCGGGAAACAAACAAACGGTGCATATTTTTACACCAGGCGAGTGTAAATCGAATGACAGAGAGGCCGCACGTTCAAACGTGCACGTGTTAAATTTAGTAGCGCGTCACTGTGACACTATGACGTCACACGTAAGTGGTTCTATAGCTCTGTAGACACGAAATCATTCTAACCCTTCAGACTGAAGAGTTTTCCACCTCTTTGGTAACTGACAGTATATTTGAGACAAAGTCAATGAAGTATGACACTATTACAGAAGGAAACAAGTCACTTCGTATCTGAGAATTACGAAGCCCTAATTTCTCATCATAAGATCATATAACTAACGTAAAACTCTTTCTCAAGCACCGTATGGCGCGATGATGTCCAAAGTATCTGCCAAGTTCAAATTCCATCAGGATAACACTTTGAATGATGTTAACTGTGCTACCATCTTTGAATTTCATAATTGACCAAAATATTAAATTTGTTTAACGTTGGATCATCGATTGTGAACTGACGATAGAAATGATGTAATTTAAAGTCAGTACAACTTTCAACAAAACCACAGCTTTCTGCTAATCAAAGATTTTCAATTCGTATCATCTTAATGACTAAATTTAAACGTCATTTTCAAAATAATGACAGAGCTTTTTTTTTGTAGAGGATTAAAAAGATTATGAGTCTGCAGGACTCGTGAAGCTTGTGAAGAAAGAGGTCCCGTAAGGTTTCAAGTAATCTTATTTCTCGTTGTGAAGTTAATTACACGATCGTGTAGGTTTAATCCCATCAGGTAAGACGTCAATGCATGAAGACAGTTTCAGAATGCAAAAGGAATGAACCTATAATCTCTACCAGAATGTCAATCTTTTGTTTCTTAGATCAATTCCATTGAATTAGTATACAGGCTTACATCACCTTCTGTGGCGGCATCCCATGAAGGAGAGTACAGTGTTACAGGTAGGTGATTCCTCATTTTGTTTCTCCTATTAATGAGAAGCAATTACTATACTTTTTGTTTCTCATTAGAACAGTTATTCGATAAAATGTTTCGTATGCCAATAAACATCACTGATGTATTCCACAGTCTACGTTGATTACAATTACACTGTTTTCTGATGCCTCTTCCTTATGGGCTGATAAACTCTTAATTTGGTCTCTATCAGCGATAATCAGTCACTAGTACATGTGACTAGTGCTAGTACTAGTCACTAGTACATGTCACTAGTACATGAAAATGTATCCATGAAAACTGTTACAGTAATAAATGCTACACTTAATGTTACTGTTTTATTGTCATGCTTTATTGATAACATGAGTTAGTCGTAGAGAACGAGAAAACGTAACATGATCTCAGTGACTGTAATCTATAAAAATTGAATGAATCCATTTTAACTCAATTTAAGTGTTAGGTTCTTTGATAAACCATCACCCACAGTTGATAGAGTTATTCACATAGGGATGGGGGCAGTACGAAGAGTGGGGTAACGTGAATGATCTGAGTGGGGGGAGGACAATTAGGTAAATCAGATATGGTCCCTCGTTCGTACATTAAAAGGAATCTGACATGGCGAACTGTCACGTTTTATTGAGAGGACGTACAAGCACTTTAGTGGCAAACACTGAACAAACGCTCTTTTGCTACCAGCTGGTACCATAGAGATGTGCAAAATCTGTAGATATGAACAAAAGGTTGACTATGGTTACCTTCATAGTACAAAAAAAAAAAAACTCTTAGCATCTACTGGCAGATAAAATCTCAGTTCGTGCAATCTAACTTATTCGTATTTCTTGTAATGGCAGGTGTTTAATTCAAGGTGTAATACGCACTTTATTTCGAAGCCAAATAAAAATGTTGTGCAATAATTCGACTCTGTTAACATTTTGTAACATTGAGTCGCCCGGAAAACACTTTTGATGAAACTATTGTCCCACACTCTGACTGTCAAACTAACATCTTTAGTCTAATATTTGAAAGTGACCATTACACTGAACGTTGTGGCGTGTATCCTTTAAGCCATCTCTAACTTTCATCTAGATCGTTACAGAAGGATAACATCTCGCATACTGTGTCAAAAGAAGCCTTTGTAAAATTGACTGTATAAGTCATTAGGCGTTTTCAAGAGGTAAGGGAAGTTTCCCTAGTATATTTTTTCAACATCGTCCCGGGCCCCACCCTGTCAAGTCAGAACAATATAGCAAATACTGGATCAGTTTCCAAAACTGGGTCTGTGTGTGCTTAACGACGCTGTGTTGCTTTTTATCATGTATGTTATTAACTTTACATTCCTCTATGTACATATTCCCCAATTAAGAAATAGACACACAAGTTCCTGTACATCACATATGCATCACACTGAGCCCGCGTCGCAATCACGTGTTGATTTAATATGCGGAAGATTGCAAAAGAGGATTTGAGATCGATCAAGCTTCTTAAGAAATTCTTCCGCTGCTACCTATGGGGAAAGAATAGTGTGTACCTGAACATTCCACCTTGTGTAAGTCTGGAAAGTGGTAAACAACTGTCTGGTCTCCAGGTGCCAGATTACTCCCTGTTTTGTACCTTTCCCGTCTCTTCAATGAAGCGATTATCTCCGTTAAGTCACCGAATGACCGTTCACATCCTTCGGTAAGGCCTTCCTTCTTCTTGTTTACGTCAGGTTGCTCAAGGTGGCGTCGAATCCTTTCAAAGCTTTGACATACCTCAGATAAAGGTGTGCATTCTTTACCTGACCTGTTTGCCTCTAAAAGCTACTCCATATGGCGCCACCCGTTGAACGAACTTATCACTCTGGCGTTAGTCGTTGAAACTGTTGTACCTCGGTATAAAGTGAAACTGTCAATCAAAAGTAATTTTTTCTCGTAAAAATGGAGAATTTCTGGGGATGTAGGATTTCTTCCTCTGATTTTGAGAGGTACAGAGAATTCTTTCCAGATCTTAAAAGCAGCAACATGTTTTTTCGTCCATGGATGGACAAAGATATCACCACGAATGCTAAGGGTAGTAATGCAATAACACGATCAGCGAAAAACGACAGATTATTTGACTTGTAAGTATGCTATCATACATGAGACCATGCTTTTCGGAAATATTCCATTTCAAAGACAGTCCATGGAAACGATGTCTAATTTGAGACGGGTCTAAAACTTGTAAGGTTTGGTGGCCCTCATAGACGTAACCCATGCAACTACCCATTAAGGGTAGAGAAATTTGCAAATGTATCTTTACCTGTAATTTTTATAAGCCTTGTGTATCTACTTTTAAAATTTGACAACATTATTTTTCCTTGTAACTGGAGTAACTGTGAATATAGAAAATATAGAAATAATTTAAATATAGAAATTTTAATAGATTATCGCATGCCGCACTTTTTTCTTTTTTTTTTGTCTCAAGCTTGAAATGAGTTACTTCACACATTATCGACCTTATTGAAATGTTCACCCATCACATTTACATCAACATACCATAGTACTGCTCAATGTTACTTCCTTTCTTTAGCCACAACATATCTAAAAAATGTTAATTGTGCATCTTTGTTTGATCTTTGTGCGTTGCTTGCAACTTGTACATTGCGTTTTAATTTACTTTTAAAGAAGAACATCAAACCAATCGGAACCCACACCCTCAGAGAAGGTTAAGAACTTGGAGGAATTCTTCTACAATGAAAGAGAGAGGCCTTTCCGAAGTGGCGCAAGACGGCGAAAGCTGTCACGACCTCATCGAAGCGCAAACGCATGCGATCCAACCTTTCGAGGAGTCACCGTTTCGGTTCATGTGTCACAAGTGTCACGTATTGAAAAAGACAAACATTGGCAATCGCAGTTACGCATCAAGTCTTACTTCACGTAAGTATAACGTTTACAATATATTAAAATAAAAATATCGTTGGTCGAATTTAGTTTTGTTCCAGCATAGACGAATAGTTTGCTGATTAAATTACTTGCACCTGCCTGGAATCGTCCAAAATCGTCAATTTTGGTTAGGAAAACAAAAAACAATTGAGGAATGCACAAGGAAAACTTCATGTTATTTCTATTTCTATTGAAAGTTTCTGGTATTTCTGCTACTGACTGAACACTTGAAAGGGTACAAAGTTATGAAACTTTAGTCCTGCTTCAGGATTTCTGCGGAGTTGAAACGAATTTTTCTCCAAATCCTGCTTAAGTTAATTTTTTTCAATTTCGTGGCTATAACCTGAATGATAACTCTCTCACGCATAACGCCCGGGTTACATATATAAATCTCCGCGTTTCATTACAATCACCAAAGCAATTGGGAGGCACTTTGACTAAGAACTGAATTTTTCACTTCTTTGAACTGCCAAAGTTGAATGTTCCTGTAAGTTAACAAACTGAAGGGTTGAAAGACTGAAGATTATAAAGGTACCTTTTTCACGTATTTTAATAATTCTCATAAAGCCAATTAATTTTACCGCCAATTTCTTCCTTAAACTTTAACTTTTTTTTCTTTTGACCAGAACTTAGGATTATCACAAAGAAAGATAAAGTTTGAAAAATCAATTTCATTTTAATAATTTTGTTTATCAAATAGAGTAAGAGGTTTGAAGTCATCAAGGGCGTTGAGAAGTCGTCATTGTGAGAGTTACGAGGACAGCTCTAGTGGTACGGAAGACACGAGGGACAGCAACAAAGACGATGGATCCCCCACCGTAGGTGACTCACCCACAGAGGGAAAGTTACCAACAAGGTCCTACCTCTCCTACCAAAGACCATCTCGGCTTGTTGCATACAGTGAGTTTATGTTTTGAACAATCATCCGTTTAACTTAAACCGTCCTGGGATTAACCTATTAACCCAATTCTGTGACTAACTCTCTAGACATGAACATCATTGAGCTAAACTGTGAAAAAAAAAAATGAAACGAAATGATTTCTCATAGACACATCATACAATTATGCTGGCCAAAATGGTTGCAATCAAAGCCCGAGCCTGAGTTTGTCAAGGAACTTTGAATGGCAAAAAGAGCGGCGTCGTCCCATGTTCCTGAACAAAAACGTAACTGGCCAGTCGAATGATCTGTGACACACACACAAAAAAACTATAAACGTCATAATGTTAACTGTAACGGCTGTATTCATTGCGAGGATACTATTTGTAGTTGCAGATGGCATTCTAATGTATGAATATATATTGGTAATTGCAGGATGAACTTCCTCTTAAAAAGGATAAGAATGCACAATCTGAGTAGCTTCGAAGATTCTATGTCGTCCACAAGTTCACTGATTTTTTCTTTATCTATCCTCAGTCTAAATGGAAAACTAATTTTTTTTTTTTTCACTGTCGTGTTTTCATTCCAATCAGACGGGAAACAGTGTGCATCTTGCAGCGCCAGACGAACACCTCTTTGGCGAGACGCCGAAGATGGAACACCTCTTTGTAATGCATGTGGAATAAGGTGAATGTTTATGTTAACGATGACTTGGCGAAAGCTGTTATCAGTGATACAGATGTCTAACGACATACTGTGTAACCCTGATTTCTGTGGATAATTGACATAGATCATACATTATTTAACGACGTAGGCTACACGTCCTACATCAACTTTGGTAATTGGGGTATGGAGAAAGGACATTTCTACAAAAGCCCGTATAAGGTCTTCATTGGCTGACACGTTAACAATAGCCCATTACTGAAACTTCAGGTCATATAAATTCTTTCAATTGCAGTAATTTGTCTAAAAATTACTTGAGAAATATAGTGGCTATTGCTCATGTGATTACTGAGTTCCATGAGAAGTTACTTCTAATTTCTTGAAGGTAACCGAACACAGTTGAATTTGGATGTGAATTTTGAAAGTGGATTTTAGTTCTCTCAACCTGCTACTTGAATTATGTGATATTGAAGAAGGGTTTTTAAGGAAAATCACCCTTTCCCTTGCATTCTTTTGTAGGTACAAGAAGTACAGAATTCGTTGTGGAGGTTGTTGGCTCATTCCTCGTAAAGACGGTAACTCCTTTACAAACTGTATTCGTTGTGGACAAGAATTCAAACTCTCGCTATTCAGAAGAGCAAACAAGCAATAAGTCGATGAGAGGTGTAAATGTTTTAATAATTTTAATATCTTAACACTGATATCATTTATTTATGAGACTGTTGATATACATGACCAGTTAATGTGTCAATCATTTTCACTCGATGTCATTATTAGCTATTCTAACGTAAATGGCTCTTCTCATTGGTTTTGACGGCTTAAGCAATACTTGGCCCAAGTGTCTTTGACCTCCATCTTTCAACACTTGAGGTCTTTCTCATAAGAACGTGGTCACCACCACTATTGGCAGATGTGTTATTTAGCACGCTCGCCTCTACAGGAAACTTTAGTTCAGGTGGATAATCTATGATGTTAAGTTCAAGATATGGAATGACTGTGCAATTAACACTATGCTTGTTGATCCGTTACGTGAAAACTTAACAAATACGGGTAATTAAGGGCGATTGATGTAACTATTTTAGGTAACATTACAGGATCAATACAAACTGTCCTACACATCTGGATAAACGTCCCTGTGATAATAGTTACTTCAAAAGCTTAAGCCCATAAAAGATGTTCTTATAATCGATAACTACAGAATATTCATATATGTGTCTCATTTATTATATATTCTATGAAGACCATCCCATATGATCAACACGGTGTATGTATTTAGATCGGCAGCTAATTCCAACCTTTTTTTGTCTAACATTTTTTTTTCTTCCACTAATTCTTTTTCATCTAAAATGCCATACGTCAGTGTAACAAGTGCTGTGGTATTGGCTAAATGATACGGGTGGTTCAAAGATTCCTCTCTTTAATTTAAATTCCGTCGAGGTTAAACAAGTTTTTTGTCAAATCTAAACTGATGGTATTGCCCCTGTTATTTGCTTTGTGTTCTTGATTTTTCGCTTTAAATCCTTTCACTTTTGTAGATATTATACTCTTTTTTCAATGTTTCAGTCTGTAATAGTTTATTCTATATGACTATCTTATGAAGACGTGTACAGTTAATATAAACTTCAAATACTTAAAATGGCATTGATGATGCTGTGGTAACAAAATACCATTTGTTGCGATCGTGACGTTGTATTCCAAAACTTTATTTATGATACAAGAAATTTCGAGAATAAAAAAAAATTGCAACAGAGATTAGTAATCACTACGAATGTTAAAGAGAGCAATCTGTTAACCCGTTAGCCGTGATCGTGAAATACACTTTTGGTTGTACAAACACCCTGCACTGCTTTGTCTGGAAATGTTCGTTTTTTTAACTGACAAAAGTCGTATTTTTAAAACTGGTATTTATGGAGACAACTCTATTAATTTACTCTAAATAAGGCAGGTAGGCAGGTGGGAAGGCTTTCTTTCTTTTCATTTCTAATAGAAATTCAGTTATTTGTTTGCTGAAGATAAGATGGTTCAACCGAATTTTTAAATATTCAAATGATGCATCTTTCGTAGTTCATCCTGCGCATAATGATTTGAGGAGATAAAGATCTTACTAATATTCTTCGGTGAGGTTATCTTGTATAACAATGAATAACACTTTTGTCTCTGTATGTCGCGTTGGTGCATTTGACACACGATATTTCCCTTTAATATCTGCTATGTCTTCGAATACATCTGTTGGGTAAGCAACAGCAATTTTGTCGCTGTGTCGGGGTTAGTTGGGAAGATGTCGGATCGGTCACGTTGTCATGTGTGTAGATCATTTTATATGCAATCAACTAACAAGTACCAAATGGAACAAATGTATAACAGGTAATTAAATATTATTTATATAATAATTTCGAATATCAATGGTACTACAAAGAGTTTCACTCGAAACTTGACTACAAGCAATAGCACTCCAAATATTACTCTTTTTCAAGTACTCTCGTCTTTGCCATTGATCTGGAGTAAATGGGTCACTGTTTTTCTTTTTTTCAGAGCTTCAAGCCCGTAATTTCCAATAATAAATTGTATGTCTTGCAAACTGTAGAGATATACCTTGACATTTTTGTACGGAGGGATTCACAAATTACCAAAATTCCGCTGGTTTCGAAAACAAAATTGAATATAGAGGTAGAGATCTGATCCGGACAAAATGACGTCATTGTGGATATTTATTTAATTCTCGGCCTTCTGTTAGCTCTGTCCTGGATGAATTTCTTTACCCAAGTTTATTACGGTACACTAAGGCCAAGCTGAAAGGGTAGATCCTATTTTGCTCATAACGTCGAACGCATGTACTTCTTCATTTCCAGTTCAATGTCGCCTACGCCTAGCCGACTACACTATGGTGGTGTTGTTCTTGAAGCCCAACAGATACGAAAACCAGCTTGTGCCCCTTAACACATCTCTCGTCCCCATATTTACACAACAAGACAAAACACTTGTATCAATAACTGCATTAACGTAATTTACGAACGAACGACCCAACGAAGTCATGATTGATAATATATTCATTACTGATTGCCTTACGTGGATGACATTGTGTGTGGTTTTGGGGGGTGCCCTTAAGTTTTAAGTCAATATCTCCACATCCGTTACCCACTTTCTGAACGAGACCAGCAGTGAATGTAATGCTAAAGAAGTTTGCAAACTGACTTAGGAGACGTTGCTGCGTAATGTACTTAAATGGTTCCTGAATAAATGCGTCAGGCACATTTCCTAAAGTTGACAAAACATCAAACTTTCTTCTACAACATGAAACTGAGACCGCATCCCACCACCACCCACACACCACATAGTCCTCACAGAGTTTTCATAGTGTGCTAAAATCATGTCTCTCTTCATGATAGCACATGACGTGATAGCCAGATTTACCATGATGATAAGGGTAAGAACCTCTCGAGAAGAGATAAACATGTATGATATCATGTGAATATTGGCTGCTGGTGTAACGGGGTCCCAATCACTGTTGATTAAATATGCGGAAGATTGTGAAAGTGGATTTGAGATGTATCAAGCTTCCAGAAATTCTTCCTCTGTTAGTATCTGAGCATCTCTCCTCATATTACCTGCAGTGGTAAACAACTGTCGCTTTCCAGGTGACACATTACTGACTGTTTTGTACTTCTGCATTCATCAGTCTTCCATTACAAAGCAACTAATACAGGAAAGGCCCCCAGAAACTTTCTTTGTGAAGGCATTTCTCGATCTTGTTTGCGTCAGATTGGCGTCGAGGTGATGTTGAATCCTTTCAAATCATAAGGTTATAAGGTGTTCATTGCTTAAATGACGTGTTTGCCATAAATGCTACTCAATATGGCGACACCCTATGAACAAACTTCGCATTCTCGTGTTAGTTATTGCGACTGTTGAGAAGTAAGTAATTAGTCAACTTGGTCAATCAAAATTATACATTTTTTTTTTTGTAAAACATGAAGCCCCTCTGTGTATGCAAGACATCCTTTGTTTTTGAGAAGTGCAGAGAACATTTCTTTCGTCCATGGATTGAAAAAAAACTTCACAACGTGACAACGAAAAGGTTATGGTAGATGGTGAATTTGCATTATCATATTTAATCTGATCATCCCTTATAAAAAAAAATACTCAAGTTCCACAAAGTATGAATATGCATAATGAGTGATCGCCGAACACGCTCTTAAGACATTTATCACATTTTAAGATTTTCACATGAAATGTTATAAGCGAGACGTGCACTTGATGAGATGGACAACCGATCATGCTTTCCATTTTATTCAGTCTGAGAGCATTGGGTGTAAAATATAACATTTTCAGTATTCTTTATACAGGTTGACAGCTCCTGCAGACATTTCTGGTTTCCATCGAGGCTAGAAGAAATTACAAACATGTTTTAGCGCCTGCACAGGTTGCCTTGTGCAATAGTTTGTGACGCGAGGACATCATTCGTGCTTGTAAATGCAATTACTGTGTCTGATATGGCGTACATGAGATGAAACATGATTTCTTCATTATACCATGACCTAGATTAGGTCCGTCGTTCTTTTAAATTTTCTCTTTGAAATCTGCGCATCACGTCACAATATTGACCTCACAACTTTTGAACATCGCATGCAAACTTGAGTGTGATGTTTTACTTCAACTTTTAATCTAGACAAACAATCAATCCAGTCCGAATTACATACGTAAAAAAGGCTTAGAAATGGAGGGGGGTCTGCATAGAAAGAAAGACGTCTTCGTGAAGTGGTTTCAAGACGGCAAAACACGTCTGGACTTCGGAGGAGGGTAGTTTTATGTGACGATACGTTTCGATGAAGTCACAGTTTCTGATCAAATATATACAAATGTCCTGTTGCAAACGTTGGCAATCACAGATACGCCTCACGTCTTGTTTACGAAAGTTATGGTAAAGGGACTACAATTGACGGAAACATCGTTAACAAAATTTACAAGTTTTGCTTTTCTTCCAGCTAAGACATTTGAGATATTTTGCTTATTTAGATCTATGTTATTATTTACCACTTCAATATCAATACGTATCTTTTGTACGTTATTTCCCCAAACCCTAACATATATTCAAGTGTGCCTTCATGACAAGGGACAATTAAATCGAGCCAATATGACATCATAAATAGCATTATATATTTACATACATCATGTTGTGATTGTCCTCAGTGGAAACTTATCTCGTCCATGAAATTATACACCTAAAATTTACTGGGCTTTTCCGCTACCTCTTGCCTTCCCCACTCCAATAAGGCAGTATTGCGAGTTAACAAATGATCGTAATGATATATATAAGGTAAAAGGGGTAGAAACATGAGTGTTCAGAAGTAATCTGTAAAAACTTAAACTGTAATCGGCAAAACTTGGTTAAGGGTTGGAAATAGGGCGAAGGTACACGTCAAAAACCAGTCTCGTGTTTTCGTTACCTAGTACAAGTTTTCCATCGATGAACTGAAGGCTTTTATATATCAGTGGTGTGAGAGACACATTTGAAGTCGTACTCAGGATCGTCGAGACAGGAGGGGGGGGGGGGTGTCTTATCCCCCAAATCTATCAAAACGGCGATGTTTGGAAAATCTGAAATACCGGTCGAAATTTTCCATGCAGTCTAGAACATTTTATGACATAAAAAGATGCCAAATATTGCACCAGATTGCGTTAAAATTTATCAGGTAATTACTCAATTAAAATTAAAATTTCAAAAAACTCAATGCCAGTTGGATGGTTTCATATTTCAGCCCAGATGCGACGAAAGTAGGAAAATGTCTCAGTCTAGCACATTTTATGACTTCAAAAGACGCCAAATATTGTACTAAATTGCACCTAAGGCTAGCTAGTAAGTGAAAATTTTCTCAACAGCGGATGGGGGACACCTCCTTCCTTACAACCCCCTCCCAGGCCGTCACTCATCTCCTGCTTATTATGCAATCAGCGACGGTTGTAGCAAACGAATAGGAAGCTAATCGCCTAGAGAGTCAAAACCTGTTGGAACTTTACTTGGATTATAATTTCTCGGGGAAAAATAGGATTGCAATAAATTGCAAAATATTGCACCAGATCTTGTCTACAGTCACCTTGGTAGTTGTAAATTTCTCCCCCCCCCCCCCCCTCCAAAAAAAAGGAACTGTTGTCATTATAGAGTAAAAGCTGTTCAATGAACTTTTCTGGAAATGACGATATCCTACATATTCTAGATAAGATCGACCTAAATTATTGTCATTTTCCCGTGAAAGGTTTTTATCGTTGAGAAATTGCAGATATAAGATCCTATTTTAAGGCTGGGTACGTGCAATTCAAGTGCACCCGGGGAAATACCGTTCCCTGCCATCTGAAGGTTTTGAAAAGCCAAAATTTTCTTGTTCGTTCGTTGTGCCAACTAATGGTGGTGCTCCGCTTAGACAGTAATTTCGTTAATTGTAACAAAAATAATGTAACAGCAGTTAGTTTACATCACGTGTTTCTCGTTAGCGTATCACATAGATCCTTGTGCAGCAAATAATTGTTGGCATTTGTTTGTATTGGTGCTACCAGGTTGCTTTGAATCCTGGATTTCTGACACCACTAAACCTTAAAAAAGAAAAGAAAGGTGCGTGGCATTTGTACGGCAGCGGCCTCATTCGAATTTAAGGTGAATTTAAGGCGTTGCCCTGGCACTTCAGCACTAACTTGTCCCAGTGTGTTTATTAAAGTTGCTCTTGACAACACCGCTGGAATTATACATTCAAACGGAGGTTAATATATTTCTTAATGTTTATGTTTTTTGATAATTTTGTAGACCTTTGTGTATTTTGTAAGTTTGATATAACTAATGTATTTGGTATTTGTTACTGAGTTGTAGTTTTCACGGAAGGCAGGAAGGAACGAATTAGGAAGGAAAGAAAGTCAATGAAAATTTATAACAAACTTTATCCTTCCAGTGAATACGCTTAGTTTGTCATTTGTTCTCTGGTGTTTTTTGGACCGGTTCCTATCACCACCGACCGCGGCTATAGATAATGCAAACAATCTTTGCGAACAAAGTAAAAACTAGGTGTCGGTGTTCTTATGCCGTTCAGCCACAAAATATTTGCCAAGTTGTCAAAGAAAAGAAAAAAAAATGGAAAAGGATACGTTATTCATTACGATCCTTATATCACCTCAATGCACCTGATATGTATTGTCATTTTTCATAGATTGATTGTCCTTTGCACATTAAGGAATTGCAGACATGATAACAATAGTTCAAGGCTGGATAAATGCAGCACAAGTACACGCGGAAAGTGCCTTTTCCTGCCATCTGGGTGGGTGGGGGGGGGGGCGGTTGAAAAGCTAAAATTCTCTTGGATGATCCACTCCAACGGTGGCGCTCCGCTCAGATAGTCCTGCCGTTACTCACCCCCTTCCCCAAGCTTTGTCTTTTGTTTGTTTTGCCGAGCATGATGACGCCCGTTTCATGAAGACTGCACCCCTTTAATTCTTCACCCCCTCCTGAGAAAGGTATTCCCTAGTGTCTGAAACTATTGAGGTGGGGTCTCCACATAGTTGGAAAAGGCAGTCGGAATCTTGGAACTTCACACCCCCTAAAGATGTGAGCCTAGCTACGGCCCTGGTCATACCCACTGAGTGTCACAATCATGCATAATAAAGGAAATCACTTTTTCAAAACTTTTTAAGTCTCCTAAACTAGAAAGCCAAAAGGCTTAGTGATTCCTTGCCTCATGATATATATTGTAACAAATATGAATCGCCCACATGACAAGCATGAGATCCCACACAGCTATCCTACTTGAGATACCATCTTAGTAAGGTCAAAACCTTTCGAATTCTCGTGACCCAAAATGACCTTTCACCTCCACTTAAAACGATAGGGATCATCTACCCTATATGGCCATCAACACGCTAAATATGAACAATTCACAAACTAAGTATAAGATCCCTCACATTTATCACCCTTAAAATATCATGTATACAAGGTTTTGACCTTTTGTCACCCAAATAACCTTTGACCTACACAAACATGAGAAAATTCCCAAACGGATATGATGCTGCAGGGGAACAAATTATATTTTGTCGTGTCTAATAACTTGATAAAAAGGTAAACATGTTTATTTAATCAAAATTATAGCACTTTATTTTGTCGAGTTACGACTATTGGTGGCAGCTCTTTCGTATTTGATTTTTTGGCGTGATGCCCTTCCCAATGGCTATGAGGTCCTTGAAAATTAGCAAAAACTGATAACCCTATTAAACCAGAATCTAGCATGACTTGCAATTTTGCCTTTAGTCTCAACACACAGTACAAGTTTCCTTGGTTTGATACACAGTAGTCATTTGTTTAAAGCTTAGCTGAACTACTGTAAAGTGAAATAGGGCATTTATAATACACCAACATGGCGTACAAAGAAATTCGCTTTAACCATTGTTAAACCATTCAGTCCCATCAATAAATATCTGTCAAAGCTTCATCTCCTCAAAACATTATGCATGTGATGAGTAACGGATGCATCATTTGAATTTTAAAAAGTTTGGGTGCACAAATTATTGTTGAGCAACAAATAAGTAAATTTCTGATCTGTGAGAATCTTATTTCTTGAAAATAAGGCTACTGTAATTGGTTATTCTGAGTAATCTATCATTTTATGTCCACAAATAATGGTTTTAAAAATATGGTTGTTTTCTGTAAAACAAATGCCCTATTTCCATTTAAGGGCTAAACAGAGACACTGTTTATACAGTAAATGGTTAAGTCCATTGTGCACCTGGCTCAACAGACTGTATGATTTATTCTGGACATTGTGGTTTCTACTGGCAGTCAACTGTGATAAATTATGTCAGATAACAGTGGCCAATTTGAACAGAGGTGTGTCAGTTACAATTTGATTCATTCAATTAAGCAATCACAGTTCATGCACGCTCAAGGGTATTTGATCCAAATTATCAGTAATTTCGTTCTTTTTATAAAGCTAATAACCCGTGGTATATTTCATCAATTCCAATTTACAATTCATGCATGCTCACATGTCCTTATAAGGACAGTGGAATAAGGTTTGCCAAATAATAATCTTTGATACCAAATTTAATGTTGTCTTCATCTTTTCTTTATGGTTATCGAAGAGACAATGTTGGTATGCACTAAAAGAAGTTCTCAAATCAACAAGAGGATTCTACATTACAAGTATAAAATTCACTAGAAAGACCGTTCTTTAAATATTGTAGATTTTCACATTTTGACCTCCCATTTTCACCTCTGCCAAAAAAAATAGGGATCATCTACTCGATATGGGCAATCCACACCCTAACTATGAGATCTCTCACATTTATCGTTCTAGAGATATCGTGTTTACAAGCAATTTTCAGGGTATTTACCTTCTGACCTCTGGTGACCCTTGTACTCAATAAGATACACCTACACACTTCGTATGACATCTGCTCAAGCTTCTCTTCTTGAGATATCGTGTTTACATGGTTTTCACAATTTGACCCCTGTTGACCCCAAATGACCTTTGACCTCCACTGAAAACGATAGGGTTCCTCTACTCAACATGGTACAACTACATACTAAACATGAGATTTCTACATGCTTCCTTTCTTGAGATATCGTGTTTACAAGGTTTTCACAATTTGACCCCTGTTGACCCCAAATGACCTTTGACCTCCACCAAAAACAATAGGGATCATCTACTCAATAAGGGCAATCTACATGCCAAGTATGAGATCACTCAGAGTTACGCTTCTTTAGATATCGTGTTTACAAGCAGGCGTCACACACGCACATACACACACCCACACACCCTCACACACACACGACATCACCATCGCATAGATTCCTCTGCCTTCGGCAAGGAATCAAAAATTGCACAAGCCAAGGTCACTACTTTATGGTGGGGTAAAAGGAGGGAGGAAGAAGTAAACACATCATCATACTGCAGGTTTCATTAAGGAAAGGAACAAACGATTTTTGCCATACAGCTCAATATATTTGGCTTTCCAAATCGTCCTTGAACACAAGGAATAAAATCAACTGATTATTATAAAAATATCATATACACTGTACATAAGCTCATCTTATTTCTTTTTTATGTTATGTATTGAATTTGCTATAGTGGTAACTCGGAAATAAATAACCATTTGTTTACTTGCAATCCAGAAATCTATAGTAAAATTCACAGTCATTGAACATCCCCTTTCAAAACAGTGACGATGCTGTGACATCATGCGAACTGATCCCACTTCAACTACTTATCACATCACTTTTAAGCAAAGACAAAGGATTGACTGGGACCAGCTGGCTAGACACAGGAAATGTGTGCCAATTGTTGGTTAAGATATTCACCATATTCAACCATCACCACCATTAAACAAATAATCATAGGGGAGGGGGATGTAAAACAAACCAACGGTCTGGGAAGAGTCTCTTCAACTACTTGTACCCCCCTCATTCCCCTGCACCAACACCACCCCTTCTCTTATAGATACTCGAGGCTATCACCTACTCATCCATTTGGACTTTACCACACTTACTTTTACAAGACAAATGGAACAACCACTGGCCAAACATTTAATACCCATCAAAGTTAATGACTGCTGAAAACATCTAGTGGTCTCCTTGGTATGCACTTTCCCTGACACTCACACTACATTCAAGAAATTCAAGAAGAAACATCATGCAACTTCTCAAGTCTATGAGACATGTCTTGCCAATGACCAGTGACAAACTGTTGATATGTTCATTACCTTATACCTAACTCAAAAGCCAGATGAATCACGTTTGTCCAAGAGCGATGCCAAAATGAATGGATCCAACTCGCCTTTCAGGAATCATGACTCCTCTCCATCAGTTTCTTCTATCCCAACATGTTTAACACAGTAAAATGTAAAGCACTTTCAAGCTGACAAGACTATTTCACACCCATACTTTGGGTCAAAGAGATCAGCAAATAATTCAAACAGATGGACACTAAAAATGACCATTTTTTTTTTTTTTCATTACAAATTAAACTTACAATAAAAAAAAGAAAAACCTTACGTCCAACTGACGGAGAAAAATACATCAAGAGGATGCGAGAAATAAGTTACTGAAGTGCATGATAGGACAAGATGTGGTTAAAAGTAAAAAAAGAAAATGGTGAGAAGTAGATGGATGTCAACTCCAATGGTTCCTTACCTTACTCTATATACAACGTTACACAAATCAAACAGAAGACACACACATCCAGAAATGGATTTTTGATGAATGAAAGAAAAGTTCATCAGAGGTAAACTGACTAGGACAAGATGCAAAGCACCTAGAATTACTTTCGGTTGCAACAGGAAAGATAAGTTAAGGTAAAAGGAGAGAAGTTAAAAATAAATACAACCGTTAAAATATTCCAAGAAGAGATGACTACCATTTTAGAATGAAATGGCTGCACACTTAAAGCTTCTCACTTGATTGATATTGTCTATTTTGTGACAAGTTTAAAGGAACCCATTACATGCCAATACTCCTAATTAGTCTCATCGGTCATGCATCTATTCCCATGGTTGCTGAAAATGCAAGACATGGGAGTTGTTACGATCAGGGGTTGCCTATTCTCAGTGCCTTTAATGGTAAAAAGTGTCCGGTCACAGATTTGCAAATCCGTGATTTTGATCTTCGATCACGCCAGTCGTTGCTGCTCCGGTTATGTAACTGGGATTTTCACAATCTCTTAATTTTACCATTTAACATCAACATATCAGCAGTACTCTACAGGTATGACAAAATACCATGAATTTTGTGAACCAATTGAATAAGCCCCTTTAAAACAAAAGCCGAATAGGTGGAATATTTGTCTCATTGTAGTCTCTTTTTCAAGTTCTCTGTATTTTTGTCTAGAACTTCTTTCTGTTACGCATAATTTGTAGTGACCTATGTTTATCTTTGATTTGCATGCTTATCTTCACCATTTACAACTTCCTCCTCCGATCAAGTCGACTATCGATGCTGCGTGTCTGAACACTTGCTCCTACTGTGACCCTTACATCTTTGACAGTTGTGACATACAAGCCTCAAAGCATGATACAGAGCTAATGTTATAAAGAAAAAAGACCTTTAACAGCAGAAAATTTGATGTAACTTAAATGCTTGCAACACTGGATGGATTACTGAGAAGGAGGATACCTGGACAGGGGGATACCTGGACAGGGGGATACCTGGACAGGGGGATACCTGGACGGGGGGATACCTGGACGGGGGGATACCTGGACAGGGGGATACCTGGACAGGAGGATACCTGGACAGGAGGATACCTGGACAGGAGGATACCTGGACAGGAGGATACCTGGACAGGAGGATACCTGGACAGGAGGATACCTGGACAGGAGGATACCTGGACAGTAGGGTACCTGGACAGGAGGGTACCTGGACAGGAGTGTACCTGGACAGGAGGGTACCTGGACAGGAGGGTACCTGGACAGGAGGATACCTGGACAGGAGGATACCTGGACAGGAGGATACCTGGACAGGAGGATACCTGGACAGGAGGATACCTGGACAGGAGGATACCTGGACAGGAGGATACCTGGACAGGAGGATACCTGGACAGGATGGATGAGCTAGGGGATACCTGGGCAAGGGATACCTAGGTAGGGGATAGCTAAGCATGGGAATTTGGCGGTGCAATGGAGAATAAAGCGTGGATATAGCAAAAGATATTCCACTTCAAATATACCAGAACTCTAAATACTATACCAGATTTTAGAAACATTTGCTCACATTTCCTTCAGTTCTTTCATGCTTGAGAGACTTTGTCCCATTTGAATGAGTTTGACTAAACTTTACCATCAAATCAAGACACAATGCCTTGCTTTTTAAGACAGGAAAAAATGAAAACTGTTTACTCTTTAGGAAAATGAGTTTCTTGCTCCTTGTCTGACCTTTTCTCAGTCTATAACCTCAGACACTTTCATTAAACACATCCATCCTCTTCTTCCCCCATCCCGACCCCCCCCCCCCTTTCTGATAAAGAAATGCTCTACAAGGATGTTAAAAAATTAATTGATGAATTACACAAAGCCTGGATCTAGAACCAATCTATTTCTTTTCACTATGATTTCCAAAAAGATTCTTGGTCACATGTACATGATAACAGACTCTGCAATGACATCAAGACCAAACGATCTTTGAATTTGGTATTTATGCTGAACACAAGACAGACAAAGCCAAAACAATCCACCCGGGTGCAACATGATGAAGTGTAAGCCATGGGGTCTGAAGGAGTTAGTAAGATCAATTGAGAATGTAACTAAACGCCTGACATAAGTAACCAATTTAAATGATATCAAAGCAGTATCCGAATCACTTTAAAAACTTGAAAATGATGGTACTTTATGGATGACAAGCCCATACGACAAACTCCGCAAAGTTCTGCACTTGAAATGTAAAATATGGCGAAAGAAGAGGCAACGAGCGTTAAAGGAACATGGAGCAAGTTAGCATCACAGGGAACAGAAGAGTAGGTTTTCTACATGTAACTTAATACGAGAGACATTTCCTATTTGTTGTAATAACCACATGTGAGGCAACAAATTGAAGCAAAACTATCTTTAGGTGATTTTTAGATTAATGATACCGAGCTATAAAATGGATCTACTATAACTGCATGGTAAGTTAACTAGATTGACCATTGAACAGACTTCCTGGCATTTAATATCATTTTTTTATTAATAAAGCATCTACAACACCCACACTTTGGTCATTTTACCACATTTTTTTAGTGATAAAATGTTCATCAGACCTCTTCAAACAAGCTAATACTTAAGTCTTACGAAATACGATCACGTATGCGTTGAAAAACCCTGTAAAGTGTTAGAATGGAAGACCATATGCTCTTTCATTATCTTTTCCTTCTTCACATCAAATAAATGCAAAAGAACAAAACTAAACTTGGAGCACAAACTACTTTGGGGACATTTCTTGGACTCTGACAGGTACCATTGAATTGAAAGAGTCCAATTTACTGACACAGAACTCATTTCTAGCTGAAAGGCGGATTATATTTAAAGCAAAACATATCACGGACAGCAAAATATGTTGCATATTTTTCATGTCATTTCAAAATTTTTGTCAGCATGCATCATAAATTTTGCATCAATGTCACCTGACAGAGCATTTCAATGCTGGATGGATTACACAATCCAAGAGAGCAAGGAACTGAGGGATACCTTGAGCAAAACATCTCCTGCTGCATCTCGTCATACTCTTGTGCAGAGCAGGTCCTACTGCCATTCGACAGGGGAATGCCACGTATGATGTGACCATTATTCTGAATTGAAAAAGTCCACAAGATGATTTAGCTCATGATTTGCATACCTAACGATGGTGGGGAGGAAAGCTTCTGTTCATGATACCGTGCACTGGCTATCTTCAACTTCCTCTGCTTCATCGTCTTTGCCGAAGACGTCGTCCTCCCCGTTGATAAGTTCTCCGATCGGACCGCTGCTGTGGGACGCGTAGCGCTTGATCTCGTGGTGGCCCACCGAGTGGTCCGAACTTGCCGACGAGCAGGGCCTGGGGGACGGAGGGGACGTGGTGGTCTCTACCACCTCTGTCAAGACTTTGGTCTGTGGTTTGGCGGCAAGCATCAGGGGTTTGTACCCAGGACTATGGAACAGATCAGAATGGAACATGTGAACAGTTCTGGTTAAAGTTCCCTAACTCTCTAGATACAAATCAACAGTGACTTTGACTTACACTTAAAATGTGTCATATTTACAAAATCCTCTCCTCCAACATTAATGCATCAATTTCTTTTGGTCCCCTAACAATCGTGTATCAACCAACACCTCTAATTTGGATTTATCAATTGATTCTTTCTGAGCCACTGCAATGACTTTCTTTTCCACTTACCATTCTGAGTCGGCCCACAGCTCAAGAAAGGAAAGCCCCTCTCTCATTCTGCCCATGATCTCCAACGGCACCTTGGTAAAGCTGACAGTGTTCACTACCCTGGATATGGAGCCGAGATCTCTGAGAACGATGGAGATGAGGAGAGCCCACTCGAGGCATCCCGCCTCTATCATCACTTGCAGCATATGCCTAATAAAAAACAAAGAAAGCCAAGGAGATAAGAGTAGTCATAAAGAGGACAACACTGTTTCATTTCATTTGGATGACATCTACTCTCAGTCTGTGTTAGGTAGAGTGTGTTGTGGAGAGTGAAAGATTTATGCAAACTTTAATATCTTGATGGAAACAGTGAGATGTTTGAAGCTTTGCTATACTATAAGACTGTACATTTCACGAGCATATTCATTCAAAAGTGACTCCAAAAACTTAATTCATCCCAATGAATTTACATATTTCTCTTTTTCCAATGGATTTACAGACATGAATACATTTCAAAGAATATAGAAGTCACCAGACAAAACAGCATTGCCGAATCTGCTCCATACAATGAAAACTTGGTGCCGCTAAATTTACGAAAACAATTTGAGTACAATGTTAATTTTACAACCTTAATCTCATCAGTAGAACAAAGCTCTGTTCGGTGTCAAGTTGCACACATTTCAACAAAACCAAAAGTGGTCTTAAAGAATATGAAGGGAAAAAGAAATAGAAAAACAGAATGACTTTATTTTTTACCTCAGTTCCTTTTCTGATTGCGGTGGTCCCAACTTTGAGACCTCCATGTAGAACTGTTCGAGCTCTGCGACACCGATGCTATTGTTCCAGAAGCTGTCCTCTAAGAGGATTTCCATGTCACCATCAAATGTGGAACTGCTCTCTGAGGGTTCCATTGTTCCACAACTTGGTGTGTCGTCTGAACCTTTTCATAAACAGAAAAACCACAGGAATCAGTTGATTTTTCAGTCTTAAGAACCTGGTCTGAAAAGTTACGTCCTATACTAGGTAAAGTCTCAGGCTTATTAACTGTTTGTTTCCCAAAATACTGATAAAATGACAGCCATGGCTGATAAATAATGACACTGAGTATTCATTCAGTTTTCCAGACCACACAGCCAGCACTGTAAAACACCCATTTACTATCTAAATTTGGAAACATCCTTCCATAGCTGTCAACAGGTAGTTCTAGTTTGCATTGGTATTACATAGTCTGCACTGACATATGCATACTACCACATGGCCTGCCACTAAAAAACTCTTAACTCTCACATGTATACCCACTACATAGTCTGTACTAGAGTACACAACCACATGGTCTTCACTGACATATGTAGAGCACTGAATAGGTCTGCAGTGGCAAATGTGTACTTACTACCACCACATAGTCTGCACTGGCCTATGTATACCACCAAACAGTGTGCACTGGTGTATCTTAAGCATTACATAGCCGTGCACTGATATACATGTATACCAACCCATACTCCACCCCTACACGTTCTTCACTCACACATGTATACCACCAAAGTCTACATTGGCTAAGGTCTACCATCACATAGTCTGCACTGATATAGTTACACTACCACATAGTATGCAATAAAGTAATACCACCACATAGTCTACAATGGAATATGTACACCACCACAGTCTTCACTGACATATACATACCACCAGAAATTCAACACTGACATATGCAAACTACCACATAGTCTGCACTCCCTCATCTGTAACAATACTGATTTCAAAACTCACACCATATAAACCACAGCATAGACCACACAGACACATGTGTTGCATCACATAGTCTACGTTCACACATATGTGCTACAGTCTATTCTGTAAACCACTGCAAAATTCACTTTGCAATTTCATTTGAAAACCATTTCAAAAACAGGAGCTTAAGTCTGCTGAAGCCATATCTAATGTAATGAATCCAAATCTAGGATAAAACAGCTCCTTTCAGGAGCAGGAAAAGTAGCTTTGGACAGTAGGATAAACAATCAAGTCCCTGTTAGATTTATCAAATTATGAACGACAGTACGATAGAAATGCTTTGTAATCTAATTCCTGGTTACCTTTGGTGGAAGGATGCTGCAATGCAATCTCTTGAGACTTTGCATCCTCGCTTGACAGAACAGAGAGAAGGCTCTGAGGGCGTACCAGCTTCAAGTTGGCTGGTTTGCTGAGGTACGTGCTACCGTTGACGGCCTCCTGCTTCGAGTCATGGTCGATCTGTGCCTCACCGTTGACATGAGGTTCAAACGTGTTGATGGATAATGGACCAAAGTCTATCGGAGTGTGTGGACAAAGAGAGCAGACAGTAATTTTAGGAATTGTGTAAGGTGATCTTCTGTGGTCTGTTTGTCAGCAGGTATCTTAAATTTTGGAGAGGGCTGTGCTGGTATTAACTAGCAGACCTCTTAAGTTCATAATATTACATTTTAAAGAGTGACATAACTTATTTCATCTTGACTGTGCACATTATATCACACCGTGACTGTTGTTACAATTATGTGACAGTGAGTGACATCACAACTAATGGTCAACATAAAAACAGATATAAGTACCGAGAAAATTCAAACAGCATTTCAGAGCTGTAACTAGCATACATAAGTGATATCACAACTAAAAAGAAAATGCTCAACATAGTTGTAGGACTGATAAAACTATGAGTGATTGCACTGGTGGCAGTAAATGCAGCAGAAGTGATAGTACACCAACTGTTCAGAAAGGTATTGTAAGTGATATAACAACAACTGCTCACAAATTAATTGTAAGTGATATCGCAAAAGGAAAAGGTAGTGCTAGTGACATCCCAACAACAAAGGTACTGTAAGTGATATTACAACTAAATATACTCCAGAAGTCAACAGGAGTCATGTGACAAGCATATATTCAAGTTGGAAACTTATCATGTCATAACGAGTGAATGTGTGCACTACACCTAAGAATGAAAACAATAACATGACTGATGCCACAAAATGAAAAAAAAGAAAAGACCAAATCAAACACAAAACTTACTCATGCTCTTGAGTGATGTCTTAGCCAATGGGACATCTCCAAGCTCTGGGTAAGGCCAGGAAAAGTCCTGGTGGAGTTTCTGGATGGCAGCAACAAAATCTTCCACTTTACCAGCCCTGCCACTGGGAAAATAAAAAGTAGACCCACAAAAGGTTTGTAAGTTATGTGACATAAAAGAAAGGAGAAAAACCAATGAAGTATTATTAGTGAAGGATCAGTTAGGAAGCCACCGTGACACCTTACAATTCTCAAGCAGAAGAATTATTTCACCCCTACATGGTCATAAGAGACCAATAATTTCATTCAAACTCACTACCAAGATACCAATTCTCAACTGTGAACAAATTTAAATGCTTCAGCTCTAACCTCTCTTTCATTAACCACTCTGTGAGTTCAAAGTCGACGTGAGCAGCGAACAGGCCCAAATCTCTGATCCTGTGATTTGAGAAGAGTTTTCTCGCATGTCTCTTCAAGATGATGTCCATGTAGTATTCGTCTGCTGTCTGCTCCTCTTCATCTGGTGCAGACGTGGCCTGTTTCACACTGGAAGACCTGAAAAATATCCACAGAGCAAAATATGAGACCATTATTACTTGTAAAGAGACTATTAGCACTTCTGCGACAGAATAAACAAAAGCATGTTTAAGAGACTCCTCAAATTCATGTAAAAAAATTTCCTGCATGCTGATTGAAATTGTATGTTAACTATGAGGCATGTAGTGAAGCATTTGTTCTCTACAGGATGAAAATACAAGTTTTCAAAAACCAACAGGTTAATTTTAGAAACTTGAATCAGTTGTTCAACATTTACATTAAGTTCCCTTATGTTTCTTCTCTTCAGGCTCACAGCGACTATCGATTCCCATCTAATTGATTCTCTTCTATTTCAAGTTTAGCATCAAACCAATGAAGAATTACTCGCACAAATAACAGTTCAGGTGAACCAATTCCTGTATCTTCTATGTTGATAAAAAAAATATCAACTACATTTCTGCATTGCTGTATTTTCCAAAGAAACTAAACCACAGAATGACAAGCATGCCAGTGTGTACAGGTCATTATGGTGTTCCTATCAGTTTATGAAATATGTTTAGTAATTCTGTTAACTTCAAAAGATATTTACCACAGAGAGAATTTATTTCACAGCAGTGCATTATGGGAAATATTTGATATCATAATATACCAACTGACTACCCTTTGTATTTCTTTGTAATCTCAGCTGCATTAAAGAAACACTAAGCCTATAATTCTTGTAAAGAGTTGTGACCTGTGCCCTTCAATATTTTTAGCTTAGTTTAAAATAAATCAAAACCATGTGCTGCACTGGAGTCAAATTTTATGACAAACAAGAACAACGAACAACAAAGTCGGTTTTTTTTCTCCAGTTATTCGTCAATGTTCGAGAGCATCCTGTAATCTTGAGGCAACTGGAAATCTGTCTTGACCGGAGCATCCAAACAGCAATATCTTAAGTTATGAACAAGATATATTGATATACGTGTGAAGAGCTTTCAGAGACAAAAAAATATCCTCCATTTAAGAATCCTTTCAATTATCGGTGGAACATTCTTTTTAAGTCTCTACTCAATAACAAGATTGAGTTATTTGCAAAAACATGAAGGTCACTCCAACAAAATGCATAATGAACAATAATCAATTTTTGCCCCTCTGACCTTTTGGGAGCAGAACTGTCTGTTTTGTCTCCAGTGGCTTTCTGATGATGAGACCACGACCTCCCCTCCGTCGGTGATGAGAGGTAGTAGTTAGGGTTGGGAGCGGGGGGAGGCGTCCTGACTGGCTCCACGTCTCCGGGTCCTATCGACCTCAGGAATCTCAGAATGTCCCTGCATAGTTGCCACTCGCATTTCTCCAGCGCAGCATCCAATAGTAGGGTAGCATGCTGATGTGAAGGACAAAAGATATCACAAACAAATAATGAAAAGGGAGATGCACTAGAAAATAAGTTAGATGTCATTAATACATCATAAATATTGTCATTATCATCCTCATCATTATTATCATCATCATCATCCGATGCAGTTGGTCATCTCATCACACTAAACAGTAACCCAAGAATTCATTTCTAAAAGCTACACAAGAAGAGGACCATATGCTCCCTAGGTGAAAGAAGGTCAGTGGGAAGGAAAATGTAGTTTTTGTTTTTAACTTTCACACATTGTAATTTTTACTTTCTACATGATCACTAGCATAATATTAGTTTCTTTTTTATATCTTATGCCCTTTATAGTTTTTCTCAGTCTATAACTAAGTTGCATTATCATACTTTGTGAAATTCAAAAGTGAAAACAATGAGGTGTTATTAGAATTTAAAAAGTGGCCAAAACCATAACTTATGTCTTGAATGTGATTTAAACCAAGTTCCCTTCAAATGTTCCATTCCCTGACTAGTCAGCCATTCAGCGCCTTAGACCAATTCATGTCATTAATTGAACGATGGAGGAGGGGAGGTCAGGGGAGAATGTATAAGATTTAAAGGTTACTCAACCCAAAACATTCAAAATTGTAAAAAAAAAATAGAACACAGGAAACTTAGACGATAAACTTTTAGGGCAGATAAAGATGTTGTACATGTGGTTAGAACAGGAACTGATTTCTACTTTGTAGCATACAAGGTCACGTTGACTGTAACCAATGACAATGTTTGTTGACTTCTGGAAGATGAATACTTACATGTCTGCTAACCCTGACCGGTTCTAGGTTCTGGATAATTATGAGATAAGAAGCTGCTGTGTGAAGGGAGCCACTGGACAAACATTGCTACAGTAAAACAAAAAAAAAGAGAAAAGCATCACCATTAACTTAAAATTAGTCCAGGATGGCTTTCAAGCACAGCCCCCTCTCATCTGTACATCGTTTTTCTGACTCAAAAAGTTGTTGCATAACATCCCCTCCTTCCTGTTACCAGAAAACACTTGTGAGAGCATTCTCTAATTCTAGCAAGGGAAGCAATCATCTAAAATAAATGTATGCATTAAGATTTTCTTTTGAACCTCCTGTTACATCTTTGATATGTCATTACATTACCTTTTTCATCTTGTACATAGTTTTTCTTGTAAAAACATTAATGATGAATAACATAATGTATGAACATATCTGCAGCACATATGATACCACAATGACATGCACTTAAGAAACAGGACCAATTCTTCGCAGGGCACTGAGATAACATACCTCAAAGAGTTGTTGAGGACTGCCAACAGAGGCAAAAAGGTATCCCCAGAGAGCTATTTCAGTCTTTCTGGCACAATGGACGACAGTTTCAAGATATTCTGGAAATTCTTGGATGAAAGCAATTACCCTGGGCAAGAGGGCATCTGAATAAATACAAAAATATTAAATCCATTAAGTGTTTTGTTTGAACCTATGTTAAAATATCATTTTCAACCAACTACCTTTAAAATATAAAGACTGTTTATAAGATCATGTAATCAGCAATATAATTTGGTAAAAATTTAAAACATTTACAGGAGCTACTATCTGCAAAAACCCTCCTCCCCCTTCAAAAAACCAAACAAAAACAGTTAGTGAAATGAGGCACAACTTGACCATGATGTTGAAAGAAAACCTGTCCAACAACCAAGCATCTATCGGTATTTTCCACTCTTGGAAAGAAAGAGAATCACAGCGGGTTACAGTAACAACTACTGCTGCTGTTGCTTGGAGGCTAAAAGCAGAGGAGGTGAGGTCATTTAACTACCTGGGATTGGTTCTGACGCAGTGGCCTCCTCCTCCAGCACTTCGTGCAGCATCAATTCCAGGACGTGAGGAAAATAAGGCAATGAGGTACAACTACTGGCAATCTGGAGGGCGTGAATACCCAAACTGGAATGGAAAAACAAAAACAAATGGATTACAAAGACGTCAGATGAAATGTGCTTTCATTCATACAAATTCAGTTGCATCTTTGTACAAATGAAAAAAAAAATGGCCATTGGTCCATTTTTGCTGCACACACATTTCCACGGAGTAACAATTACATTGTTTGTTCACAGTTGCTCTGCAAAGCTATGTGCGATGGTAACAGTGTTTCTCTTTTAACTAAAAACCCTGCTTCAGCTAATCGCCATAGAGTTTTGAAACTGAAGGTTGTGTAGGATACTTGTGAAATTGAAAGGAATTTGTCTCCAAAGCCAGCAGATGTTAGATTTTCCTTGCAATTAGTTGAAAGAAGAAACTTTATCGCTACGCAGGGTACGCTCACTTTCATAAGGCTGATATGTAAATTCAAATACTGAATAATGCTCTGACCAAAACACAGAAATTCCAATAGTAAAGAGTGCTTATACAACAGACACACAACATCAAACAGTAAATGACCCTCATCTCACAAACATGCAACTCCAGATGTTAAACAAAGCTTATACCACACAGAAAGGAAATTGTTATCAGCTATGACACAAATAAAGCAATGCTCTGATCTTTCTCTAGCAAAAGTTAAACATCACTGATAAGAATGTGTCAATTAAAGAAAATGTTAAGCGTTCACTCACTTTCTTCTTAATAGCTGACGGAGTATATGATGCAAATAGACTTGTGTCTGAGGATGAGAAGTAGGGATAAAAATTGAGTGTAGCCATGGCAACTAGCAGTTAGTACAAGTGGCATGACAGTTCCTATCACCCGTTCTTGACACATCAGTACAACATATATAAGTTCCAAGAGATGTTTGTACCCAATATTATAATCACAATTCATATCAAACATGGTAATTGCGGTCTGGAGCACTTGCAACCACACAGCACCACCTTCTGAAACATTTAAATCTAAAAACTGCAGGCTTAAATTTACACTAAACATTTCACTTTAGATAACAGACAAATTGTTCACTGCTCCCAAGTGAGAAACAAATGCTATAATAGAAAATGCAAAACATGAAAATGGAGTTAAAATGAAGCCAGATTGTGAACTCATCACATGAATTAAGACATCTCTGAGTCAGAATTAATTTAGACCAATTGGCCGAGGAAATGGTTGATGACATGTATCTAAAGTACACTGAAATTATAATCAACAGGAACTTACAGTCTATACTGCGCTGACTGCAGTTCCCAAAGGTTGCACCCATATATACCATATGCACTGCGACTGTTCTGTAAGGGTTTGCAAGGTTTACTTACAGTCTTTTCTGAGGACATCTGCTACACCTACCATTCTCAATGTTGCAGCCATTTGTAGCACACAAACAATAAAGTGTTGCAACGGTTTGCAGGTTAAGCTATGCACACTACTAAGGAAATCTGTTACACTTACCATTCTCAATGTTGCAGTCATTTGTAACATACACACTGTAACGTGTTGCAACAGTTTGCAAGTTAAGCTATGGTCACTTCTAAGGACACCTATTACGTCTACCACGTTCAACGTTGCACCCATACGTAACTGTACATATAGTAACATTTGTAATGGTTGGTATGTATATGAACGTTGCATGCACACACAACATATGCATTGTATTGTGTTGTTATGGTTACTGCTATCACCCTTGACATATCAGCACAACAGGCATATGCTTGTTTTGTTAAACTTGAGTTCCAAAAGATGTTAGAAACATTGCAACATGTTATAATGGTTTTGCGGTTTTACTAACGTCCCTTCTCACGAATCAACCTTATACCCAATTGTAACATGTTGTAACACAGTAACATGTTATAACACTTTGCAGATTTACGTACAGTACCTTCTCAGGACACTTGTTACAGGTACTATTTTCAAGGTTGCATACTCACAGCTCACTGACATTGCAATGTGCTGTAAAGGTTTGCAGGGTTTACTTACGGTCCTTTCTATGGTTGTGAATGGCAAGAATGTAGATGTGTTGCTACTGGCCTCAAACCCTGGAGTGACGATAGCATCTAAGTGTATGGTGTCGGTGGCTGAACCTAACACCACTGCATCTTCAAACAATACCGCTGAATGAAATAACAAAAACAAAACAAATTATAAGTAAAAATGATTGATTAAAATACATCATTAAAAACACCACCTTCGCCAAATCTTGCACACAACAAGTACGACAACAATTCATGACACCCTTTGGAGATGACCTTTCTTGAAAGCCCTTGCAAGATCCTCAGAGAACAACAGACCCTATACACATCTGTTGTCAGTGGTCGATGTACCATTTATGATGGAAGTGGTCCTGTCAAGGAAACACTACTCCCAACTCTATGTGGATGTCAGCAAAATAAATCTATGAACAAACTACAGCTTCACTACTGGATCATGAATGATTAACTGCAGCTCTTTAAGGATTATCATGGAAAAATTTAACCCCAAGAGAAACGACTGGCCTGTCATGAATACAACTAGCTAAATTGTGCCATTTGCTTCACATGCCTTGGTTATGTATCACCAAACTTTGCTAAAATTGTTGAAAGTGGTCTTTAAAATACCAGAGGTCAGACTGAATAAATCTCACTTCAGAATTGAAGACATCTTACACTTTACAAAAAACCTTTTCGTTGAGAACAACCGGTCATCCCACAAACTTTTGTACCCTGTACTGCATGCAAAAATATTTATGCCACAGGATTTATGACTGCACAAATGCACATTATCTATAACTAATATGATATCACATGGGAGATTTTAGTGCGAGAGATATATTTTGTTTACCAGATAAATGCATCATTAGTTGAAGTGACAGTTCAAGGTGGCTCCCGCTGCCAAGCCACATCCTCGTTTTCGGATACATGCTTTCAACCATCGGGGATATACTCACCTAAAGGATAGATCCTTATCTTGAATGGTAACATGATCCTCTTCGAAAGAAAGCTGTGGTGCTGCTTCTCACCCTCTTGAGGAAACAGAGGTAACCAGACCTTGAATAAAAGAGGAGGTGGAAAAGGGAAGCAAAGAGATGTGTGATAAGATGGCTGAGGCCACCTCCTGAACAAATGATAAAAACAAAATAAAAAAAGTTGTGGTACTGTGCACCAACTCTGTAAGTACTTCAGTTGACCAATAAAACTAAGCACTTGTACATCAAATTGCTTTATCTACTTAAATATAAAACCCATGTAAGTTACTGTAACAAATGCAATGGAATAGTCAGTTGAGCAAAAGATTGTACGAATAAAACAGCATGAAATTGCTCAAGTTCAGAGTCAGCAATAGAACTGAATATCATCATATTATAGTATGTAACCTTCACACCGAAGACACTATGATCTAATATGCTGCATTAAACCTCAGACTATAGAAAACAGTGAAATCAGGAAGTTCTGAAATCCCACCACCCACCTGGTTTGGATGTTTATGACTGAAGAACTTACATGTCTCCGCCCAACTACTACACATCCAACTACCGAACTAGAAACAGCTGGTAACCTACAACGCTGCCTCTACCTTTGCTGCAAGTGGGTAGAGACAGGTACATGAGGAGAGAAGTAAGTTTGGTGTACTCACCTTCATACCACTAGCACCACAACCCAACCAGAGGGCTTCCATGAGATGAGGTTTATCTTTGCTAGATTTGGCAGTGGCCCACATGCATTCCACTGCAGATGCTAAGACCACCGGAGCACAAAAGTTCATCTGCAAAGTCAGATTCCAAAAATGAAGTTAAAATCATAGCATAGCAAATCATGCAATGCAAACCATTAAATTGTAAGTTTGTAGGAAGGATAGCTGAAGGGACATATGCTATGCTATGAGTAACTGCTTTAACAATGTCAGTCTGCTTTGCATGGTTTTCTTTCCCTCCATAGACCTCATCCCAAGCAGTCAGGTTCAGTCGCAGGTCAGTCAGGTTTCGAAGCCTGAAGTCAGTCCTGATGAGAACAACAACGCAATCTATGATGGACCCTACCATACTTGCTGAACAGCTCATGATGCTATCCTCCTTGTTGTGAAAGGAAGCTGGCTTGTGAGTCAGGTCTGGTCTTTGACAGGTCTTGTTACCCTTCCTCGCCTTGCTTTGCTCCCTGTGGCGAACTCACACGCCCTCCTTGACCAACAAAATGCTGAGTGGAGGGGCAGTTATGTTGTTTTAAGTCCCATACGTGGCAGAGTGCACGGGATAACACGATGCAAGCAGCAGGTCAAACAAAACATGACCTGACCTTTGCATAGTTATGAAATCCAAAACCAAATATTGGATATGGGATTCCATAGTTTTACACTCACAATGACATAATAAACACAAAAATGAGTCAATACTGCAGCATTACTGTTAATTGGTGTGACTAGTGTGACTTATGGAAACGATTATGTATTCACAAGCAAAAAGAAAAAGAACATTCAAAATATCGACAAGTTATCCATAAATTAAACTGGTCGGGAAACACACCATAATAGGAGACCTCCATAAGCATTACATGTCTGATCTGCTCAGAACACCATACCTCTGTCTGGGTTTTCCTTCTGTCTAGCTGGTGGTTCCCTGTGTTTGGCCGTTCCCTTTGCAGCATCAGAATCCTACCGGCTGTGTTGATCACCAAACTTTCTACATCCTTTGTTTGTTTTCTATCTGATGGTTTTGCTGAATTTTAAAGAAAGAGGGATAAACAACTGTGTTAATACATTACAGCCTACACTTTTGAACTGCTAACCACTTGACTGTGGAATTTATCTATTCTGGGATTTATTTATATGGTAACTTTCATCCACTGCTTAATTAATTTTTGCAAAGATGTTTTTTTTTTCACAAATTTCAACCTGACACTGGAAAATGATTAACTGTAAATATCTAATGCAAAAACAGTTCATCGCCTTCTTTTCTTCTTTTTTGATGCAAATACAAAACAAAAGCAAACAAAAAGAGTCTTTATCTTATTTGAATTAGAAAGTTTGAGGATTAAAAAGTATATACAGGGCCATCAAGGACCCTATACCAAGATGATTGCCAATGAACACCAGCAAAATCTGCATACTCTGTGCAGTAAGCGTCCAGAGGATAATGAGGAAGGGGTGAAACCAGACAATTGTCAATGCAAACCCAAACCTTGCTGGCATGGGAAGGGAGAAGAACCTGCCCAGTCCAGCAGCGCATCGGTTGTACTGAGCGACCTGAAACAGACAAGACTTAATCAGACTACAGGAATCCAAATAACATCCTCAGCACCACAAAGAACAGCTTTACTGAACAAGCCACATTTAACTCCCCAGAAAATTTTCCAAGTGGTTCTGACAGGATTTAATGTGAGGACCCACAGATTTCAAGATGGGCACTCTAACCACCAAGTTAACTCTCCACCCTAATTTGTAGGATATGTAGGGACTTTTCTCTAAATCACCTGCCCCATGCAAAAACCCTTCATATTTCTAATTTTCTGTGTCACTATATGACCCGAAATTCCAATCAAATTAACTCTGCAAGGCTTCTTTAATCAACAATTCTGCTAATTTTGAAATAGAGGGGGCACATACAACTATCTTGGAGGATTAACTAAGAGATAAAAGGGCTGGTACCTTCGCTGTACACAGCGAATGACCTCACAAAGGTGTATCACTGATTGGCTGAGTGTTTTGTTAGGTGCATGTATTACAAAACGAGCACACTTTCATTATGCAGGACATCAGAGGACATGAGAAATACGCACATCATACACAGTTAGGTGGTTAATGATGAAAGCCTTGTTGGCGACAACTGTCCACTGACAACAGATAATTAACAGTTCACATATTTTTCCTGATGTATCCTGTACATGTGTTTGCATACAATTTGAAATTCCATCACTATAATATCAACTTTGATGATCTTTTTCCATGACGAAGGAGGACTGGAATATCAGAACAACTATGCCCTATAACCAAGCACTAGCCCTGAATAACAAATAATCGGTGGTTATCATACACCAGGTAGACAAGGTTTGGTGTGTCCTTAGTGAAATTGAAGGAGAAAGCACAAATACAGGTATGAGGGCCCTTTTCAGACTATATCTTGATGATAATACTTCACCAACTTATACCATATTTAGTTAAAGTATGAACATGACGGGAGGTGTCATTAGGGAGAGTGAGATTAAAGCCCTGTCTGGGTTACCTTCATATTCAGCATGCCTAGGGGGGGGATCCGAGAGATAGATTAACTTACTTATGTCCAGCCCAACATTTTAAAAGGGTCGAGACTATTCACATGAACAAAAAGTAAATTATGTGTGATAAACTTCCTTTGTTCACAGGAACCTCATCAGTGACCCTAACTCTGACCCTAATAGCAATCCACGATTGGCTAAATCTCTGTCACACCAATAATTTGCTTTCTTCAAACAAATTTCTGCCGGTGAACAGCCAGAAACTTTCAAAAAACTGCCCAAATGGTTTCTGTTTGGCTGCATTCTCAGAATTTTAATCACTAAAATGAGACATCCACTGCCACCAAGTGACATGAAATGACCCCTTCACAAAGTAAAGCACTTCTGATACCCTGGATATATTTAACACTGATTTTGGATTTAAGCAAGAAGTGTACTTTTGCTACATGATGATCACATACTGTGTACACAAAACCAACACAGCCAGGTAAGGCAACAATATTGTTCGAGCTTGGATGGCATTTCAAAAAAGATAATCTACTTTGGCAGTTAAGACTGGAAAGAATACGAGGTGAGCATGACTGGTTTGTTAATTCATAGAATTAACAGTAGAAACAAAACTGTGCTTAAGTGACATTTTGGAGTATTGGGTGTTTTAACCATTCCAAATTTTGAAAGTAGCCACAAATTTCATCAAAACTCCATCAAATATTGGCAACTTTACAGGCAAATTTCTGTCTCATGCCTGCATCATGAATAAACATTGGCTACCTATGCAAATTTGTGACGTCATGAGATGGACTCCTATGATATGTCTTATGTTAATCCTTTGTTTACTTAACCTTTCTTACAAGGACAATTGAGGATCTTACATGTCCTGATGGTTTTATTTTGGAAGCATATATTTTCTTCTTCAAAAGTGTTGATACCAGTTACTGATTAAGTACTTAAGAGATACTGTAATATTTAAAGAGTTACAAAAGAAATACTGACACTGCGCAACACTCTACGTCATCTGTTTTGCATTTTCGTCAAACTTTGACAGGTCACATCTCAAAAACGGTAATATAATTCCAACGGACTGTAACTCAGGGTTTCACTCTGCAACTTCAAAATTAAGCTAGCTCTTCTTTAGATGCATATCACATGACCATTAATATCTGTCAATATTGCTTACGAGGATTATATTTATAACATTATATATCACAGAGGTGAGTTCGCAGCATGCTTCCTTCTGGTAACTGTGACTGAAACCAAAGAAAAAGCTTTGGGGTTATGAGTAAAACAGATTATGAAGTATTGAACAAAAGGCGGCAGAAAGGCGAAACTAACCCGTCTCCGATCTGAGTGACGTGAGCATCAATGACACCATACAGCTGGGGCTGGGGACAAAGTTGGCCAGAGATAAGCCCTGAATCCTCACCAAGCTAGCGACAGGAGCTGTAAAGAATTGAAATAAGAAAGTTGTAATCCAATGCAGCTTGGAATACATCTGTCACTGAAGTTGTGGTTTAATATGGGTTCTTTTGATACATTGGGTGATAGTGGTAACTTATTGAAGTCACTGGATAAAGTAGTTTCATAGAAAAAGAGCATGGCAAACAGGTGTAAAAAGCACAGTTGTGATAAGTGTACCTTATGAGAAAAGCAATTACTAAATAAAGTCAGTCATTGGTTGGAGGTAGTTACAGAGATACACAGAGTGACATTGGTATAAATGAAATTATGGTTGGAACAATAATGCTGCTGGTTAAAAGTGACTCTAGAGAAGATGAAACATAACACTGGTATCCATTAATTATTCTGCAGTAATTATCTTAGTATAAAGAGTGACAATGGTAGTGATGTTTAACCTAACTGGAAAAAAAAGTGGCTTTAGAGAGAGATAGAATTTGGAACCTGTGTCAACAAGGAAACTTGAGTTAAGTTTGCGGTGAGTGTGGCGATCAATGATGTCGCTACTCAAGGTGATTTTAGGGAAACTAAGAATGGGACACTAGTATCAATGAAGTCCCCTCCTGAAAAGATCTTGTGATGAAATGCAAGCCCGGTCGCAAACATTTTAGTTCTTTGACCAACCCACAAATTATGCCACGTTGTGTTACCATTAACTCCTAATATTTAAGTTCAGAAACTACTGACACAATTTACGATTTACTTTTCGCTTGGCACTACAGTCCAGAGTTAAAAGTGAGGCAAACATTTCGGCTTTGAATTGAAATTCAGTATGTAAACAGCTACAATTAACACAGAACATAGTCACCTTGGGGAAGCATTTTTGGTGAATCTGTTAGAAAAAATGGTGTGGAGAGAATGTGTAAAGGAGTGTGACGGGAATGTGAAGTCGGCCAGAAGGCAATGTGGAAGAGGTGTGACAGTGATGTGGAGACAACATGAAGGTATGGTGGGGGGATGTCAGGAAGAGTAGCAGCGGCATGCAAAGAGCATGAAAGACATCCAGAAGGAATAGAAAAGAGATTGGTAGGGAATAATGTGGAACTTGGTGTAGAAAGATGTGGAATTGCTGGGAGGTATCGTGGAGGGGTACAGAGTGCAAGTTTGGAAGAGGAAGGGGGGGCGGATGAAGTGTGGAAGGAGACATAGGAAGTGTCTACATGTTGTGTAGAAAGAGCGTGGAGGGCACGGTACGGTACAGATGATCAGAGCAAATGGTAACTTTATAAAAGTAGCTAAGCATTTGAAACAGACACCCTACTTACTGTTAATTTAGCATTATTTGTGGAGGATGTTCATGGCATTGTTACATACCCATTCCTGATATCTGATAATCTACCCCCTCTATTGTAGCAGTTCAGTGCCCTTTCAGTTTTTTTCTTTTTTTTTCTTTTTTTTTTCTATGTTTTTGTCACTGACCCTATCCTCCTTAGACTCTAAAATGTGATGTAATCATTTTCAAAACTCCTACTCTTTACCTCAGGAGAGTTTTTTTTTTCACTTCCATTTTTTTATCTTCTTTTTTTTTTTTGAGCTACTTACTCTATAACTTATGGCTCTTCTCCTATTAGATGTTGTGAGCAATAGCAGATTAGTCCAACAAAGTACCCTAATTCAGTATCTGTGATCTTCCATTTATTCAAAACTTTTATTATTTTTTTCTCAACAACATAACACATTTGGTTTGGATGATATGATAAAGGTCAGCAGGAGTAATATTTTGAAATAATTCTTTAAAATTATCAAATTCAAAGAATGGAAGCTTGGAGAGATCTCAAATCTATTGTGCAAGTAGACTGCATTCAGTACTTAAAAAATGAAAAAAAAAAAGAAGAAAAGAAAGTTCACTTGTATTTGGTGAAGGTCATTTCAAACAAGAGTAGTCAATTAACAATAAAAACATCTATGACGTCTTACATAAGTTGGTATCTAATTGTGGAAGATATTTTTGCATCTCCCTGAAAATCAAAATCTGTAATCATACCTATGAATGACCCATGAGGATAGCACCTGTTCACCTCTGGCCTAATTTCTACTTGTTTCATTGAATGATTGCTGCAGATAATCAAGGCAAAAGCTCATGCAAATTTGATCAAGGTTGGGACTGCAAGCAGCTAGCAAGAGTTACTACACATACCAACTGCCATACGTTGCATAACACCAACACCAATGAGTAAAGCGTTCTATTTAATCTCTGTGTTCACTGCTAACGTAGAACCCTGTGAGAGATAATGATATCCAGAATGTGGTACAACTTTTTAGCAACCAACATCCCATTTCTTTGCAAAAGCAGCATTTCCAAAGACTTGCACTTAAGATGTAATAATAAGTGTAATGACCTTTGACCTCATTTTACACTTTTGTGATGTTTCAAAACCTCTTGCATGAGTTGTTCAAGGTACTATACAGAAGGCTTGTAATTGTTTTACTTCATAGAGGGTAAACAACTTTCAACATGTCATCCGAAGTTTATTGCAACTCTATGGCTTTTCCTTAACACTTGCCAACTCCTAACCTCAAAAAAGACGGTGCAAAAGTTTCTAATTCTTAATAGTTGCATTGTAAGTTGGAATGTATGTCATTTTGACACTTCTTAATCTCAGTCAAGTACGTGACGTAGGTCACAATCACTAGGTGATCAGAACAGAAACCAGAGCTTCTTATTTTCATTATTACTTGCTCAAAAGATGCTTCTACATGTGGAATGTATACTTTTAAAAGTGCTGTTTTGCAAACTGTATTCTTTAAATGTAGGCTGAAGCCAATCAGAGCGGGTAGTCCTGAGAGAAGCTGGATTCAATTGTATTTCCTTTGATCCCTCAAAAATTCTCACGATACAGCAAGAGCACTAATGTGTAATAATAAGTACAAGAATCCTACTTGGAGGTCATTGTGAGGGTGAGGTGCTTTTATTCTTTTTGAGATTTCAAACATTATACATGTTCTAACTAACTTTGCACCATTTAAAATATGATGCTCTTTAAATTTCTACACAAAGCGAATGAAAGTCCACCATCTCCTTTTGATTCCAGATGGAGACATCAGCCTGAAGACCAAGAAATTTTTGCCGATAATATGCGAATACTACACACTGCCCTGTGATCACCAAAATCCTAGCATTTTCCTGGACAATTTTTTAGTCTCCTCCTCTACACGCAAACACACACACTTCTCCCCTACACACATGAACTCCACTCCATCATTCCAAATGACACAATGCAACAACAACAAAAAAAGAGAATTCAAGAAGTCTTGAAGTCAGAATGTATAAGGGATAATGAAAAACAGTGAAATCACAACAAAGAAAACGGTCTGAGACAAAAGCAAGATTGAAATAACGGCAGATATCTTCATATCAGAGGTTGTTTGCTTCCAAACTGATAGCAAGTTCATTTTTGGTGAAATGTCAGGAAAGGCCAGCTTCTTGCTCCAAGGCAATTAATATAACCCCGATCAAACCTTACAGAAAAAGAGAGAAACCAAGGATTTGATGAGTATTGCCAGTTTCTCCATCGAGGGATGTGGTTAATTTGAGCGAGATGGGTTAGCTTCACTTCCACATCACAGAAAAGATGAGTTGCCACCTCTGTGCCCTCCTCTACTCACAAATGTAGTTTCATCATACCTGCATCTACATGACCCTTGACCCTGCTGCTGCTGCTACTGCTTCTGCTGTGGGCACCCTCTGTATAGAAAACACCACTCAGGCATGCCAAACTGTCCAGGTACTCACTTGCGGCTGAGTCCCGCCTCTCGATCTTGAAGATGGAGATGTGGCAGTCCGAGCAGTAGGTTATGAGGTAGTCCTTGAACACGTTGAGGAGGAGCACCGGATACGGCACTTTGAGGATGAAAGCAAATGCATTGTCCAGATTCGATAACCTGGGGTACAACCTTATCTGTGAAAAGGTCATAAAAAAAAAGATAAGAGACAGCAAAGCATATGTACAATGAAAACTATTGGATTGGATAAAAAATGATAGAAATTTGTGAGGAAAAGATTTCACATCACTGAGCCATTTCTGTCCAATGCTTTTCTCAATAGGCATCTATAAAGAGACTTGAGGATTATCATTTACAATATTGACGGCATAGCACTTATTTTGAAAAACAGTAAGGCTCTCTGTTTTATGAGCTCTGTCAACTCCATCAGATTGTTATTTTGGATCCATACAGCCCACTTGCTCCACTAACAAATCAATTCCATATCCTTGAAGACCAATCTACATCATTTTATCTCACATTTTGACATTACAAGTCATGCATATTTACAACAACGGAATTCATTTCAAGATGCTCCCTCGTTGATATCACACAAGACACTATGCCTACTGATATTAACTTTCTGACTAACCTCATCCCTATGTTCGTAGTGGTTGTAGCAGGCGCATATGACAAAGTCCCTCCACCAGGCCAGTCCCCCAGTTACTGACATATCCTTCTCCTGTGTGACGTTTCCAAAGAGTTTCCACCTCTTTGTAAACAAGGCACAATGGGCGAATCCATACTGACCTGCAACAGCTAAGCAATGGCCTGACTTGTCCACTGCAGAAAACTGACAAACAGAAATTAAAGATGCAGAATTTTCATTGAAGTGATGGGTGGGGAAACAAGATTTTAGTGAAGTCAAAATGTCAAATTCTATTCATTGTTTTATCCAAACGTTTATCACCAAAAATAGCACTATAGGCACCATATCACTAATTTTTTAAGGTAGGGAATCAAATTATTCAAAACAAAGCTTGTTTCACATTGAAATTTACCAACAGAATTTTTATTTTGAAGACCATGCTACTGTTGAAACATGACTGATAATTATAGCTAGATAACTAACAATCATGTCAAAATCAACATCCATGAGTCACAATTTTGTCCTCCCCCCCTTTTTTTTTAACCAAAAATAATGTGCATGCAGTCGATTCTCTGTATTTGGTTGATGGCAAACTGTACTTTCAAACAAAAATCCAGCATCTTACCCCAAAAAGTTGTCAACATCACTCCTTGATGATCTCTTCCATCCCAAATGGCAGTTAAAGAGAGTCACTTTGGCATCTCATGTTAACTTTAGATATTTCTAATTGGCTGATTATTCCTGGTTGCCTTCTATTATGTTTGTTTTTCATCCGCATATTTTACTGTGATATCCTTCACTGCAGATACCTGAATCCGTTTGCTGGATGACTGTAAAAAGTCCGAACTTACTATTTCTATTCCCTGCATACAAGGATCTCCTTGAGTTACGTACCTTTAACGGCCAGTTGCTGGTCAAGTAGCTGTGTGGTATCTGTATGATAGACCAATGCTTGCTCCCCATCAAGGTGGAGTTATTGTCACCGAAGGAACCTGAAGATATAATACAACATGTCATGGAATGCAAAGTCACAGATGTCAGCTACTTCAGGAGAAGCTTCTAATCACACTTATCAACTGATTGATGGCAGACTAACTTCTAATCTTTTGGTCAACTCTCCTGCCCTTTTCACATGTCTGTAAAACATCCTTACCCTCTTATTTTTCTCTTCCTTCCCTCTTTAGGGAAAAAAAACAATGGGATTAAACACTTTTTTCATAATTAAGAGAAGATTCAGCAATATGCACTGTAGTAAGGTTTATTACGATAAAGAAGGCAGACTCATTTAACAACCGTCTGAAAATGATAGCAACTTGCGTGGTTCGTGAATTTCAGGTTAGGCTAGGTGCAATGATATTCGGTGACATGAGCAGGGTAATGTTACATGCAATACAGTGTATAAACTGATAAAAACAGCGAGTTTCCCAGTAATCACGCAAAAAAAAAAGACACACAAAAAAACAAAGAACAATGAAGGAACTTACAAAGAGAGCTTGGGGTGACGTGATGCCTGACTGGGCTTTTGCCATCTGCCTCGTCTTGAGCACTGCACTTGACCAGGGCATCTCCAGAGTTGAGGTATAATCTGTCTTCACCTTGGAGGAATAAATGTTCATGGTTGGTCTGCAATGGAGAGAATAAACCAGAAATCCATTAGAATCTGTCAGAAGTGCTTGAAATTGGTTTCTTACAGTTCTATGTGGATTAATCTCTTAAATACCTTATCATTCACACTTTACTTATGAGGATAGGGCATACATAACCAACCACGGACCAGTTATTCTCCAAGATTCTCAAGTCCACAACCAGATGAAACTCCTCAAATTTGTCCAAACTAACTTGCATAAAACATCTGAATATGATCACACAAACACAGATCGCTTGAAAGGGCTCTCCGAAGTATTAATATCATTTCCTACTAGGTTTCTGCACAAACCAACTCATACTCTCTATTGACCTTTGACCTTTCCTCACACCAGAAAAAAACCTCAATATTCATCGTTTCAAAGCTACAAAAGAAAAAAACAATGGGATCCTTCAATCAGATATACTCTATTGGTGAGTTTAGCCTCCGTAAAGACAAGATTTTCAGTCCCTGAATGTCTTCAGATCTTGAATATAATTAGAGCTCAGCTAAAGTTAAAAAAGAAAAAAAAAACAAAGTAACAGCCAAGAAATCAATATGTTGTAGTTTTAATCAAACTCTGCTGTCAATTCAAAAGTCTTTTGAGTTTAGCCTGTTTACAAGATTTCAGGGTTTGGCACTATTGGTGAAATAAAAACTAATACTACATTCCATCAGTATATGGGTGCTTTTAGACCTCCTCCACCTCCAAAACCTGCCCCCCTAAACCTGCCCCCCCCCCCCTTCATCATCTTGCACAATCCAGTTTTCCAGTTCCATGTTCAATGCTGACTCTCATTTTTTTTTTTTTTTGTATAAAACCATCAAAAGAAACTATGGCAACAGACTGAGATGGTGTAGACACACACCTGCATATGCATGCAAGTGCAACACTACCCTTTCCTGCTCAGAAACAGGTAAATATCAATCTCATTAAACTCAAACTTACCAAGACAGGGTTTGTTGTAAGGGCACTCTTCACAAACGGCAGCAGTAACACCTTGCCTGTCGTGTCTCTGTCTGCCGCCTCGCTTTGGTCGCTAGCTACGTTTTCTTTGGGTTCTGTTGTAAGCCATAAGCTATACCCCTCGGGGCCCCATTCCTGTGGAGACAAAAATATGCAAATAAGGGAATTTAAGCCCACTTGAGGCCTGAGAAAGGAAAACCCTACGTGCCAGTCTAAACAGACAACACGGAAAGCTTATTTCACATGACATCAACAGTCATGTCTTAAGTCAACGGTCTTTGGAGGAATGCATGCAACTTTAATGCTGACATGCTACATTCATCCTAAAATATAATCCACATCTTTACAAGCTACTCATAAGTAAGCTTCTTTTCCTTGGTAATAAGGTGAATAGCAACATGGTAGGTATCACTTTGATCTGAGAATTAACTTCATGCATTAGACCAGGTAGTTGTTGCTTTTAAACAACAACCACATAGCAAAGGGAATCCTAGAGAGACGTCTTTTTTTTCTTTCTCTTTCCATCTTTCACCCTTGGGGAAATATGGTAATGATGGAGGGAGGAAGATAAGTTGAAGGGGAAATCTAACAAATTTACTGGCACAGCTCTCTTCCTTGAACGTGCAGCACATCTTGTGTTTCCACTGCATATGTTTTGAAAAATACTTGACGCGTAACTCGAGAGCACTTCCATCTCATCTTAACTGTTCTCGACATTCCTATATGTTGGGCTTCACATAAAGTTGAAACGGAAATTGATAGATTTATTTCAAGTGAGATCCCTTTTTGACTGGCACATGGCAGATTTATCGCATGAGTGAGACTTTGTTGGTAGCAAACTACAAGCAACCTCAATACCGTACTCTCTATCTCTCCAACTGTGACTGACTTTATACCAAAGACATATGACTATGTTTACCCCTGACAAAGGAAGCATTTAAAAAGAAACAGAGCTGCTTTGAGTTATGGTGGAAAGCAATCTCTGGTAAGAGTAACTTTAAGGAACTAGTGAAGCAATCACTCCCTCCTAAAGTAAAAGCAGTGATATTTGAAAACATGAGTGCAAGTCAGTTTCCATTGAACATTATGTGGTGTACATTTTCGTAATGGTTTGAAAAATTGAAGTCATTTGTCAAATATCTGTTGAGCAAGACACCAACAATAACATTGAGCTTTTTGAACATCATGGAAAAATGATGCTAGTGACCTTTGAACTCTAACTGGGTTTCCATTAAGGCACAACACACAAAAAAATCAAAGAAACTCAAAAAGGTGAAAGCTTCTTAAAGTAGAATTCTTTTTGTGTTCCTAGATACCAGCTGGATGACCCGACTGGCCGGTAATACTATGATTGCCAGCATTAAAGGTCAGAGGTCAGATCTTGTCACAGAAGACTAAACTTTGCCAGTTGGGTGGTGACATGAAACAGGAATATTGTAAATTGGCACGAACAACAAATTCTTCCTCTCTTTCCAAGTGTCAACAAAGGAATGCTACCTGTGAAGTAACTTTGCTTCATACAATTCCCACAAGTTCATTTCTTTCCCGAGTGCTGTCACCATTTTGCAGTATAGATCACAAAAGGCATACCAACAAAGAAAAACAATACAAGAGCAGTCCACAATTGCAATTACTTACCATACTTCTTATGTGTAAAGGTTCTGTTGGTTTTCCAAAGAATGAGGTCCTAAGGAAAAGCAAATTGTCACAATTTAAGAGATGTTGATGGACAAAATCTTCTTAATATTAACATATCTGACACACATTTGATGAAAACATTATTTCAAAATTACAACAAAGTCAAAAATGTTATTCATGCATCCTTCTCTTGATTCACACCCTGCTTGTAATTCTTCATCTCACACATTCCAACCAACAGATAGATCAGATCATTAAAAGATCTGAAACATCAAGTAAAAGTTGAGTTTGCAACTGCACTGCAGAGATTTATTGAGTTTCCAGTATTGTGACAACAGTTATAGTGACTGGCTGTGTGTCATTTCAGTTTACTTCTCATCCGTAGTTACATATCTGTAAGGTTACTTAGCTTCTACACAACTCTTCCAGAAATTTGACCTAATCACTTTGATTCAGATTCACAAAAGTACATTGACTGAGTAGAATGAAATCCCAAAACTCAGCTGGTTTGGTTAGTTACAAACCACTCTCCTACCTGCCACAGCATAACCTTCTACACCGCGACCAGCGACGTCCAGCTCAATACCGGACAAGTGCGTCCCTCCTGTTCTGCCATCCTTATGTGCTAGGATTTCGGAGGTTCCATCAATTTTTCTCAATCCAGGCTTATCATACTTTTCATTTTTCATCCTCCATCTGGTCAACTGTGACATTCAATTCACTGGAAGAAGTGCCCTTCCTGTCATTTCTACACTTCCCTCTAAGTATACTTTCCTTATCATTAGTTACTTTGCCTTGAAAAAAATTCTGGCCTGATTACATGTTTTTTTGCACCCATTTTTACCACAGGGCTCAGTTGTGTGAAACTGTTGTGTTCCTACCACCTCTTCTACGTTTATTTTTTTCAAGGTCACCTGTGTTGTTAGGAGAACACCCTGTTTCAAATGTTTTGATTCTCTTCTATATTCCTCAGCTTTTCCGCTGATACTGGGAAGTCCTTTTGGGTCCTTTCTAGGCACTTGTTGGGGCACTGGCTCCTCTTAATGTTAACTTCAGAGTATTGTTCGCATGTTACGTAACATATAGTGTATCAAATTTTTGTGTCAGGCTAGTTTATTCACAGAAGTCTCAGGAGCTAGACCTCCATGGCATACTCCACTCCATGCTTCTTAGCATACTAGCAAAAGACTGTAGGTTTCATTCACAATATTTTTTTAGCATGGCATCTGGGCCTGTTCTGCAATCCCTTACATGTTTGATGTTTAGACCAGGTTGTTTATGGAACGAGCACCAAAAATGTCCCAGGTGCAGATCTTGTTCAAGAAAGACCCCCTGCCAAACCTGTGTAGGTTTAACTCTGGCTCAATGGACAGAATTGAAGAATTGGTTAGCTGGTATAGACACAAGCTTCAGGCCCAACTAGACAGCTTTCTTCACTGGACCCAGATAGCACCCCACACCCGAATCCTGGACCTGAGGTGAGTGGGATTGGAGTTGTAGATGGAGAAGCAGACTCTGGGACTGAATCATTCCAAGTGGTCTGCAAGCCTACCAACAGCCTGGCGTCATCCAGATCGAGGCCTCCCACAACAAAAGGTAAGCAGATGTTACCTTCATCGAAAGGGAAGTCCCTAGTGAAGAATCAGAATGGATTCACTCCACTGGGGCCTAGACCGGACCTGCCACCTGGCCAGAGTACCGGACCCGAGACAAACGCATTGGTGATCTCAGAATCTTAAAGATCAGATAGGATGGCTGCCAGTAGGAGGGAACACAGCTGGACCCAAAGTCCATGTAGATCGCAGTCCTGATATCATTCCCCGAGACGGTTAAGTAGGAAGAGAAGGTTTCTAAGCACCAATTCACATTCAGAAGAAAGAGGCAGAAGCCATCGCAGAAAGTCTTCCCACCATGAGGAAGAGCCAACTTGGCTGGCTAAGCTCACAGACTTGTTGGCTCCTTTACTTGGTCAAGACAAGGTAGCAACCCAGACAAAGGCCCCTTAATTAGTCCTGGACGTACCTGCAGCACCGGTCCCGAGGGAGAACCCTTAACCGGCTCTGATACTGGATCCCAGATCGGCCCAGATGTGGCTCCTTGTTTACTGGACCCAGTCTCAGAGACTTGCAGGCAGAAAAAGAAACCTGTATGGCACAAGGAGGATGCTCTTGATTGTCAGGCCTCCCATGCATTTTCAGGCATCAAGGATTGGGAAGACTTCATTGATCTTCAGGACTCGGCTTCTATGCTGGATTCCTCAACAGGTGATGGTCCTGGTATCAGCCCCACAATTTAACCACAACTGACCAAGGTTCCATCTAAAATAGCCAATATTTTCAGACAGAATCTGTGATTTGATCTGCTAGAAGATCCATTCCAAACAATTTCGCATGGCGCAGTAGATGGGAGTGCAGTTGTTATGCTGAGACAGTTAACTGAGGAGTGACGTAAATTTTATTTTCCTGCCAGTACCACAAACTTAGTGTTAACACAGTAGACAACTCACCGAAAGTCACTTCCGAGTGTGCACAATAACAAAGCACCAAACACACTCCACAGAGATAAGCCTCCATTCTTCCAAGAGAGCACCAATGCACTGCTGTCTGGTGTCCACCTGAGACCCGTCACTGGTCCAGCACCCCGACAGCCCTCTATTGAACAAGAAAGCAAACCAGAGACTGTCCTGTAAAGTTTCATAAAAGTACTGAAGGCAAACTAACAACGAAATCTCTGCAATAGCATCCATAATGCATCCAATACGCTAATTTATGAGCAATAAAACTGATCGGTTTCAAACAACTTGAACCAATGACATATCCATGTCCAACAATTTCCTGGCATGAAAGACTGGGGTGCATCAGCTGAGCTGACACAAGTCAAACTGTAGCATAATACCATTCAATGAACTTTTACACAAACATTAAGTATGTACTGAGCAAGCAACTTACAGCAGTGACAGAGAAGGGGGGCAGTATAGAAGTCTACATCATGCAAAAGGATAAAGGTTTAATACTAGTGTTTTGGGGGGTTTTTTTTTTGGTGTTACAGATTGAGAAACAGTAGAATGTGTGGAGAGAGTAAGTTTTGTCTTTATAAAAATCAGCATCAGGTTAAGATCTGAGCATATAAATCAGTGTCCACACCAGGATTTGGAGTATTGTTATCTCCTCCTCCCACCCCCCTCCCCATCTATAGCTATCTGAGGAAATTTTGAAGAAAGTGAAGGGAGAGAGAACAAACAAGGGACGGGTATAAATGGATTATGTTAGACAGACACCACATGTCAATTGGATGTGTGTTAACTTAACAATGTTAAGCTTAACAATGTGCTACATTGTTAAGCTTAACATTGTTACGCTTAATTGTTAAGCTTAACAATGTAGCACATCAGGATAAGTCAAGGTGATGTGAAATGATTCATCTGGACTGACAGAAGCAAACAGACCATCTACAAACAGGGCCAAAATCGCATCTTTTTACGGTTGCCAGGGAATTCCCCCCCCCCCCCCACTGAGTAAATATCACCTGATCTTTTCCCTCCAGGCAAAATAACACCCACACAAGTAAGGGGTATTTTCCAGGTGAATCTGTCCAGGGGGTATTTGTCCAGTAACAAACTTTAAAAATATAGCAAATCATTAGTCAGCATCTAAAATGTAATTTACTGCATTTTCCCAATCCCAAAAATGGTCACAATATGACAATTACCAGTCCCAATTTAATGTGTTGTTTCAGAAGGAAGGTTAAGGGTTGCATAATCTTGTGTTGAACTTGAAGTTTTGAAAAATATTTCAAACTTGGTGTTCTTCTAACAGTTTTTAATCTGAAACTGAAACTGTTCAGAGTGCTTTTAACACGAAAGTCAAAGCTATAATGAAATTGAAATACTGTATTCTTGTCTGACTTTTTCTGTGTATGTTACATTTGCCTGACATTACATCGTGTGATTGCGACTACGTAGTGCCCCAGGGATTTTGACAATTATTGTGGATTAAGCCAGCGTTTGCTCACCTGGATAGTCGCTGGTTGACAAAGTCAGATGATGAGAAACAAGGAGGGCGCCGGTGATTTCGTCCACTGTGTAGACGATACCTTGACCGCTGAAAAATAGAGAGGGAGAGAAAATTATACATGGTTGTTACAAAGACAAAGAACTCTTTTTTAAAAGCAGTAACTGCACCCTGAAAGGTTATATCATATCATCTTGCTGTGTTAATAACCTGCATTCCAGTTCCCATAAGGATGGATCTGGTGGCTGACATACGAGAAAAAATGTCTACATGATCTGCTTTGGTGGATCAAAATACAAACCAATCAGAGCATGCACTGCATAGTAATGATAAACCCTTATGAAGTGAAATCTTATCCATGAAAATGATCCGTACTTCACTCGAATAGCTTTGTCTACCAGTTGATGAGCAGGATCAAATGTCTGTATGATCTATTTCATGGATCAACTTGCAAGCTATCACAGCTTTCTAAAAAGCTAGAAATGTGATATTAAGTGAGGTGAATCAGCTGTGAAAGGAAAGCAACAATGCCTATATGCAAATAACAATAAGCAAGTTATACATGAATACATTAACTATTATTACCGTGTTGTATTGAAATATTTGAACCTATGTACAGTACACATTTCACATCCACTGCTCCACTGTAATTTATACGTTTCATTGACAATGAATATTTAACATGAATCATCAACATCACCAACTTCGGAAAACGTCACCATATTAGTTGTTACATGAATAGTATTCCAACAAATGATTGTGATTTATCGACACCAACTGCAATCCCTGGTTGGACTAAAAAGTAAAAGGAATGACGCATTGTCGAATTTATCGACGGAATCAGAAGTCAAAACGAACTGACGGCTGCCAGTATTTAGATTTTTATCTAATACTGTCTTGCATGACGTGTTACGAGAAAGACCTGTTTTCAAATTTAATTGACAAGTCATGGGGTCCTATGTGTCTAAGAGCTGGATTATAAAAACAAACAAATTACGGTGAGAATTTAAATATTTTCTGTGACATTTTCTGCTTTGGCGAGATTATCTCTATTCCATCATTTGTTGTATTAGGTCTAAAAGCAGTTTCTTTTCAGCACCTGCATGTTCTTTTTTCCTTATCAAAAGTGGCTTGTAAAAAAAAATGTCTTCTCCTGACAGGAATCAACACTAAAAGTCTGTAGCAACCTGTTTGCAAAATTAGCACCCATTGATGAGAGTGATGCGGAACAGAAAAAAGGGGCTCCCATGTCAATAAGAACAGGCCTGCACTCACACCTTTTTGGGGGGGAAGTTAGAATGAAAAACCTTTTTCTTTTTTTCTTTTTTTTTACTTGGCCTTCCTGTTGTCACATTACCTCCTTTCACAAACAATGCAAGCACGGATGTCTCGCTTACAATCGATCTTTAGATAGCATTAAGGCTATGACTGTGAGAAACGACTGTGTGGCAATGACTAGAGTTTCAACTAAACGATGTTTGCTTGTAGGCATTTGCAGTTTAGTGTCGATATGTGTTGTTGAAACTTCCAAGAGATTTCGTTGACTTGCATGACCTCTGCAGTGGAAATTTTGTCATCTAACTTCATCATTCATTCATGAAGTTTATCATTTTCATTTGTTTTTTAAAATACTTTTAAACGGAAGTTTATCATTCAACAAAACTTTTGCAACAGGAGTTAAGAGAAATAATGCTAACTTGCATGGCACATATACTAATTACATACATAAAGAACCATATACAGACAGTCAGATGCATGCCACAATAAAAACATAATAACAAAAAGTCCATACAATGGAACGCAATACAGAAAAAATAGCGACCCAAACTGCATATTAATCTAATGGTGGTGCAATGAATAGCCCCCTTTTGGTCCTTGCAAAAGAAAGAATGAATATGTGAAATATCTAATGGATGACACCATATGAAGCAAATACAACATATTGCACATAACACTCAGAGTTAAAAATACAGATTTATATTTTCCATGTGACACAGCCTAATTAAAAAAAAAAAGGAAAATTAATGCACCAGCACACACCTTTGTAGACCAAATGCAACCAGTCTGAAATTGGAATTGACAGCAACACAAGTGGCATGTTTTACATCCGGTGCCCACACAGCACGAACGTTCTGTGGAAAATGAAAAGGGGGATGAAATCACGTTTACTCTCGAAGTGATGGATTCAAAAATGCCACAGTTAATTTGACAAATGGTTAAAATGAGTCAAATTTTGGCAAAACATTTTCAGGATGTCCTATTGGGGGGACAGAAGTTTCGGGTTTATTTCTATCATTATCACATACACAAAAGTAGACCAATTTCCAACATAATTAAGTGTAAGTCAATGGTACATATACTGAAGAAGACAGAGATCCATACGGAAGTGATGATAGAATATGCTACTTTGTAGCTGAATTAATCAGATGATACAGGCTACTAAAATGTCATTAGGTAGTGGAACCAGAATAAGTAGCGCATCTCAAGTGTGATACTTTCAAAGAGTAATAGAAATAAACAATTAGTATAACAACAAACCAAACACAAAAAGGACATAGAATAGGTACAGAGGGAAAAATAGATGAAACTGCAGAACAAATTATGCACAAATATATACTCAATTCTCACTTTACAAAATACATGTTACCACACAATACGTATGTATGAAACTACAAAAATATTTCCTTAAGGAAAGTACAGGCACTGATAAAGAGACCCACTATCTTCAAATCTTCCCACTGGGTACCACATACACAAATTCAGATTAACTCATTATGGAAATAACACATGACTTTAATCAGCATCTGACGATCTGTTAATTGCATCTCAACCCAAAAATAAATTTCCTTTGACTTTCACTGAAGCCGAAACAAGATGCACAGGCCACCAGCCACGGTGTCAAGAACTCAACTCGCTAATTAAATGAGGTCAGCTAATTGAACTATCTTTGTTCTCTTGTTTTCCTCTGGCAAAATCATTTTTGTTGCCAGGAAAACCCTGCTTGATGTTTTCTTTTCTGTTAATTGGAAATCATTTTCTAATTTGAAGGGCTTTTAGGCAAAGGTTCCTTTGGCATTCTGTCAGAGATACAGGTATACAATTCTGAGTCATTTCATATGTTTCCATCTGACTGTTGTTTGTTTTTGACATTCTTTTCGGGCTTGACAGGATTTAAGTCAAGTCAATGCATTATTTCCATCCTTACTTTACACATACACATTCAACTTACTAAAACAATCACTACTTTTAATAAGTAAATCACTATTTGCTACACATCCTACACTATCAAATGTCAAAGCTTCTCTGTTGACAAGTACTGTACTTGAATCACAGTATGTGGTGATAACGAACATAGTAATGGACTACGAAAAATCAAATCCCCTTCATTTAATAAAGGTAGATAATTGCATAAAATCTCACCATCCCTTTCCAAAACAATGCGCTTCTTTTACCCTGATTCGTGCCAAATCGCAGTGTAAGAGGATTTTAAGAGACAACTTCAAAACATTGAAAACTATTATACCTGTGTTCTAAAAAAGCATGATAGAGAAGAGACCTTAACTGGAGCATAAGCCCACTGGGATTGCACCACAAGCAGATACATCAACAGAGAGTTGTTATAATGTAATAAACACAGACAACATGTGTTTATTTTTCAGGGGCTGGCTTTTTCAATTTCTTCAAACATGAAGAAATAACCAAAACATCTAGCAAGGGGCAGGGACATGTTTTTTCTGTGATTGTGTATAGGTAAACTACTAGCAACAAATGGAACACTTATCTTTTTACAGTCCATGTAGATATCAAAACCACATACACTCAGAGTACGAAATGAATTTCAGATTTGTCCACACTAATTTAGTGCACTTAATATATCGTCTACAAATGGATAAAACTTTGACTGTTGTTTATTAAAAAAAAATCCCAATACTTTGATCTTTTGATTAATAAGCCTGAGACTGAAATAAGGAATCTATGGCACAGTGCAGAGCTTCCATCCAAAATAATATATGCTAGAAAGTTACGTACATAGTATAGTATTTGCTACATTTGTGCTTTTTTTAAAAATTGTAGTAAATGATGGTATGCATACCTTAGGACACATTTGAGTTTTGCCTCAGCTACCACAACATCTTGCATTCATTATGACAGACATCAATGGCAAAGGTCACAGGAAATGAAATCCCATGAACGGAAGAACCACGATGTTACTTTAATGTGCAACATGCACATACAGTTGCAGTGCAATTCAATCTTGGCTGCAAATGACTTAATTCATTTAGCTTTCCAACTCTGGGTGACAACACTTCACTGCTGCGGTCGGCAAGTAATAAAAGCACACAAGATCAAATTAAAAGCACTTGTTCCTTTATTTCTTCAACACACTTTTACCTCAAACTATGTGCTTGTTTTGTACAGTGAGATGAAACAGAAATAGAAATGATGATGGAGGTGATTTTACAAAGTAAGTTAAGCTCCAAAGAGGAGCAGGTACGAAATAACGAGAAGATACGCAAAGAAGCACCGCCACGAGGCACTGTCTGAGAAGTGCTGGACGGTGATGATCGGAAAAGTACTCTGAGATACGCTCACCTTTGGCAGGAATTTTGCACTTTCTGTAGTAAGGACAGCAGCCTTTCCATTTGAAAGTACTGCTGCACACAGCCCTAATGTCTGGCTGTATTGTAAATCTATACAGTGTACTTGGGGATCTTCAATTTGGGATTCTGGCAAAACGTAACAAAGACAAAGCAAAGAGAAGATGAGCAGAACAATAAGCAAAGGAAAAATAGAAAAGGATGTTCGTTCCCTTCCCACTGGGGCTGTCTACAATCTCATTGGTAAGAGTAATTATTGATTTTGAATAACCTTCTACTGTTAGATTGACTTTAAATCAATAAAAGCTGACACATCGGAAAGGAGCCATTTCCAACCTAGCTTGTCACCTTACAATCAACATCACAGAGCATCTCCTTCAAGAAGGCATGAACCTCCAAACTTCCAAAATTTAATATCATTTACACATGCACAAATATTTTCTTCTTCAAACAGCTAGAGACACACTGAAACATCCTGACAAGAGTGACCCAATAACATATAGCCAAACCATTAGCATACACGTCCAGCCAGTTCACACATTTTTTTCATGAAGCTATCAATCCCTATCCATAATTATGTTTCACGTCCACCATGTCACCGTGGACTCACTCCACTCTGACCTCACCTCTGGAATGTTCCAAATCCATCGAGAACGGTACAGCCCTGATGGATATATCCAGCATCTCCTTGTGAGTGCCGGCCCATGTTACCCTGTGAAGGACCCCTGCCGTCGAAGCTACGAGGAGATCGTCCTTCAAGCAGCAGAGACTGATGGGTAAAACAGAGAGGGAGCTTAAGCGTAAAGCTCAGGTGGCTTTCACATTTAGATACAAAATCTTGAATGTACCATTACCCTCATGCAGATGATACTATACGTTTGAAGAATCCTTACAAGAGTACACAACAGTCAAATATGAATGGAATCACCTTATTGATGGACATTCAATGAAACAGCAACAGACTTTTGAAGATATCTGCCCCCTCCCAACCAAAAGCTCAGCCAACAAAATTAATAATAGGCTACTATCATTTCAACAAAGAGCATGACTTCATTTGCAAGTGGCACTATTTAGCCTAATTTAGCTCTTAAGGTTGAACCTCCCCTCCTGTAAAACTCCTCTCTGGCGATAACTTCGCGATTGCATATGAACTTCAGGAGTGGAGATCCCCTCTCTTGAAAATCTGTGGAGAACACAACTTTTGCCTCAGTATTATCTTATGTTTGAATGTTTACATTCAACTTGGATAGGTACAGAGATTGTATGAAATGTTATGCTGGAATCTTGTTATGAATATTTTGCTGGTTATGATGGGAATAATTTCCGATACTTTCTGTGCCCCCTTCCAAGTTAAGCCTTGACACCTATGAGCGACACTTTTTAAAGAACTTTAACTAATGATCAAAACCTACAGAATGCTCCAAAAATACGAGACTGAAGGCCGACTAATTCAGAAACTTACCATGTGACACCAACTGATATGGAAATGCTACAGGAGAAAGCTATCCGTAATTGAGGTACTGTCACGGTATCAGCCTCTGTAGTGTCACGCCTGTAATGATGGGCACTGTGAAGCAAACACAAAAGAGACATTGGTGATTGAAATGACATTGTGTATAAATGAATGACTTTACCTCACAAATTTTTCAAACAAAGGCATTCTACAGTATGCCCTTAAGTCTAACTTTGTTCAAATATCTTTCTCAATACCGTAATGCTCTGATTTACTTCCAAATGAGACATTAAGTTCCTCAATTTGTTGACCTCTACCATTAGACATAGACGACACATCACTCCTATTCACTACGATTGACTGACATAACTTTCAAGCATTCCCACTTATTTGTAATTGTGCAATGCTCTCTGCAATTGGATTTTGCTTTTACCATATAGTCCTATCAATACCGTAAGATAAGGTTATCAAGGAAAGCAAATTTCTGTTTCTGCATGATCAATGCTCTCTTCAGTCAATCAAAACTTTTAAAACAGACAACTGAAGTGTACCACAAATGAAACATTAACATGAATGGATGGTAACAATCAAACTATGCATGATGACAGCCACAACAACATTAGAAACATATTGAACTGTACTAGTAATGTAGTTTTTTCACACAGCTCTCATGCTAAACAGATACTATCCTAGAGCTCTATTTTGCACATACTGTAGACTACATGGGAATGCCTCAATTGTAACCACATTGACGAGCACATAAGAGATATCACTCACTCAATAAGTGACAACTATGGCGCCCTCAATTACTACAAAGTGGCAATGGAAAGTGATGCTAGTGCTACGTCGTGTGCTACAAACAGCATGTAATGTATCAATCACATCAACATGCAGTATAGTATTACATACTAATAAAATACTACATCAGGGAAAAGTACATATGGTTAATTGATGACAAAAGAAATTGGCCAAGCATTACTGGCAGGTATTTCTTCGCAGTAACAAACATGAATATATGATCTTTGTCAGTGCTAATGTGTAGGCCTCCCATGGTTTTAACTACAACGTATTACACTGCGCAGTCACCTTCACACACTGAAAAAGTGGGATCATGTCATGAGGTGACCATGTTGCCTTGTTGTGACTTTAATATCATGTATCTTCATCAACAAGTACAGTATTACATCGCTCAGAATTTCTTTATAGGAGAGCTATACAGGGCAAGTTCCTGGCACACCACTTTTTGCCACCATATCACTTCAGTAGCACAACAATACCAACAATTTAGGAGGTTCTTTTGTTTTACTGTACCTCAGAGCATGGCTTTTCCAATCAAGTGAATTGTTCAGACAGCTGGGTCTGAACAAGTCATGCATGAGGCTATAGCGTACCTACCTGTAACATTAAAAGTTGCATAGCAGATTATGCATCTTACACATGCGTACAGAATACTTGTGCCCATGCATGTGTAATTACTCAAAATCCTACATATACTTGCTAAAACCATGTAAGTGTTACTAAGCTAGCTGGTACATGTTGGCTAGAATTGCAGCCAGGAAGCTGGAGTATGGTCATTCAACAGCTATCTCTACTTTTGCTTCATACTGTATGGGAAACTATTCCGTAAATATCCTGTCAGCACTGATTGCCTATACTGTACACATCAAACACAACAGCAAGGAAGTAACACACACATACCTAAGTTGCTATCTGTTTCCTTTCCACCTCTACTCCCCATACAGCACCTCCTTCGACTCTCCTCACATATTTGAAAAGGTACAAATATACTGGTAGACCAGCACTATCATTGCAACTAGTGCTGAAGAAGGCTGATGCCTTGCTCTAGTTTTAGTACAAATTGCCAGTGTTTCAGCTTTTTTTCCCTGTTTGTCAGACATCTACCTGCCATTTAGCGAGTATACATGCAGTAGCTTTGTTTAATCCATACATCATTTCTGCATTCATGCATGGACTGATAGTTATTATAATTGAATCTTCGGATGGACTGGCTTGTGCATTACACTCAAATGATGGTAGTAAAGCACCAATCGATGGCGTTAGGTTGGAACCCTTCACAGCAATTGACACAGTCATCTCCACTTGACAACACTACCTAAACTGCTGCGAGTATACCTTGAACCAATTCAAGGCATAACATGAAAACAGGGACAAAATAGCAACTCCCTACTTAAATCTTAAGCATCTCGTGTTGCACTGAGCAGCTTTGGACATTAATGCACCTGCATCATGACACAAATTTGGAAATACTGTAGAATTTCTAACTACACACTAAACATATGTACTGTTTGTGCCATGGAATTGAGGAAACTGGGTGTCATTTGATACGAGCAAAAGAAGCTAATGCTAACAGGTTAGACAGGTCTTAATTACACTGAGGTCACATACCAGTGTTTCCTCTAAGAAGTTATCCATTGGGTCACTTAACTCAATACAAGAAAATGTGATGTGCTAGAAGTTTCAGATTCATGTAACTCTGCATACATAGGGCACACATTTTTGCTCACACTGCATCAACTTTGGGCACCACGATGAAACCCTCTTTTTTTCATTTTGTCCACAAACTTCAATGTTTCAAATTAACGAGCCACAGTCCCACTGCCAAAAAGAAAGCAAATCATCGGGATGCCAGCCAAAAGCATGGACATGTAGTGGTGTACAATAACCTATCGTTGCTCATCGTTCACTTGTTTCTTCTACAGTGATTCATTTCTACTAATAAGACCATTGTACTGTATGTTTTAACAAATGCTTCATGAGTAATACTACCAATCTCAACCAAAAATATGCACCTGTGCAGAAATGAAGTTCTGCTGCAATTTACAGTATCACTACATTGTGGGTCAAGCATGCATAACCTGCCTTGCCGTCCGGAAAAATTCATTACGAGCAGCGGTGTTAAAATGTCACGTACACGACCTCATGCAGAAATGTTTCAAGACAATATCTCACCGTAAAACTGGTTCGTTAATTAAATCGGTATAAGAAGCAACACCACAACTGTAACTTATTTTACTAACACGATACGATATGATGACTCTGGCATTCTGTTCAACTGCATCAGATAAAAACAATAACTTCCCAGATGCGAGAAGGATACCCCATTTCAAACATGCAGCCAGAACCACTCCAAAGACTGCAAACATCTTCACATATACACATCAACAAACAAGGAAACCATACATGAGGAAGTCAATAATATAGACAGAAATCAAAGAGTCTCGGGCCGGGAATTTTGAAGCAGTGTTACAGCTGCATACAGTACTTCATAAAACTGACCATAAAACTTGCATCTCAAGACAGGAAGCACCCAATCATTTCCTGCATGCCTCACCCAGAAATAACATTATTCTTACCACAGGTTTTAGTCCTCCCCCCCTCCATCTCCTGGCAGTGTATCAAACATTTAATAGTTTAAATTTTAACCTGAGGTAGTTGTACAGTATCATGGTTTTATTCTGTGTTATTCCTGGTTTATCCTAATTTTAAAAGTTACTAAGGCATGGATTCATACTTCACTCATACTGTAAGAGTGGCATATATGGTAATAACCATCTTCCTGTAAGCATTACTGCACAAACAGTTACAATAGTATGAACTGATAGTACAATCAAGCTCTATGGCATTACTGTAGTGCTAACATTAAACTCATCAAATACATGCCTATGTAGGAGATAGCAGTATTTCAAAAACTGTTGTTGAGCTTAAAATGCTATCGTAAGAGTTTTTGACTTCCAGTCAATTGGATTGGTAGTCCATTTTGAAATTACTCTGAGCAAAGAATAAACTACAGATAGTAAAAAATAAACTAAACATTTTGGAAAAATTACATTTTTCGTAGTAGAGAGTCATTAAGAGAGTATGAAACTATATGGTTCATACTTCAAACTACTTCAAACTAAATACAGATTACAGTTGTCCAGTCATTTCACCATAAATGGACATGATAGAAATTATATTCGAAATTATACCATGACTTGAGGACTCTTGATGAACAGTACCATCCCTTACGTAAACACAGGTTTTGCAGTGAATAGCAAAAGTACGAAGATAACAAGTTGAATACTGCAGAAAATGCAGTCCACTTCCACTGTAAAGGTAGTCTAACATGAAAGTGACCTTTTTGAATAATGATTGTATTAGTCATTAAACTAGTTGAAAATAGCCACAGAGTCCATCAAAACCTATCAACCATTGACAATTTAACAGGCAAATAACTGTTGTGCATCTGCACCATGAATACACATTTGCTATACATGTGCAAATCTATGACGGAAGAAGAGGGACTCGCATGATATGTACAGGTATGTATTTTATATTTTGTCCTGTTTTGTTAACCTATCTTTCAAAGACAATTGAGCTATATGGCCCTGAGGGTATTAATTTGGAAGCATTTATTTTCTTCTTCACGAATATTGACATCACTTACCAATGGTAAGACAGATAGCAGGTAATTAAGAGACAATATATGTAGACCTAACGAAGGAAATACCGACACTGTGCAACACTACACATCATCACGTTTGAATTTTCATCAAACTTTGAAAAGCAATACCTCAAAAATGGGAATGTAAACACAATTTGGATTTTCATTCAGGGTTTCACTAACTGCAACTTCTGAACAAAGCCAGCTCTTTTCTACTGTAGGTGTGTAACATGACCTATAAGGTTTTATTTAGAATGAGAGAGTTGCTATGTATGGTACTGTACTCTACGTGTGACTCCCACAGCAGTGTATTAAGTCACAGCAGGTCATTTCTAGCATGTCGTAGAATAAGGTGCATTAGTTATGTGGAGACAGGTGCAGTAAAAGTAGACCAAGATTGCAAGCGTAGTCAGTAACTACCATGATTCAGATTTTCTCCTCATGCCATTTGGACTCTAACATTTAATGCTCAGTGCTGAGAGTGTGTTCACAATGGCCGTACGATTATCTCAATTTCATGTTTGCATGAAGATCAGAACTTTAAGAATTTAATGAACTATTGCTGCCTACACAGATCTCTACTGTACACTTACCAAACAATTTCATTTAGCTGGCCTACAACATGCAGGCATGTTGTAGGCGGGCTACGTGCTTTTGATGAGCTTCTCTGTTCAAAGTAGATAGATTTAATGGACTTTTTGTCACCAATTTGGGTGGTTTCAATGATTAATTTACAGTAGAAATTACCCACAAATTATGCATTTTGTGCAATAAGCACAGCTTGATATACTGTACAGGGTTAAATTACACGTGTATCTCATAAAAGCAAGAGATTTATCTACACAGTATCACTGTGTTGTAGATAGCGACAAGCATAGATAGTGACAAGCAGCCACCGCCTGCCTGCAGTACCTCTTGAAATGTACATTATTTGCAGATCACTTCCAACACAGCAATCACTGGATTTGGATTAAATCACATGTTAATATCTAGCATACTGACTGCACAGTTAAGTTCTACTGTAAACATAAGTACTGTATGTGAAGCTAATGTGCTACCGTACTACAGTACAGTAGGATGAATTTTCAAAGTGCATTTGCTAAAGTTTGCACTTGAAGCACTATGGATTTAGAAGAAACTTGGATTTGCCGAAGATCTTCCACGTTTGTAAAAACTAATGCTTTTCCATGGTGACAGCATGACTGAGAAGTTACAGTCCTGAGACAACTCACTTGTCAAATGTTAGCACTTATTGATGGTTCAAACTCAACCGGACATTTTCAAAATAGGAAATTGAAAAGATGGTGAAAAATTTGACAATTTTGCATGAAAACTTGACAGTGACACCTGACAAATGTACGATATCTGCCAATGAAAAATTGAACAGATTTTTCCAGTTGCACAAGTATGCAGTGCAGTAGCTAATGTACATGGGAGTGTCTGTGGTGTTGGTTCATTCACACACTGAGGACGATGATCCAGTAATTTTTCTGTAGTTATTACACCATAGTGTGACTACAGCAGGGTGGCATAATAAACTGAATGCCAATTTTGAATGTCCCAAGTTACATGTGTATACAGCTTTATGCTGCTTACTGAGGCAAAATTTGATTAACGTCACACAGATCACTGAAGACTTCAGGCAAGCTTGACTTACAGGTACCGTAGGCCTATTATGGACGTTTATCACTCACAACCAACCAGACTGACAAAATCCAGACTGTCAGAGGATGCTGGTGATGAAAGCTACTGTATAAGCAGATGATTCTACATCATCTGGACAGAGAATGTCACTGTACGTACACATTTCGTGTCAATGGTAACAGTATAACTCATGTGAATAGGGCGAATCTACTGTAATCTTTGACACTACCCAGGTATTGAAGGAAAAATGTCAATCGTACAAAAAGTAAGATACAGAAATAGCATTTCAATATGCAGCGACAAGGTAAATGTGCCCTAACCTAACCTGAAACAAGAGCCCATGGGCATCATGGTTCCTTGCATGAAGATGATAATTACATGAAATGGACTCATTTTACTGTTTACTTTGTGAAGTGCTCGAAAACAACCATTACATGACAATTTTTCTGATGTGCCTCATCAACCATGTTTCTACTCTCAGAGTTACTGAAAATTTGAAAAATTGCAGACGGTTGCCAATCCCTTATGGTAAAATGTGTCTGGTCACAGATTTTAAGTGATGAAACTTGCCTCAGTCAGTTGTCAGATGTTCAGGATCTATAAGTTTGACCATTCATCATCAACAATATGAGTAACACTCAACATGTGAAAAAATATTAAGGATTTTGCAAACCAACTTACTGAGCCCCTTTAACCCCAACACCATCAGATCAAGAGGTCTGAAAGTGCTGGGCAGTAAGCATACATACAGTTAATCATCAAGCCCATTAGTGTCATAAAGGTCATGCTACTGTATCAAAGTCAGGCTTTTTTTTTTTCTTATGTAAACCATCTAATCTACAGTACATGCTACACAGGAATTGGAGGAAAATGTAAATCCTGTAATGTGCCCCTAACCTAACCTGAAAAAAAAAAACACACACACATTCCATGATAGAGCTAAACATGGTTCTTTTACAAAGAGTCTCATTATAACGGTTATCACAGCAGAAAAAGGCAGGATACGCTTACAGTACAATGGATAGAATGAAAAAGATAGAGGATGAAAGATGAGGAAATGGGCGATGACCTGTGAGTGGAGCATACTGAGTGAACAGTTTCAATTCAATTTCCAAATAAAAATCTCTCTCTCAAAATGATATGTTTTACAGAGCATACTATAGTAAGTGGGTATTGTAGAACACACATACTGTATGAAAGGCACTACTGTAGAGAAACAAAGGAAACTGCTATCTATGCTTGTGACCATATATAGAAAATAGAGCAAAAATGTACAATCAAGTAACCAGAATGCACAAATGCATTGTAGTTTCGATGATCTGACCATGAGCATTTTGTTGTGAATCTGAACATTATGGCATTAGTACAATATGTCACAAGCTACCTATGCTTTACAGGAAATATCAGATCTGTACAAGCTTCCTTTCTTGAGATAATATCTTCAAGGTTTTCACAATTTGACCCTTGCTGACATCAAATGACCTCAAATGACCTCCACACAAGCTTCCTTTCTAATTGAGATTATCCATCTAAATGTTCACAATTTGACCCTTGTTGACATCGAATGAACTTTTACCTCCTCTAAAGATCACATGCTTCTTGTAATCAATGAGATAATTGCGTATTGATGATATCTGTCAAAGCTTCCCTTCTTGCGACATGATGTCTACAGAATTCCATAATGTGACCCTGTTGACCTCAAATGACTTTGACCTTCACCAAAGATATGGAATTCTTGCATACTCAATGAGATACACCTACATTCTCCATGTAGATCTGAACAAGTTTTCCTTGAGATATCGTTTTTACAATATTTCAAAATTTGACCCCAGATCTTAAATGACCTTCAACCTCCACCAAAATCAACAGAGATGCTGTACTAAACATTGTGTCGCAATATATAAAATATGAGAATTGTCCAAGCTTCCTTTTTGAGATATTGTGTTTACAAGGCTTTCAAAATCTGACCCCTGTTGACCTCAAATGACCTTTGACCTCCACCAAAATCAATAGCTATATTATTCTCAATGTGGAACCACCTCACAGTCCATATGACATTTTTCCCAGCTTTCCTTTGTGAGATATCGCATTTCCAAGGTTTACACAATTTGACACCTGTTGACCCCGAATGCCCTTTGACCTCCACCAAAACCGATAGTGTTCTTGTATTCAATGTGGCACACCTATGTCCTAAATATGAGATCTGTCCAAGCTTTCTTTCTTGAGACATTGTGTTTACAAGGTTTTCACAATTTGACCCTTGTTGACCTCAAACAAACTTTGACCTCTACCAAAATCAATAGAGACCTTGTTGCACTCAACGTCTTACACCTACATATCAAATATGAAATTTGTCCCAACTTCCCTTCTTCAAATATCATGTTTACAAGTTTTCACAGTTTGACCCCAGTTGTTCCCAAATGACCTTTGACCTGCACCAAAATCAACAGGATTCTTGAACTACATGTGGTACACCTATGCATTAAATATGAGATCTGTCCAAGCTTGCCTTCTTGAGATATCATGTTTGCAAGGTAGGTGTCACAAACCCACATATACACATACATACACATACACCCCCCTGCGTGATTGCAAAGGTTATGATTTACTCGAAACCAAAAACTCCTGTACACCAGTTTTATGGAAACAACAGTTTACACTTTACCAGTTCATTTCAGGGTAAACAAGCACTGTATGAAGCATTTACTGAATGGGACTTTACACAGCACTACATGTAAAGACATTCAATGTGTACAAACGATACCGTATCATGGTGTGAGATGAAATATCAACCCTTCATTTGATTATACCGTGCAGTACATGATGCATAGATCTGTGCAACAAAATCATCTGTCTCCATGGAAACACAGCACTCACCATTTATCACAATTACAGCGCCTTAAAAATTCTGCTAAGTCTGATGTAATACCCTGTATCTAACTTCAACTGGATCAGCCATACCCATTTTACCAATCTGTAAAATGACATATTTGTTATCCGTGAGGTGATGAATCTTTCCATCCTTCCCAAAATTCACTGTGTGTTAAATGCAGACCGCCCTAATGGTGTGACGGCAATTTGAGAATGATATAACGATCTAGATACGAAATCTACTGTAGCTATTATAAGACTCCTCTGTAGCTACAGTAATGATTTGTTCCCTTTCATACAGTATAAACATAGCTGAGGAGATTGTCTGAATTAACACTGTCCCTGTGTATGAGTCCAATGGTTTGAAGAGCATGCTTTCAGAGTTGTTCAAATACCAGTACAGGTTAAAAGGAAGATCACATGTTGTTGCATTTACCACCACTTTATGAACAATCAATTAGTATACCCTTATCTGCGTTTCCTAATGAATTGTACCATATACCTGTCGGCAACATGCACTTCAAATTCTGATTGCTTAAGCTGAAGAAAAACACTTTCAACATGTGGGAAGAAAAATGAAAATATGTGGGAAGAAAAATGAAAATATGTGGGAAGAAAAATGATAATCAGAGAGAACAGAGGGTACACCGTGTGACCTGTGTAATGTATTGCACTGTATCATGCTTAAAATTTGCTCTACAATACTGTAGTCACAACATTTCAGCACAAATGCAGTTTTATCCAAAAACGTTTCACTTTCACTAGGTGCTGAAAAGACAAATATTGCTGCAACACACCAGTTGTAAAGTTCTTTCTGCTTTGTTTCTTTTCACAACAAAAGAAAAATATTCTTTTATCTCTACTGAAATCTCTGATTAATATTTAATCATTGCTATCAGAGTTATTTGCCATTTAATGCTGTGAGCAGTGATGCAGATCTTTCTGATGATATTAATGATTTCTTAAATTCTTTCTTAAACCAGTCAGATAAAGTCACAGACCACATGTATGCCGGGGAATCCAGCTATCTCAACTTCGAAGATTTTAATAATCTTTCTAAAGGGGAAATGTTCAATTTAATTCACTTCAACAGCCATAGCCTAAACAGAAATTTTGATGCTGTTAAAGATACCTTTCTCTCTTAGACCATAACTTTACTGTGATTGGTTGTAGTGAAACTTGGTTGAAAAACAACATCTGTCAATTTCTACACCTTTAAACAATTACTGTACACCCTTCTTGAGAACCATCGAAAAACTAGAAAGGTTGGTGGAGTCTGTCTCTTTGTTAATTTACCGATGTGCTCTACACCTGCCGTAACAACATTTCCCTATTCAAAACAATATTAAAAGTATTTTCTTGGAAATAAATGTACCTACCTTAAAAAAGAAAGTAATTGTGAGCATTGTTTATTGCCCTCCAAGTGGTAACATCACTAGTTCTATCGATCAACTACATGATATCTTAAAGTAGTATATATCTGTCTTAGGAAAAATTTTTTGCTTTGGGTGATTTTAATATTGATTTTGCTAGTTAAGTTTCAAACTATTTCCTTAGCAACCCTTCTGCATGTAGTTTCTACCCAACTATTAGCAAGCCAACCAGAGTTACAGTACTAAGAGCATCAATGACATTAAGAATATTTCAACAACTTCTTCTATTGTAATGTTTGCAAATATTTTCTTTAAAGACATTAATGTACAATGACTACAGGCTACTATTTGCAGTGAACTTGCCCTATAATCTGATTGGTTTGCATCAAACAGACTTTCATTCAATGTTACCAAACCATATTATATGGTCTTTCGTATGTCATGTATTCATCACCACAATTTTAGTATTACCATCGATAGCCAACCTGTAAAAGAGACTACCAGAGTCGGATTTCTTGGGGTCTACATTGACTCAAAGTTAAAGTGGAATGAAGTTTTATTAAGACAGAAAATACAACACACAGAACTAGTCCTCCTGACTTGCTTTCGTCACAATGTACATAGAAATTTCACGCAAATAGTTAAGGCCTGGGAAAGAAGGAATTCAACAGAACCCTAGTACAACAAATTTAAATGAAATTTCGTGATGGTGTTTACCAAATGTTAGCCCCTAATTTAACATTGTGAAAATTCCTTACTTTCCTTCTCCTTTAAAACAAAAATATGTTGTTCAATAAAACAAACCTGCTTGTTGTAGATGTGAACATCCTCTCTGAGGCCACATGACAAATTCGAAACAATAGCAGGTGACCACCTGTTGTCTGTAACAGGATAAAAGGAAAAGAGATGTATGATACTGTTAATATAGCAAAATTATTAGCATTCATCAATGCTGCTAGAAACATATCTCCGTAACTGTGTAATGTGGGACAAACTGTACTGAAGTCACGTGCATGCTTAAACTGGACTGTATTAACAGCAAATGCAATGAGGCATAGAGATTATATCATAAAAGAGTAACCTCAGATTGTGCAGTACAGTTGGTAGAGGTGGTGCAATTTAAACTGAACTACGTACAGTACCTGCAGTGCACTACAGTATGTTCATTGACCGTAATTTTAATGGCTAAAATACAGTAACTTGATTTGGTTAAGGGTCCTACATTGTACAAGATTTCTTGAATATCATTTCTGATCACCTTTAAATGATAAAGTCTTTCCCCATAACCAAAAATATACATATACATAATCTATGTTGAATGATCAGCACCACTGACTGTAAGGTAATGGGCATAGTAGAAAATTTTTGGCTTTTCAAACTCCCCAGGTGACCAGGAACAGCACTTCCTGGGTGTTCCAAGCTGCCTGTGCACAGCCTCAAATAGGGATCTTATTTCTGCAATTTCTCAATTAATGAGAACAAAAGTAAATCTATGAAAATAGTAATACATATCAAATGGATTGAGATAATACAACCATAAATTAAGCATTCTTGAAGCACTCGGCAAATATTTAATGGTGAACATATCTTTAGTCCCCCACTTTTTTGAATGGGCAGTGGAGTCAATGGGATTAATGGTGAACATATCTTTAGTCCCCCACTTTTTTGAATGGGCAGTGGAGTCAATGGGATTAATGGTGAACATATCTTTAGTACCCCACTTTTTTGAATGGGCAGTGGAGTCAATGGGATTAATGGTGAACATATCTTTAGTACCCCACTTTTTTTAATGGGCAGTGGAGTCAATGGGATTAATGGTGAACATATCTTTAGTCCCCCACTTTTTTGAATGGGCAGTGGAGTCAATGGGATTAATGGTGAACATATCTTTAGTCCCCCACTTTTCTGAATGGGCAGTGGAGTCAATGGGATTGACTCCAGGGGGTCAAGAGACTCAATGTGTGCCACCAGCTGAGTAGCTAGATCTTATTCTTCCTGGGCCTGGGACATGAAAGAGGGGCCATCAACAAGTGACACAGTGTAATATGGATATATACAGTATGCCTCTGTTGCACCAGGCGCATCCAGGATTTTGGAATAGGGATGAAATGAGAATGGTAGGAAGACTATAACAATGGCTTGGAGAGGAATGTATCAGAAAAATAAATTTACATAAAAATACTCCCTCAATCTCTGTAAATCAGCCTTTCCAATCTCAAAAAGTAAGCCTTACATTGTTGGGAGCAGGGTTGGAAAACCTTGCGAACCTTCCGAACCTGGTTCATGGGAAATCCGCGAAGCCTGCAGGAAATCCTGCTTGTCCAGGCACAAACGAGGGAGAATGGGAAATGTTGGAGAAAAAAATATTGAAAAGAAGCTCTGTTGATGGTTATTGCTTACAATACTCACATAGGCAAAAAGCACAGGTTGCCTCTATGCCTAACCATGATAACGACCATGCAAGTTACCAGAAAATTATTGCCAGTTAACTTTTAAGCACACTTCAGTCGCCCTACACCCTATGAACATCAATGCCCACAGATGATTCGCGTGGTGCTTCTGCACAATTTCATCTCTGTCGGTTAGTGGGGTTTTTTTTGTTTCATTCTCTCTGAACTCAGCACAACGATTCTCTGTACCTATACATACATACATACATACATACATACATACATACATACATACATACATACATACATACATACATACATACATACATACATACATACATACATACATACATACATACATACATACACATACATACATCATACATACATACATACATACATACATACATCTACATACATACATACATACATACATACATACATCATACATACTATACATACATACATACATACATACATACATACATACATACATACATACATACATACATACATACATACATACATACATACATACATACATACATACATACATACATACATACATACATACATACATACATACATACATACATACTACATACATACATACATACATACTACCATACAACATACATACATACATACATACATACATACATACATACATACATACATACATACATACATACATACATACATACATACATACTACATACAATACATACATACATACATACATACATACATACATACATACATACATACATACTACATACATACATACATACATACATACATACATACATACATACATACATACATACATACATACATACATACATACATACATACATACATACACACATAACGGAGCAAACAGAGCCCACAGAGAAGTGTTTAACCTTCGTACCTTGCACTAGTTTTCATTGCAAATTTTTACTGCCTGTAAATGGTCACATTTATCAGCAATAAAAAGTTCGGTACAGATGTTGTAACCGTAATAGGTGGCTGGCTTTGAGTGTTATCAATGCGATAAATGTCACAGGTGTTTTGTGTGAGTCAAACTAGGGTTAACAACCAGACACTTATCTACAAGTTGTCAAATAAATGAGAAAATTGTCAACACTGAAAGGATAGAAACAAATACAAATGTAAGTTCCGAAAAATGAAGCGAGCCAACCAAAAAGTGACTTACGGGGAAGGGAATATCCAAGTGGCAATATTCGTGAATGCAAAGAAATTGGTCCCGATAACTTAATGTTTGAATCAACCGTGAAATGAGTTATTTCATGTAAGATACAGATATTACCATTTTGGACAAGTGTTGACATTTTTGCAGTTAGCAACTTTTCTCAGAAACATGCCAGGATTTCCCTAAGCCAAACACACAGACCTCAGAAGTACAGCTTGTTGTTGCCAGCGTATAGTGTGGTCTTTAATTCTCTAGATCTGCAACGTTACCACAAAAGTTTCCTTGTATTATTTGCCATGCGACTTATGCCTAGCTTTTTAGTGAAGAATGCCACGATCGAGACATCTGTTCTAGGCCTACTGCATGTATTTATGTAGCATAACATCGGATTCAAGTTCAACTTGTTTCTGACATTTTTTAAGGAAAACTTTATTCTTCAAATTAAAAAGGTACTGTACCGTGCAACAACCAAATACCCTAACTTAAAGCTTTCATGATTGATTTTTCAAATATTGTACAAGTTTTCAGTTAGATTTTTTGTAAGCACTCAGCTTGCAACAATTTTACCCCTTCAATAGGCTAGGAACCCCAATCTTCCAGGGGCTTTGCCCCCTGGACCCCCACAATGGGTTCCCACCCAATACAAATTTCAGCAGGAAATCAGTAGATTTTCTATCCTATTTGCAGGAAATTTAGCAGGGTATTCCAACCCTGCTTGGGAGTTTTCTGCTGTAAAATTCTGGTAAAATTTGTACATTTCATGATGAATACTGTACTTGCTTCAATTTTGAAGGGTGAATATGCGCAGGCAACACCATCATTTCCTGGATACAGAGGGTTCTGAAGTACGGAGCTTGCATTGTCTTTGCCTTCCTTCAATTCTTTTCTCTTTCTTACAGTACAGTATGTCTATCTTTGTCTTCACTTTTTTCTTTGTTCATGAAAAGCTGAAAAGCATGCCACAAATGCATTTGAGCTGATCAGAGTAGTAATCACCCCTCTCCCAACCCCCTTCCCCACCTGTATAGTACCTCCAACACTGCCAAAGTTGCACATTTCACACATTTCATCAGTTTACACAGGCCTGTACAGCAGAAGTCATACATGTGCACATGTATACAGTAATACAGCATGCAGTACAGCAGAACGATGTGCAATCTATGTCTAGGACGTGGGAGTGAAGTAAAATGAAATTTACTACTGAAATGTGCAGCAACTCATTTTGATCATGTTGGTGTTGGTAGATAAGAGTGCAATTGTTGAGCTGAAACAGGTATGAGAAGTGCAAAACAAATTGTTGTATTTGCTTGCTATTTTAATACTTCCAAGCCTGTGTTAACTCTGTAGGAATATTTCATAAACTGTTTACCTTGAAATGACCTACTGGACATGTACTACACACTGCAGATCTGTATAGTGCACACAAACAGAAGCCTTGAGGTTCTTCAGTCTCACCATCCATCTGATGCCCGGACTTTCTGTCAAATTTATTCTTTATTAATATACAGCACAGTCAACAAATTCAAACTGGAGTGGTTCTCCTTTAAACATACACTTACATGTATCTTGTACAGTATCAGCGTCAGTCAACTAAATTCCTTCTCACGATTTGCATTTCTGCACAATTTAACCTTCATGTTGTTTCCTATTGCTACAGTACATGAACAGCAGGTTACAAATGAATGTTGCTTGTTATTTAGAGCAACAAGTAATGTAAGGACTGAAGATATTTTAAAGGATCAAATTGCAATTGGCATCAACTGTAATTTCAATAAATGACTTCTGAGAGTCATTTAACTACTGATCTGACAGAAATAGATCTACATAATAAAGGTAATACATACAAGAAATGATACACCAGGCAACAATGCCACAAAAAGAGCACTTTAAAGCTGCAGACTGAATAAATTTAAGGATAAGTACAGCAGGCAAAGAAACAAAATCGCATATTGACCTATGTATATGCAACGTTTGGTGAACTTCCACTGGACATCATTTTCTTTTACATAACGGTGAAACTTTACAGTAGTCAGGCATTATGTAGTGTTGACACACGGGAGGTGACCACAGGATTTGAAGAAGAGCCCAAGGGCAATGGGGTTCCTTGTGCAGATGTACAGTAATGTAAATTGTAATTGTATATCTACAATTGTTAAAATAATGTAATTATGTGTAACTGCAAATAACTGTAATTGTATTTACAGCAATGTAAAAGGAAGGAAAAGGAGCATTTTGCATTATGTATTTTGTAAGATATATGGTCCATTTCTAACCAAGAGCCCTCATATACCCTGAACATCCCACAGTTACCCCGGTGCTAATGTGACATACCTTCCACTTTTGTTACATCAAATCTGTAGAAAAATAAACACATTTAATGACTTTACAAGATGGTCCATATGGCCCACTTTGGATATACATTGGACCCTTATTAAACATGACAAACACCCAGATCTACTGAACCACTACATAGTACTAATGTGACCAACCATCAACATTTTTACTACAATCTGTAACAGAAAGAGTATTTTGCATGATTTCATAAAATGGCCATAGGAACCGTCCACCAGTAAATGTCTTATATCCCAACGGTACCGCTAGCCCCACATTAGTAATGTTATACAATGTGAACTTAGTACCATGAGCCCTTGGACCAAAACATACTGAACAAGTGAACATCCAGAAATAACTACCATAGTTAGTAGTGATGTGATGCAACCTTAACTTGTGTCATACAATCTGCAGGAGAGGCACTTTGCACAATGTCATAAAATGGCTCATATTAGACCTTGGACCCAATACGCCTGCACAACCTGAATGCACCACTACCACAGTAGTTATGCGACATAACTTCAACTTAGTACCGCAAAATCTGTAGCAGTTTGCACTTTGCATGATTCCACAAAATAATCCATATGGTCCATTTAGATCTTGGACCTCAAAATATTGCACAACCCCTTAGGCACCACAACCATAGTAGCAATGTCAAACTGTACAACCGCAACTTAACTGTAAAATGTGATGAGAAGAAACTGATGTACTTTCAAACATTGGGTGCTTTGGGCCTCCCGTTGCCAACATAAGACATCTCACACCCACATTTTGTACACTCACAAAGGACTCATAACTCAGCGATCATTGTTCCCAAGTTTCCAGAAAATGCATCAAACAACTATGAACAGATAATGTCAGTCCATACATAGAGAGCTGAAAGCCTGATCATCACAATTACAGCAAACACAGGGAAGGTAGTATTAAAAGTGATTGCGTGCATAGGCAAAAAGTAAAAGCATTGAAATTTCATCTTTAAAAGTTTGGTAAGGCTTTTAATTGCACCATTCAGACCATCTGGGAAAATACATAGGTTTCAGTTGGTTAATTTTGCCATATGATTTCAAATTCTTTCACATAACAACAAAAAGTGTAGAATACCATAATGTGGTAGGTGGACAGTTTTCAATCAAATCAACTGGTGTGCTCCTTTGAGCAAGCCAATGGGAAATATACTAGTATTGAATATTTAGTTAACAACTCAGGATCACTGATGCTGTGGGCAAGGTTGTGTTCAGTCACCCAATTGTCCTAGCATGTACAGTATGTATCAAATTTCACCTACTGTACACTAATAATACACAATGAAGCAAATGGAAGTTTCGGGCAAAAAATGGTATGGTAGCCCAAAAGTGCCATAATAGCTCTGCTTAGGGCTATAACAGGCCCCTGATCCTTTGCCCCTTGCTTTCAAGACCTCAACCAAAAACAATAGGGCACACCTTTTCAATATGGCAGACACCAAGTTTGACTCTCATTCCCCATTTCCTTAAAGAGCGTACCCAAGCAAGTGTCACAGACACATACACACACACACGCACTCACTCACACACACACACACACAAGATCACCCAGCAAAGGGTATTCTCGAGATATGATTTTAGCACATTATGGAAATTCTGTGTGGACTAGGTGACACAGGTTACTTTGCTGATGCAAGGAAACCAATAAAAATAGGTGTCATATATAATTCATTCATGAGAAAAAAAAGAATTACTGTAGGTTGCCCAATGCTAAGAATAAACAGTATTCAGTGCCACAGCTGTTCTTGGAAGTGCATTACAATTTTACAATGTTACAATGTTACAACTAATAAACATTCTTTAAGACCTGTGTGGACTGTCGTTGCAACCTTTGATAAAAACTTAATGTGAATTTGGAACCTAATCACTACACAATGTTGCACAGTACATGCTCAATCCTGACAAGGCAGTCTCATTAAAGTTAAATAAAAGGCTCAACACAAAGGAAAAGAGGGAAGGATTAGTAGCAACAGCATCATCTAGAATAATGTAATGTTAAAATATCAGTGCTTGTCCTTCACAAGTACTATGTTAAACTTGATTGCTATAGTATGGTAAGTATGTAAGCCTACACAGGGTACACAACTTATCAAAACTTCAACACATGCATAGTACTGTACTGTACATATGAGCCTATTTAAATGTAAAGCAATACTTCACTATCTCTTTAAATATTGATTACACCAAAACTTCATCCATGATCCCAGAAGATGACTTTTGCCAGAGGCAATTGGAGTTCATGATTCGGTAAACATGATTTAGGCTCCTGCAGACATTACTAAGACAGCTGCACAATGTACTGCTCGCACGATGCAGTGTTGTAGCTTGCAGTGCTCTAGTCTTCTCATCAATGCAAATGTGTGCACTGTATCTAACCTTTCAGATGTGCAAAATTGACATTCACTGAAGGTACAGTACACTGTTACCACATGCTTCACTGTTGAATTTAAGCAAATTTATGTACACCAATTAGACAGGACATCCAACATCTAGTTAACTCTTTCAGAAGTAAAATCAACTTTCTGTTTTTACTACTATTTTCAAATTCCTTTGAAAAAAGGGAAAGAAAGACAACCACTAGCAAAGAATGGAAAGTTGCGAGTACACCTAACCCAGACGGACATTCATTGCCCCTATTTTAGAATATCCTCCTTGGCAGTTCAACCTAAGAAAAAGCATACAAAAGAGTTTCAATCTTCAAACGATGAAAGAAATGATACAGAGACAACATAACAATGGTTAATTCCACTTTACTAACAATAAGTGCATGCTGCACCCAGGACAGCTAATTAACAATATATGTGAAACCCTGTTTATCAAAACTTTTCCTTTATTCCGAACAACATTTGGTCCGGATGTCTTCAAATTAAAGAGGGTTTTACTGTACTTGAAAAAATTACACACAAGTGTCCACTGCCCTCAGCTTTACCAGTAAAAAGAAAAAACTTCAAAAAATATTCCCACAAGTGCAAAAAATCACAACTAAACACAAAAACAAAAAAAGACAAGTTTATAGTCTACCGTTAAATGAGAAAGATCACACTCCCTCAGGCTTTTAACCTGAGCTCATTCATTGAAATGGCACTTTCATGAAATGAAGCACTTAGTGATTCCTCAGCACGTTGTAAATTATTAACGATGAACAGCTCGAAAGACTTGTATCTATTGATTGATCATATGACAAAATTCAATAGCCAGCTACTGTATCTTACCAGGGAGCTTGCCATTGGGAAAGCTCGGTACACAAGCATGGACTCAAGAAAAGTTTTAATCTTACTGTAGGAGTTTAATCTCTGCAGGAGTTACAGACTTTACAGTTTCTTGGGAAAAGGGTGCTTGTTGACCTAGAGCTGCAAGCAGATAGAATTTGAAATTTTCATGGTAATCAATCCAGGGATCATTAAATGGTGATTTCTAACAATAAAGAGTGTGGTCTTTCAAGTAATAATTTATTTTTGTTTTGTTCTACAGGTGTTTTTCACTTTAATTCTATGATTAGTCAGTCACTTGTCAGGAGCACTTGGTCTTCACATAAACTGCAAAAGTCGATTACATCCTACTACAACAATTCACCATGCACTGTACTCTGTATGATTCGGAATGGACGATGTTGTAAATCACAGGAACGGTGACTCCCCGATCTTACCTGGTATGGATGACTACAAGGAGACTAATAGTCAAAACAGATCACATATAACGACCTAAGACAAACTGAGGTTAAGATGGCTCAAACTGATGGCCATGTTTGATTCAGAGATCCTGTCAAATGTCTGCACAGTAGCCATGCAAAATATTCAAATTACACACAGTAATCATCGGAAAACACTGTTCAAGGAGACGCAAAAATGGAACATGTGTAGAGACAAAGTGAGAGCATCCACAGTAAACAGTATTTTGTCAGATGAAGGAATGGCAGAAGGGATACAAAGGAAACAGAAAACATCTTCAGTGTTTACTGTTTAGTCTAGATTCAGGTGTGTGGTGATCAAGATCATGCATTTCATCTTGGACCTTACAGTGCTATGTACTGTATATCACTGTAGTTGTGTGTGGAATGCAAGGAAAAAACACTAGAATTTTGGGGTCAAAAATGACACTGAACAAGAGCCCAAGGCCACTATGGTTCCTTGCGAGAAGATATTGTGAATTCAACTATCAACTGTGATCATATTTACCTGTAGTCTTAGCAAAGGTTATTCCCCAATTCATCACATCCAACAAAAGTGTGGGCCCCATCATTGTCCTTAAGAGTGCTGATCAGCCAAAGTTACTCGAATACTAATCTGAAAAACCCTCAACACTGTAATATATAAAACAATCGCTTTGCATAATGTAATAATTTATGGCCCATACATATGGTCTAACCTGCAGTTGGACCAACATATGTTGAACACAGGGAAAGGTTTCACTACCACAATGCTAATTTGACAATCCTTCCACATTGTAAAACACAGTATACGGCTACACGCAGAAAAGAAACACTTTGCATTATTTCAAATGGTACATATGGGACCAATTATTTGAACAACCAAAAGGAACCACCATCATAGTAGAAACATGACACAAGTTCAACTTAATGCCATACAATCTGTAGGAGAAGAGGCATTTTGCAAGATTTATTAAAATGGCCCATAGGGCCCATTTGGACCTTGGGTCCCAAAATCTTGAACGACCTAAAGGAACCACTTCCATAATACATCCATATACCAAGTATAAACTTTGTCCTGAACTTGACAACTTGAAAAATCATGTTAAAAATATTTTCAGACTTCTGCACCCCAGTCCCCCAAAATGGCATTGAAAATGTTCCACAAACTGAAAGAGAATGAACCAAAGTCTATTTAGCAGTGACCTCCGCTACGAAACATAGATTTATATTTTGGCTAATTCAACAGGATATAAATATGCAATATTTTCCTAATATGAGTGATTTATTGTAACCACTTCAGATGTTCACATGCAGGACATGTAACTCTCTTAGTATCACATGTTGCACTTTTGAACCCAGGACAGATCTTTGGAATGATAGAACTTATTACTGTACTTCATTTCATGTCACATGATAGTGATTACAAGTCTCCGATGGGACAATTCAAATGACAGACATCAGCTGCTCATCAAGTGCTAACAATGTTGATACTTTGAGATATCTTTCTGAATACGTTTTCATACTTTATGCTCTGAAGACCTCAAATGACCTTGAACTCATGAAAAATTATAGGGATAATGTACTCACAGTGAACTATTGTACCAACACACCTACTTTGAAGTGCAAGCACCTTTCCCTTCTTGAGATACAGTACCATGTTTACAAGGTTTCACACTACCTCTTCTATTGACATCATATGACCTTCGACCTCCATAAAAAATGACAGACATCATCTACTCATTAGGTGCTACCAATGGTAGGAGTTTGAAATTCCAGCAACATTTAGTTGCTGAGATATCTCCCTTAATAGGCATTCTTACTATAAGCTCTGGTGACCTCTTGAAAGGCATTGAAAGGCATTTTCTAAATTTATATCACACAGAAGTACTGTACTGCACAGTACACAAATTTTACACTAGGCACATCTAGATGTAACAGCTGAACATATAAACCAGTACGATATAACAAATAATAAACTGTAAAAAAACTGCATCCATGAAAGAACAACACTGTAATGAGTTTCATGACATTTTTAAAACTTGACCATTAATGTACTGTATACTCCTACAAGCAGTAAACTTAAGAGTGCAGATCTATGTGTAAAGGGCTCTATAGCTAATCTCAAACTTAAAAACTAAAAGGTACAACATGCTGGCAAATACTGTACCAACTCTTGAAGACCAACATCTAGAAATTGTAATGTGAAATTTTAAGCGATGGCAAGGTTATACCGGTCTATAGAGAGAGTTCTTTACTGAACTGTAGCTGCATGGAGATGGGTATGTGTGGCAATGAGTGCATCAAACCTAACCAAATCTAGAACTTGTTACATTATAAAATGACCAATCTCAAAACTAAATCTGAGTTTGCAGCATTTATTAAAAGTATGGTAATCTGTATGCTAACAAATTCCAATTCAATGTGTTAAAACTTCGCTCTGGATTTCACATGAATGTAGTGTACTGTATCATCACCTAGACCAGAATTTCGTGGTCACAATTTGAAAATTTTTCAGATTTACTGGGTTTTTTGTCTGAAAATCAGTGACACAGTAGCTTTGATGTTGTGCAGAGTATACAAAAACTGCTATCTACCCAACTTTCCATCAGAAAACTGACTTAGACTTTGTAGCCATTTCACATGTTAATCTTTCTAATTCTGCGAAGCACCATGAACAGTTCTTTCTGGGATGGTGCTGTATAAATCTATTTTATTATTATTATTCCTGTAGGAATTTGATCAATTTACATAGCAGAATGAGATGCAATACAAGACAAATTATTCCCTGGTAGACACTCTTCTACAATGTACTGGATACTGTGCCGTAACATCTATCATCAAAAGTTCGAGACTATAATTCCACAAACTCAAAACTGTCAACGTTTTTGTTGAAAGGGCACAGCAACATGCAGTACTTGCCAGGCAAATGAGCAAACTTCCTACTGTAGGCCTCTCCCAACCTCAAAAAGACAGGGGGAAGCAAGCAAAAGTCAAAACCAAAACACCATCTAAAACATTTCCCAACCATCAACAACATGTAATGCAAACTATTGCTTGAAACATTACAGCCCAACATCCGAAAGGCAACAACAATGACCTCTAAGACTCCAATTGAAAACATCTGCACATAATTACTGAACTTGAGGCTAGACTCAGTAGAGCTTTAAAAAGATTTTCACATGCTGGCTACAGTGCCTACAGTACTGTAACTGTGCAATTGCCCTTATTGCCAATTATGTAAAGTTTGGTTCAACTGATCAAGGGACAGAGATTTTGAATGTTTACAATGCTACACTGTTTGCAGTTTGCACTACTACGTTTACCATATTTGCATTAGGCCTATAAGGGTACAGTACACAAACCTGACAGTTTCATTAAGAAACAATACTGTATGATGACTGTCATAAAAGATCATTTGTCAAGTCTTCTTCTATTACCAGCATCTTACAGTATCAAGGGGAATATATGTATTGAACTACAGTATATAGTAATATCATTGGCAAATTTGCTACACATACTGTACTGTACACTGAACCTTTTGTAAACCGTACTATAAAATGTAAACATACAGTACAGTAATTGCATCTAAACTGTAAGTCAAGTATTGCAATTCCACACTGTTAAGTAATGCACTGCAACTTCAGCATAACTGTTTTACATGTATACATACAATATGTCATTCTACAAAATTGCTGTATTCAAGTTTGCAATCACAGATGAACTTATTTCTGTTTCACATGCATTTTCATTACATGTTACTTTTGTGATTGTCTAAGATACTGTAGCATCAAAACAATAGCCATGGCACTGGATCTCTGAACAAAACTCAAGCTATTTGCATTTTCAAGCTTAAAACTAACACTGTAACAGACACCTGAAGTGAATCAGATCAATAGAGTTTGAAGGGAAATAGTATCATCCTACACTGTGTGGTTCACTTAACATACTGCACATAGACTGTACAATATCTACGTTTTTCCTTCCTGTGAATTACATGCATGCAAGTAATGTACAGTACAGAAACATGCACCTGTACAGTTCCTTGAATCACATTCTGCTCAAAAGGTTGCTTGAACATGACTTTTCACACCCACAGCCATAACATACAGTGCTATGCAATGTACTTTCATATTCAACGCTTTTTGTCATGGAAACTTAACTGCACATAGATAAGATCTATCCGCATTGCCACTATAGATGCAAAACATTTACTGTATGCATGGTCAAGCAAAGTTGCTCACTCTACAAGTCTGCATACACACAGAGCAGCATTGAGAACAATTGTGTGTGCACTTTAAATCACCTGGATTCGTCCAACTGTAAAAACTTGCTGACACACCTACATACAGTAGTCTATGCACAGGAGTATACATTGCCACTGTATGCAACAGGTGAATACACTTCAGCATGTGAAGAGAGACTGCAGTACTTAGCTGAGTGAATCTTCCTCTTGTTCAGGTTGAGATGCAGACTTCACTTGACTTCAAAACCTGCACTGAGCACATTCTGTACAGGTATGCAGTACTTACAGTACTTGTTGAGAGTACTTTAGACCTGTCTTGTCAATTAAGTGCTATGTGCGAAATCTCCGGGGCCTGTACTTTGGGTGATGTTCGAAATTAAAGTGTCACCGCCACACTGCACAACTCTCACATGTGGTAAGAAAAAGTCAACAAATGAAATGGAGTGGGCCAATGCAAACTAATGGAACTTACACAGACAATTTAATGACTTCTACCAGACATCCTGTATTCTTCCATTTTGCACAGCCAATTTTTAGTCAGGAAAAGTCAATTTAACCTGGCCCTTGGAGTTTGCAATATGACTTACAGTAGTGTATGTGGTAATTTTCAAGTGCTAGAAGCTCTTTAACCTAATCCATACTGCACATACTGAGCTTCGGTGTGAGGTTAAATGCATGCTGTTCTCAAATCTCTAGTGCTCTACCAGCTTACAGTACACACTGTTCCTGTGGATGACACACATCTACAAGTGCAGAATTAGGGGTATCCAGATGGTTGGGGAGTGGATGTATGAAACCTGAGTTAATATAATCTTCCTTATCTTTGAATCTAACAACTAGCAGCAAAGAAAAAAAAAATCATGTTGAGTGAGTCCTAAAATTTGTCATAAGTAAAACATGTACACAAATTTCAACATTTTATTCATTGTCATCATAGGATTCAAAAGTGCTAAAGCCTGCGGGTAAAATATAGTATGAAAGGAGTTGGAAAAGGGAGTGCTTTAATGAAAATGAGGAGAATCAACATAAAAGCAACATAATTCAACCCCAAAATGATATTCCTCACGAAAATCCATCATCTCAGATATTTTTTAATAGCATGAGTCACATAAATGAAAAGAGGATGTACCAGGCAATATTAAACATCCTTTGTACACCATGAATCTATCTTCTAGGTGTTGACTGTGTTAAGGAAAATTATACTTGAATTTAACTTTGAGTTGTTTAAGGAATTCACTAAAATTATCCAAACCTGCATAGTTCCTTCGTTCAGAAAAATAGTCAAACAAAGAGAATCTCCATGTGCAACATATAATGAAAATTAATGTTTGAGTAAAAAACAATTCAACTTTGCTTTGAAAATTTGTGACCTGACACTTTTTCACATAAATGCACCAAGTCAATTACAAAGCGAGGGTGTTGATACTTTCATAACTATCTATGTGAAATGCAACTAATTATGTTAATTGTAAGCACAGCTATGTGCAGTGGTTACATTTTTCAAAATCCTCACAACTTTACAGTATCAACATCAATTCAATAAGCCTCTTTAAGTATAGGCTGTAACCGATCCAATTAAGTGTTTATGTACCATGCACGGTTTCAATACAGCATGCTGAAATATTCAATGTGAGATATTACCAAGGTTGTTTGATTTAAATGAAGCTGATTAAAATCATGATTTGTTTTTAAAAAATAAAAAAAATCAACAACCCTGGATATTACTGTATGTGTGCTCCATCCATCGTAAAATATTTTACTTATGTTATAATGACAAATTGTTTGTTCACACAGAACACAAAAACTTCTCATCCAAATTGTAAACTACTTCATTAGTATGTAGTAACCTGAGTTTATAGCAGAAAAACTTATTAAACCACAGGTACTGTACTTGCAGTGAATGTTCACTACAAAAACTTCTTGATACCAAAGGCTTACAGTAGGTTGTAATTTAACTAGCAAGTATGAGCTTCCACTACAATTTGTACCATATCTGTATTGCAGACCATTCAGATTACCTACACCCTATAGATTGGGACTACAGTAGCACAACCATCTGATGCAATGTAACCAAATCTTAGAGCATAACGAAATTGTTAAGTAGCATGGTAGCCACACAGATGCATAACGACAGGTTTGTGTTGCACATGCACCAGCTCTGACTGCATTTGAAACAACGTACCAACATCTGCAAAATACTCTTGGTTCTCACTCATTCTGCGTACAAATCATACACTATTAAAATTCATGTACTGTATGCCAACGTAATCAATTTAACTTTAAGTAACACTCAATACTTCTTTTCCTTCAGGGTCATGCAACAGGAAAATGACATTTTGGACTATTAGGTGCATTAAGCGTTGAAAGTATTAAAAAAAGCCACAAATTCCATGAAAACCCATTGAAGATTGACCAACTTACAGGAAAATTAGTGTCTCACAGCAGTGTCATGAATAAACACTGGCTAAGTATGCGAATTTGTGACGTCAAGAGATGGACTCAGGACTGTGATATGTCTTATGTTAATCCTGTTTATGTATCCTTTATTTCAAGGACATTTGAGAATTTTTTGTGCCTGGGATGTTTTGTTTTGGAAGCATGTAATTTTCTTCTTCAAAAATATCGATATCACTTCCCAACGTGAAACTCATTAATTACATTAATCACTAATAGAAGCATGTCAAAAAACCTTTAAGATACAACTATTCATGTTTTTACAAGCTAATCACAAAACATGGAAAATCCAGAGACTGAATCCCGGATGAGACAAATCTGCAATTGTTCGCAGGGGTTACGGTGTGTACTGTACGTTAAAAAAATGGTACATGACAACACTTGCTTGGAAGGTTACTGACACAGCAGAATCAAAGAAAAATGGTTGAAGACAAATTTACCTCTATGGTGAGGAACAAATGAAACAACCAGACATGTAATAGAGACCATCAAGGAACGACATATTAAAAATACTCACTGCTATAGCAATTGCACTTGTGTCTGCCCTCCATACTCCCGAAGAGTTGAACCCCAGGACAACACAGGAATCTGCCGACCGTCTGTAACTTGTAATCAACACGCAAGGCTGAAAAGAAGAGGACAAAGACTCTTCAGATCTCAGCTAAAACTTTGACCCCGCAGAATAGAAGCGTCTCAGTGATAGAGATTATTTTAGTTTGATTTAGATTGAAAATAAAAGCATTATGAAGTGAACATGTACAGCACACAGTTACTTCGGTTGATGTCGAACGTGGTTCAGTTTTAATGATCAAAGACACGGTAGATATATCTTTGTCTTGACTGCAGGCCCTGAAGGGCAGAACTGTACGTCATTGGCCTCTAAACGGACCAAATATCCAACACTAAGGATTGAAGTCTGCACTTGATCTGTCCTGGCATCACTTGTTACAGTACATGTCTACTCTCCCAGTTTTACCAGGAGATCCTAGTTCTTTTGGGAAATCTAACACTCTGAAACGGAACTCTCCCTGTATAAAGTCTGACTCAAACCCAGTTGTAAACATGTCCAGCTACAAACTTAATTCCAAACCTCTCCATTTTTCTCCAAATCTCCCAAGTTTAAGGATTACAACATTCCAAATCTCCCTATTTCTGAGTGAGACAGGTTGACAAGTTGATGTTCGATAACCGTCCTAAGACTAGCAGCAACAGGCAGTGAGTTGAGAAGGACATTTACTGTGAAATCACTTACTGTACAAAAATAAATGGTCAGAAAACAGGCAGAATTTGAGCAAACACATAACAGTGCATGGATTCACAGTTTAAAGGGAAAAAAACATCAAGTTAGAAAGTATGTTTAAGTGTTTCTAGCATTTCCACAGAAAAATCTTTGCAGACATCATGTATGGTAATTGCAACAGCACTGTACAGTAGAGCTGTAACTGAGGTGGCTGGGAGAGACTCTGTACAGAGAAGGCCAATTTGTTATTGTTAGGTGTCTCTCGTGACTGCCTGGACCCGCCTTTGTGTAATGGACCAGAACATTTGACCACTGACAATTCAGATTCAGAATCTTCCAGTTAAAGGAGATACACATGTACTGTTAATTGATGGAAATAGCTGACAGTGTAAAATGTACAGTACTGTAGCTTTCACGATATTTTCCAGCCGGTTACTCATCTATGGTTACTGTAGGTCTGGCAAGTCCATGCACATGGCAACATTTTGCTCTTAAATTCAGCTGTTCATGACATACAGTATAACCCACAACTCCAGTTTGGCAAATGAAATCCCTGACAACAACTTGGCAGTTGCGAGTCAAGCAGGAATGATTTGTTTTAATAAGAAATATCTGAAGAGTTAAAAAGAAGCATATACCATAAAAATACTGCATCACACAAGGAATTGTTTTATCAGACCATGCACAGGTTTCCAATTAATGCTTACACACATCTTTTCCATATGGTCCTTTTTTGACGAGAGCAAACTGACATGTGTACACACAATGCAATGACCTTACTGACCCTACATCAGTGACCCATGTAGGTCATCAATTCAATGCTACAGGTAGGTGTACTTTCTACTTTCAACTTAATATAGAGTAACAAGACATGTTAAGTGCAACTAGTGCATTACTTCTATGCACTTCAGTACATTTTCCATACATTCAGTACATTGTGGCACATACCATACTGCAAGTGTACCATACTGTAAGTGTACATGTCTATAAACAGACAGCAATGGTACATTGACTTTAAATGATAAAATGTATTTTTTTGTCATACATTTATTGACTTCTGCAAGGCTTTACCAATAATTTTCGGGCTTTCAACTTAAAAAGTTTTTTATCTTCTCATTGATGTTCACTCAGATGTTACTTCAATATCCTGCAAAGCACGTTGAATAAAACCCCAACCACAAACGACGGTTCACTTCTGACGAAGTTGCTCCATATAAAACATATATGAGCAAGACGACAGAAACCAGTCTAGCTTGGTCCAAAGAACCGACAATTTCACACATTCAACCCAACCTCCGTAAAAGCATTAGAAAACCTTGCGAACCTTTCGAACCTGATTCGCTGGAAATCCGCGACACTCACAGGAAATCCTGCATGTCTGGACACATTTTTCCTTTTTTAATAAAAAAAGAAATGGGGAAAAAACCTGGAAATCTTCAGAGAAACAAAACAAAGGAGGGAGAACAGAAGAAATGTTGGGAAAAAAATATTGAAAAGAAGCTCTGTTGATCGTTATTGCCTACGATACTCACATAGGCAAATAGCAAAGGTTGCCTCTATGCCTAACCAAGATGTCCAGTACATCCACAACGACCCCGAAAGTTGCCAGAAATTGTCGCCAGTTAACTTTAAGGCACACTTCAGTCGCCCTACACACCCTATGAATCCCAATGCCCACAGATGATTCGCGCAGTGCTCATGCACAATTTCATCTCCAGTCGGTTTAGTGTTTTTTTTTTCTGAACTCAGCACACATATTCTCTCTACAATTAATGAGAAGGGAGTGCACGTACGTATACACAACGTACATGTATACTTAACAGAGCAAACATAGCCCATGCAGAAGTGCTTGACCTTTCTATCTACTGTACGTTTACAGTCTTGCACACAGATGCAATGGTAGCACCTTTCTGGAAAACATAACGTGGCATGCTGTAAAAATATTGCCGCGATCAAACCATTTTGAAATTTGGGGAGATGACTTTTATTTTTAACTTTTTGTTTGCTGCAAATTTCTACTGCCTGATAATGGTCACATTATAATGGCCACATTTATCAGCGATAAAAAAGTTGGGTACAAATGTTGTAGCCGCAATAGAAGGCTGGCTTTAAGTGTTATGAATGCAATATATGACACAGTTGTTTTGTGTGAGTCAAACTAGGGTTAACGTCCAGACACCAAACTACAAGTCGTCCAATAAATGAGAAAATTGCCAACACTGAAAGGGTAAAAACATACATAGACATGAATGTTTCAAAAATTGAAGCAAGCCAACCAAAAAGTGACCTAAGGGGAACAGAATATCTGAGTGGCAATATTCGTGAATGCAAAGAAATCAGCCCTGATAAATAAATGTTTGAATCAACCATGAAATAAGCTATTTCATGTTAGATACAGACATTACCATTTTGGGACAGGTGTTGATATTTTTGCAGTTAAAAGTTTTCCTGGAGACATACCAGGATTTTCCTAAATTGACATGCAGAGCTTGGAAGTACTGTAGTACAGCTTAGTAGTTGACAGTGTACAGCACGGTCTATGATTCTGTGCAACATTACCACCCGAAAGTTTCGTTTTATTACTTGCCACAGGACGGATGCTTTTTAGTAAAGAATGCCATGATCGAGACATCTATTCTAGTCCTATTGCATATAGCGTAATATACTGTAGGATTCAATTTCACTCATTTCTGACATTTTGCACAGTAAGTGACACTTAATCTTCACATTTAAAAAGGTATTGTATAGTCCAACAACGCAAATAGCCTAACGTTAAGCTTTTGAGATTGATTTTTCAAATATTGTACGAGTTTTCAGTTAGATTTTTTGTGCTCAGCTGCAACAATTTTACCCCCTCGGTGGGTTAGGAGCCCCAATCTTTCGGGGAGGTTTGTCACCTGGACCCCCCAAGGGGTTCTACCCTACACAAATGTCAGCAGGAAATTGGAAGATTTTCTATCATGTTCGCGGGAAATTTAGCAAGGTTTTCCAACCTTGCTCCTTGAAAATCCTTTCATCCTTTCAAATGAAATCAAACAAGATGATTTTGGGCATCTCCTGAAAAATTGTGCAAAGGTTCACCAATTTATATGAAAACATGGAACGTCAGTTAGTGTACCACCTACCCTTACTCTCTTACCAGCTAAAAGCACCATCTACTTGTTTTCAAGTTTGAAAAGTCTAGCCAAGTGATTCATTCACAAACCACAGGTAGCGATGTGGTTCCTCATATGATGCTTGAAATCACTGCTGATGGCATGCAAACAATAGGCCTTTTCATTTGCCAATCTTTCCAGCAAGTACCTCTTTTGTTATGCTGGGCAGAGAAGCTGATCAGAGTCTCAATCTCTACGGATGTGTACGCGTATAATCCCCTCTCGAATTTCCACAAGATTGTACACAGGACTGTGCACACAAATCTCCTGGCACGATGTGCTGTGAAACGTACATTTAAGTGCAAAGGCGTATATTCGCATACAATGAAGTGCAATCGTGTACATAGGAACGTAGCCTGAACAGTTCTACATGAGCGGTACTGTAATTTATTTAATATCATTCATTGTACAGTAGACTGATCTTGTGGGAATAAAGGTTGCCACTCTTGAATTGATGTTCACACCAGTTGGTGTACAATTGTAAAATATTACATAAGATTATTCACTGTATGTTGTTGATCTGTTGCGACATCAAGTTTCATTATGCACTGTATGTATCAGTAGTACTGACACGGTGAAAAAGACATTTGTTTGAAAATCAGTAACTTCAACAACCCTCATGTTCCTTGACTACAGTACTGTAAGACATCTTCTATAAAATGAAACCCTGAATCTCAACCTCTCAAGTCAATAGGATTGATAAACAATAAAATAAAAAGTAAACTTTCTTTACATAACATCATTTCCATAACTTACAAGCAAGCAGTCGGGTTATCACTTTCACAGACAAAGGAATATGCAGACACCAAGGTGGTTACACAATATCTTTATAACTCACCATATCAGGATATGGTTATGATCAATTTTTGAAATCTATCACACAGTGTCTTTAATCTTTCTTTTTTTTGTGATAACATAGCCCACTAACTAGTGCTCTTTGTGCGGACCTACTGTACAGAAGCATCACTTGTACTCAAGTCAAAGTGTTTCCATTTTGAATCTTTCACCACACGTCATTCATGAAGTGCATACAGAATGCTGCAAGCAGACCTGTGTGTAAATTCGATGGAATGCATAGTTTGCATTATAGTTGAGCAGCAACACTCTGTAAGAGATATCCTGTTTCACATGGTGTTACAATAGTTTCTTTACTACCTAAATTCTAAGTTGTATTCAGAAACGAAAAGGTCATGTGACATGTAAATCACATTTTGAAGCAATGGGAGTATTAATCATTGAAAACAGCCACATGTATACAAATGTGGCATTGACAATTTTAAAGGCCAATGACTGTCTCACATCTGTACCTCACAAAATACACACAATATGCTAAAATCATATCTTGAAAAGACCTTTTCTACATGACAGAACATGACTTGATATCCAGATGCACTGTACCATAATGGTTGGGTATGTTCCTGTCCAGAAGGCATAAACATGTATGATATCATGTGAGAAATGGCTGTGTTTCACATCTGCATCATAAGTAAACATTGTTTTAGTATGCAACTTAGTGATGTCAAGAGATGGACTCCTATGATATGAATTGAATTATCCTTTGCTTACATAACCGTTATTTCAAGTGCAATTGCAGGCCGGTAAGACGAACCCCCCCCTCAGATCTGGAGTTCCACTCAGCCTATGATAGTAGGCCTACGTTAGCAACATGCATGCGTCATTGGCACTAGTCGGTCATAACTTGTCCGGTAAAATGTTCCACTTGTGGTAAAATTGAACCTCTCCCCCACTGACAAAGCTGCATACGGGCCTGAATTGAGAATTTTATATGCCCAGAGGGTTTTATTTTGGAACCATATATTTTCTTTTTCAAATATATCAATATCACAAGTAACAATGTGAAACCTAGTAACTAAGAGACAATGTACAATGGGCTGACAAAAGAATTACTGACGCTGTGCAACACAACACTCCATATCATCTGTTTTGCATTTTCATCAAACTTTGAAACGTCATATCAATGAAGTTCCAACCCATTGTCATTCAGGGTTTCACTTTGCGACTTCTGCATGAAACCAGCTCTTTTCTTAATGCATGTCATCACACGACCTTTAAGGCAGTTGCGCAGCTTGTACATGCCACTATTAATTTAATTTTCAATAATCATGCACTGTGATGGCTCTCTCACTGTAGCTATTTTGGAGATTTTTATGGAAGAAATTAAGTCCACACTTATCTCTGGCAGTTTATATCACTCACCAGCATGCAGATGCTATGTACCCTCATAAAGGTGTACCCAACAGTACTGTGACAGCTAGGCTACAACATGTGTTTCCTTACAACTGTGTGAATAAAGTCTGGCTTATGGATTACGTACTGTATCATATCCATCCGTTTGTTTAACGTTTTGTCAAATAAAGCATGACACTTTCTTGCAGAAAACACAGCTGACCTTCAAATTAGATTTTTTCGACATGGCAATGCAAACCATCAACTTTAGATCTAACTTTATAATTTCTAAATTGTCAATGAAACAAAATTTAAAAAGTTACCTCAAAGGTGTCAGTGATATGAATGAGAACACTAAGAAGCTTCAAATACAGGTTACACCCACCTTGCATTGCCAGATATGAATGCTTTGTACAGTAATAACTGCAAAAAACCTCCGATCTCCATTTGTGATGACTTGTTGAATGGGTTCGTTGACTTCAATTGGTAGGTCCAATACCTTTGGCCATCCGACAGGAAAGTACATGATCAAAAATCAGCACTTCGGTATTGAGGCCGAACTCTTTGCCTATAGCCCCGGTCAATGTTGCTGCCAACTGCCGGCAAGCTTAGGTCGAACTGACCACTGCTACACTAGACTGCTGTTCCTCTTAATCATATTCCACATGGTCTCACACACGACAAAACTGCAATCAAAATTACTGCACTGACATTTTGGGAAATTCAACTGCATGGGTTATGGCAGTTATGCTTTGTAAATTGTATATGATAGACAAGCAACTTGGCACTTGCAGTTGAAAGAAAACCTTAACTTGAGTGTGACACTGATAATAGCAAGACCTTCAAATAGTGAAAAAAGTCAGAGTAACTAGCGGTGGCCTACTTCGCATTCAACTGCTCACTCCTCCAGTTTTGGTCAACCATCCTAGAAATGGCTAGCTGAGGTTAAATTAGGTTTGGATCACTTTTATTGTTAAATGAGTCAATGAATCATTCATCATAGTCACAAGTAATAAGTTAATGAAGGCAAAGGCCCCTCTTAAAATAACTCACTGAAAGAGTTTGGTGATACTGGATGTTGCTGTCAGTGTCACTAGTGTCAGTGGATATTTAAAAAACAAACAGTCTTTCGAGGAAAGATGAATGTGATTCGTACTTAATCAGCCATTAGCCTGAGTAGTAGTAACACAGCCAGTGTAAGAACTAGCATAGGCGCTTAGCCTAGGCCTTTTGCCATTTGGTGCTACACTACAGACAGCAAGTACGAGATCCTACGCAATGTTAGCACAGCGTTGGCCTAGCTGTTGTGTTACTAATAATTTATCATGTACTTTGAGTGATAGGCCTACAAGCGATCTCGTTCACAAACGATGGTCAGAGGGCTTGTCACTATGTTGTTAGATAGCCTGTTCGAACTTCGATGATACGAGTTGCGACTTTGCTTAAGCAGGTGACTTCCAATACGAAACAACGATCCAGGGGTTAGTCATGAACCTTCACAGGGTTTAACTTCTCCGTCGACAGCTGCAGGCTGGTGTTACCTGTGGAGCGTAATCGATAACTACACATATATTAGAGTATGCTACCGGGGCCTTGACGTGCACCAGTCACACAATATCGACGTACGTTCAGACGGATTACTCATATGTCATTTGTCAATGGTATACGGTACGTACAGTTAGCTAGCTAGACGTGTAGGTTCTGTGTTTTTCTGTGTACGTAATCTCTGCCAGCTGTGTACGGTGAAAACACAGATATTGTGTCAAAGATGCTACCTTGCGGAAAGAACATCGTAACACAATTTCAGAGCTCAAATTGATATAGCAGCCAAATAGTACCTGTTTTAAAATATTGAAATATTTCCAACTCAGTCTTTTGCTCTCTTTCATATTTTATCGGCATAAAAGCTCAGTTGTTACATTTGTTACTTAAAACTTGTTGACTTAAATTCGAGCATCACTATCTTAAAAAGGCATATCTCTGGTATTCTGAGTCAGGTTCAAACACTGATGTAGCGGTAGTACAAAACCCCTTCCAGGTCACTTTACTACGGATGTGGAGAAGAGACATGGAAATGATTGCGGAAGTGTCTTAACAAAACGACAATTATCTTAAAAATAACATTTTGACGACTTACAATGATAACGCGTCAAAATTACGAGAATGTGAACTTTTGAAATATGATTAACTTGTCTTAATGACTCACTTAAGAAAACTGTCATTTTACCGAGTTAGACAATTTCATCAAAATAGCGATGAGAGCAAACTAAAGCTGATTTACGCTGAAAAACGTAGAAAGACTTAAGAGAAAATCAACTAGCTTATATCCATTGCGGATATTTTGAGGGTGGAAATAATTACCCATTGGTCCAGAGTTAACATTGAATAATTTCGGAAAAATTATGCACAATCGGAATATTTGACATTTTTTGTTTTGTTTTTACAAATTCTGTCCACCTTTCCTGTTGTTTATCGCATTTTCCCCACACTGTTAAAAATCTTCTGTAAATGTACATAATTTTTATGGCCGAAAAATTCAAAACACTGCTAAAATATCCTTAATTTTACATATATTTTTCCACAGAGCAGCATAATTTGGTTGATGACAAAAAAGATTTTTGTCAAAAAACAGAAAAAATAAACAGAAAATATATTTTTAACATTTCTCTACTGTGACAATACAAATTGTCAGTACAGATATAGAAAATTTCTTATAAAAGTAAAATACAGAAAAACGATCACAAATTTACAGCAATTTTTATCAGTGTATGTTAATTTTAACGGTGCATGTTCCAGTCAGGTTTGAAATGTGCCAATGCCCCCCCCCCCCCCCTATATCAAAGAACTGGTGACAGATCACAGTCTTTGCAGCTGCAGGCCTGTTAGTCTCAGGAGCGTTATTTGCAAAATAAATCTACACTGTGACAATAGTATAAGGGGTTCTACTTTAACAGTCGTTGTTTATCGTTGTCTATCTTTGTGGAGGTCTATACTCGACAGTCTCCTGTAGGAACTATTTATTGTCCAGTTCGTATTAAGGACGATGTCTTAGACATCATCTCTACACTACTTGACTCTCTGAATAACGAAAGTAAGACTTGTTTCCTTATGGGCAATTTCAATTGTAATCTTCTTAATCAGGCCGATAACAGTTGTACCCAATTTGTCAACCTTTTCTATTCTATACTCTTATCGTCCACTTCATAGTATACCTACTAGAGTTACTTCACACTCCGAGTCACTGCTTGATGTAATTTTCACGAATAGGTCATGTTTAAATTTTGTTTCTGGTGTAGTAGTTGATGACATTTCTGATCATTTCCCGTTTTCACCCTTGCTGATTTAGGTGTTGCTATGTTGAGAGAAAATTCAATCTTTTTTAAAAGAGATATCACCCCTGTTAGCCTTGACCTATTACGCTCCGCAGCTCAAAACGGAATCCTGGGCAGATGTCTTAAATTCTTCTGATGTTGATAGCGCCTTTGATAATTTCAATAAGATATTCTTAAATCATTTAAATAATTGTCTTCCTCGGGTAGCCCATGCCAAAAAGTGTAGTAACCGAAATTCGAAGAACTGGATCACCCCAGCCATACTGAACTCCTGTAAAACAAAGAATCGTTTATTCAAAAGGTACCTCCGTAGTCGGTCTGCTGCTGCTTTGAACGAGTATAAACGATTTCGAAATCGTCTTACTTCTGTCATCAGACAGGCTAAGAAATTTTACTACTCTACTTTGTTCAGCAATAGCACAGGACACGAAATCTACGTGGCGCTCAAATAATACCCTGTTGTATGGTCGAGGTACTGATTTTACTCATGAAAATTAAATCATCATGGAACAAGAGTTTCGAATCCTTTCGATGTTGCAAATATCTTTAATGATTATTTTACTGACATTGGTCCTGCTACCCAGGCAGGGATTCCCCCATCACACTGTAGCTATAAGTCGTATCTGTCCAATCGGGTTGTCGACTCTCTATTCATTAGTCCAGCAACATGCGAGGAGGTGTTAGATATAATATTTTCTCTTAAAAATTCTGCCGCTGGTTCTGATGGAATTTCCTCTATGATCTTCAAAAATTTTGCTCATTTCCTGTGCACCCCATTAACTTACCTTTTTAATATTTCGTTAAAGAAGGGTATTGTTCCTAGTCCTCTCAAAATTGCACATGTTGTTCCTGTCTTTAAATCTGGTGATAAAGATTCGGTTAATAATTACAGACCTATTTCAATTTTACCATGTCTCTCCAAAGTACTCGAAAAACTTATGTTTACTCGATTAAATCCCCTTTTTGTTGTAAAGCAAAATCAATTGTATGACTACCAGTTTGGGTTCCTTCCTGGGCGTTCGACTTTGCAAGTTATTTTACACTTCACTAATAAAGTAACAGATGCCTTCGAAAAAAATCAGTATGCATCAGGCATTTTTTTGGACATGTCTAAGGCTTTCGATACTTTGGACCATAGAATCTTACCCACTAAACTTGAATTGGATTGGTTCGGATTGGTTTAAAAGTTATGTTACTGATCGTCACCAATATGTTGGCATTAACAATGTAAATTCTATACGTAAGCGTATTACTTGAGGTGTTCCTCAGGGATCTATTCTAGGTCCTTTGCTGTTTATTATTTATATCAATGATCTCCACATGGCTGACGATACCAATCTTTGTTATTCCAGTAATGACCACAGTTGTCTACTGAATGTAATACGATATGAATTTATCAATGATTTTCACAACTGGTTTTGCGCAAACAAGCTATCTCTCAAATGTAAAGAAAACCAATTTTGTTATTTTTACATCTTCTAAGCAGTTTAAGTCAGAGTGTTAACAACATACAACTTTGTGGTATATACAGCGTTCAAATGTTACTAAGTTTATGGTGTGTTTGTTGATTCTCATCTCACCTGGACTGATCATATCCAGTATGTTAACATGAAAGTTTCAGAAGGTGTGAGGATACTAAGCAGATTTCGACAACTTCCTAGGAAAATTTTGGTTTCCCTGTATAATACCCTTATACTCCCTTATCTCACTTATTGTAATATCATTTGGGCGAGCACATATGCTACCTGAATTAAACCTCTCTTTATTTTACAGAAAAGGGCTATTAGATGTATATACAAGGTAGACTATCGTCATCATACTGCACCTCTTTTCGCTAGTCTCAACCTTCTTAATATTTATGATTTAAATTGGTATCATATCGGGTTGTTTATTTTTGACTGGCTACATAACAGAACCCCCTCAATATTTAGTATTCATTTTCAGTTTCGTGATAGCGATTACCCTTACCCTAGTCGTGTTTCAAATAAATTTATCACTCCCCTTTGTAGGCTTAGGTCATATCAATTTGGTCTTCGATTTTTAGGTTCAAAGCCATGGAATTCTCTCCCTTTGGAAGTTACAAACTGTAAAACACCATAGTGCATTTAAAAAGCAGCTTAAAGTTCATTTCATTGCAAACTACCTTTGAACTACCGTCTTTTTTATTTCTGTTCTCTGTTCTTGTTGTTTTTTGTACTTTTCTTTTAATGTCTTGTATTTCTGTCTGTCATTTAGTGGTGTCAACACCCACAAGCTCCTAGGAGCTTTCAGTTGCCACTCCTCAATCTCTTACCTTTTCCTTTGTTAAGTAAAGTAATTATTTTATGATTTGTCTAAGCATGTTGATCCTTATATACTGTAATTTCGTTACTTTTTCCACTCTCAGAATATTGTTATGTTTTTTATATTATAGTAAGAGACTGGAATAAAGTCATACTGAACTGAACTGATTTTCCGGGGTGTGTCTTAACCGTACACTCTCTTCACTGACAGATGGTTACTGGTATAAAAACGGGGTTCCATAAGCTAGGACCTTTAAGTAATTAAATAATTAATGAATGAATTAATCAATCAATTGATTAATTGATTGCCCGGGCATATAAATGATGATAACTTTCGCCCTCTCGCAACGACACCATTTTTGCGCTGATATGTGATGGGCCTATAATATGTGTTTTCTCGTTAACGTATAACTTAAAGTCTTTACCATTTTTTCTTTTTTACTTCGTAGATACATTTTTGAACAATGTCATTTGTAGCTATTAACAAAGGAAAACACGGAAACCACCAATTGTGTATTCGACATCTAATAACTTTAACTTATTCGGAGTGCGAAAAACTGACATAGAAATCGACGTATGTATACACTATACGCGGCAATGCCAAAACTTAGGATAATCTGGGGGCGCGATACAAATAAAGTATAGGCGACATTTTGAAACAAAACTTTGAAACGGAAGCGCATTGCCAAGCAGTGATGCAGGGAACTTTTTGTATGGATAATTGGTATGATCAGGGAAAGCAGTTACTTTAGTTTTATGCCAACTTTATTACAAGAGGATGACTAGGTTATAGCCAACAAATCAATCAAACAGATACAAGGACAAAGTAAGATAAAAATGATAATATTAAGATTAAGATATTATGAGAAATTAAATCCGTCATAGGCAAGACAAGGTAATAAGTGGTGAAACACACTAAGGGAAATTTAAGACGTAAACGTCGAAAACGAGAGAATCATAGAAAATAAATCATATAGTTAATTAAGAAGATCATGTAAAATCATTCATTAAACTTTTAAAGATATCAAAAGATGAAGCTTATCTAATCTGGTTTCGGGGTAAATCATTCCATTCCATTCTGTTGCTGCTATACTGAATTTTAATACTTTTATGAATTAAAGTTTATTTCTTCTACCATTTAAAAATACCCGGAAGTTGTTGCCGATCGTAAAGGAAAAAGCATGCAAATTACTTGTGCATTAGATGAGTTTTATATCAAGTGTCCAGTGGTTATTTGATGCTTCATGTGTGCTGTTTGCGGTGTTTGCTATCCATACTCACAAAACGTAAAGTAAAATAAGAACTCCATAACTTTTTGGTAAAATTTTACAAACAGTTAATGTAAGTCTTACATTTTGATATAACAATTTTACTAAAATGTAGTAAAATTTACCAAAATTATGTAAAATTTACAAATACTGCTTACATTAATTTTACATAAAATTTATGGAGTTTATTTTACATAATTTAGGTAAATAATTCTGTGAGTGCAAGATTCTTAAAAAGCTCAATTGATCTTTTTTTCGTATGATACACTTAATGGGATTTAGTGTTTTTCGGTTCTTTCCACGTCCCCTTAAGATGCATGCTTGAACTTCATACAAGACAACGTAAAACGTAGCCATTATAATATAAAGATACTGGTTGGCATGTCGGTACATTGCTTTATTCTTGTCAAATATGTAAACCTGCACTAGTAATCTTGGGTATGTAATTTACATGATCCTGGAACGTATAGCTTAGAATTAATCCTCACCCCTATAGCAGCTTTTCCAGTGTTCGACGTATTTTTTAATCGTTTTTCTCCCAAACGTATCTGAAGATATATCTACAGTATTCTTCACTGATATAGTATTGTACTTTAGAACATTTATACCAACATAGTTTTTGTTTTATCAACGTTGATCATCATTCTATTCTCTACACATGCATCTTTCGGTCTTAGCCGAATTTTCTATAGCTGTCATTGTGAGTTCATCTGTGTCTCAAATTACCGCTAACATGACAAGTATTATCTGCGTACGTATCAGCAGCCTGAGAGCAACGAGACAGACATAAATTCGAAATCATTAATGTAAAGAATAAATAATAGTGGTCCTATAATTGAACCACGAGGAACTCCACATGATTCTGACAATAGACTTGAAAGGATCTCGTTTACATATAAACACTGGTTTCTTTTAGCTATAAGTATAGTTAAAACAATTAAAGAGTCTGTGGTGAACACTGATATGAACTAAGTTTTTAACAATATTTCATGGTTGACAAGATGAAACTTCCTTCTTCTATCTAACAGCATTGTCCTCATAATGTTTCCGCCATTTACCCGTTTCATCTGAACCATTCTTCCGTTAATTTTATAAATGCTGTTTCACAGTACGGATTAGCTCAAAACCCAAATTGAGCTACTCTTAGAAGGATGGTTCAGCCACTAATTTAGCTTCGGTATGTTTAAGAATAAGTTAATCTAATATTCTGGTGGAATTCCACTCAGTTCCCATGCTTGGTTCTCGGGATATTATAAGTTAAAGTTAACCCTTTTGGTATCAAGTGTGAACTTAAAGCAAGCAGGAGTGACATCATCTCCTCACATTAATGAAAAGACTAAAATTTTGTTTCCTTTCTTCATTATTGATTATTTATCATTTTGACATTGAATTCAGTAGGTGGTCAGCTTTATTACTAGTTATGTGAAGGTCGCAAAATTTTCATACCCCTCATACATTCACATTATGATAGTACTAGATTTTGAAGTATTAAATTTGGTGTAAAGGTTAAGGAAAAACATAAAAAAGCATCACTGTGCGGAGATAGCGTCACTCCTGCTTTCGTCAAGTTAACTTTATCTAAGAAATGTGGCAACTTCAACTGCTCATATCTCGGAAAAATTTAATTGAAATTTCATTACGATGGTCAGATTTACTTACCCTTCAACACACCAAAGCTCTATTTGCGGCTGGACCATCCTCTTAACAATTTGAATGCTTGTAGGCTTCTTAGTTATACAGTGCGTTATGGACACATTTCTCAATGATTTTAGGTACAACCGGAAGCACATGTATTGATCTGTAATTGTTAACTTTCATAGTGTAACCATTTTTGTAAGTTGTGAAAACTTGATGCTTTCCAGTTTGTAGGGAAAATACTTGTTGTATTACTATGCGCTAAACTGATGGCGCGCTCATTTTGAGAATGTAGGCACTTTGATTCGTGTGTAACTTGTGGCCATTTTTTTTTGTCCAGGTTGCATGGATATTTTGCAACCTGGACATTTTAAAACGTATTCAATGGTTAGGACGTATTCAATGGTAAACATCTTGATGCGACTGGAGGAGAACTTGGGGGGGGGGGCTGGGGCGAACTTGCAAGGGGGAAAAACAACCGATTACCATATTTTAACGTTACCACGTATTCATTGGTTACTTCTGAAATACTGAAATAGCATAACAAACTGTAGAGGCAAATACTACATACATGTTCATGATTGCTCTCAGATGCATAAAATCAGGCGCCCCCCCCCCCCCCTCCCCCTCCGTCACGACGTCACACGAGATCAATAAGACATGTAATGTTCGTGTTACGGGAAGACAACAAGTATGGTGTTTATAGGTACCCGTATTAATAATTTTCAGCGTGTAGAGTGAAGGCGGAAGTTCAATGTTTACCGTCTCCTAGAGATATCATCAGTACCTGCAACAATAAGCAACAGCTCAAGGGCAACAGGCCTACTGGCTAGATCGTACTTCGTAGGAAGACAAACCATAGCCAACCCAGGCAGGCCAAACAGCGTAGTGATGTTATGTAAGTGAAAGGTGTTGAAGAGATACAGCAAGCACGAAAACCTTTGCGCTGTTCCCGGAGGGGTTTCGACACTTAGGTTTGACCTAATAATATTTTAGGCCTACGGCCTAACTCCCCATAGCCTAGTACTTGTACTACTGTAGTTGAAAGGGTGACTTCTGGTTGCTGTTCTCACAATTAATAATATCAGACTAAGAATTAACTGGAATAACGTTAGTCAACGTTACGACCTTACTAGCCTAGGTCAAAATGCAGTAGCCTAGGGTCTTAACGTTTCAGTCTAAGGTACTGCAGGCTTAGGATCTAGGCTCCTTAAATAATTACTTGTTTTTATTGCCATGCTCAGTCCCAGAGATGGAATGGGTAATTTATTATCTACAAGTTACCAACGGTATGCAGTGCTTGCCTTTTGACGGGCACGCTCGCGCTCCATAGCGCTTGTGAATTCCACCCGAGGAGCTCAGTTGAATGCACTCCTCGATTTCCCGCCAAGAGTAGTAATGATGACATACGTACACTGACAGTACACACGAATGTATTGCCGTTTCCATGCCTAGTGTTGCTCACTGTACAGGTGCACGTGCATTATTAACAAGCAGAAAGATAACGCATATAGACTTCTAAATGGTCCATGTAAACACTGCGCATAGGTATAGGTACTTATACAGTAACTTTTGGCAGGCTTATAGCTGGCCTACGATACGAGATGCATGCATGTGTGGCCGTTTTTTTTTAGGCTAGGCATATATGCACAGCACATGCATGCACAACAGTACACATGCGTTATCATATGCATGGTGGCTCTAGGCATAAGTACATTTTCCATTCCAAAGAACGTTGCCGTGCGAGGCCGATTTGTTCTTATTTTCATTCAATAAAATGCCCACTGTCAAACTAAAAACCTTTCTTCAATGGCCTACTGATGGTGATATCGTCGAATTTGTCTGGTGTAAGATTTGCGAGAAGCGTATACAAAAAATTGAAAGTGATTCTCGTCTGAAAGGCTGGGCAAAGGCAGAGATCTGCAAGTTTGCTGAAGGGACGAACTATGTAACAAAACATACTGTTTGTCGCCATCTCAACGATAGTCTGGCACATGAAGTAGGTTTAAGCTACGAACGATTGGAAAATGAAACTGTTAATACCCGCCGTAGCACCGATGATGGGACAGGACGTGATGGAGAAGACGGGCTGGGGGAGCCTCTTCGCAAACAGCCTAGGATTGACAGCGCTATGCGTAAGAGTGCTGAAGATGGATATAGGCGACTATTCTGAACAGCTTACTCGATGGCTGTTGATGGCCTTCCACTCTGTAATTTTGCTACCTTAGTCAAAGTGCAGCGAGCAAATGGCGTACACCTAATTCAAGGTGCTGAAGGGGGTTAGTGGCTCTGGTCATGTCATGATGATCGAAAATCTTGAACATTTCTTCCAAAATTAGAACTCACGATGGCTGGTTAGGCTACTGCTTTCTGAACACGTAATGTATAACGTGTGGTTAACACGGAAGAAACATCGATCGTCAAAGGTCTCCAAAATTATCCAGTTGAAGTTATTTGCTACAAATATTAATGTGACATGTGGAAAAGACTCCTAACAATCCCTTAGCAATGTTTACAAAATGTGTAGGAATGTGTGAGAATTTTTTAGGTATGTTACATTTTTCCTTCATTCTTACTTGCAACAGCCCTAACGTTAGCCTAACGTGTATTAGTATATGGCATATCGAGCCTATAGCGTTTTGTGTCACTACTAGCAAGAGTTTTATGTCAGACTCTAGGTCTTTTTTTGTAAGCTTGGCCAAAGGGATCAGAATTTATTTGCTTGGGCAAGCTTTGGAAAACATCATTGCAAAACACAATCATGGTACCATTAGAACACTGAATGCTAAATTCAGAAATATTATCAAGCATCTGCAAGATTTCAGTTTCCTGGCCACCTGTGCATATTTGTTTGTTTGTTTGTTTTTTGTTTTTTCGGTTTATTTCCATATAAACGATGCAAAACATGAGGTTACAAAATCAACATAAAAAGTCAAAATAAGAGAAACAATTAACGATCTTACAAAACAGAAATACGAGAAGGAAAAGGAGGGAGAAGAAGTTAAGAAAAACTTATATGAATCTCTCCCCTGGCAGTTATAAAGATGTTCAATTTCCAGAGCAACTTATCTCCATCAAATTACTCTAATAAAATATTTCAAAACCATCCTAGACAAAGTTAGTGTCCTTTCCCTGAGACTACAACGTAGTGACATCTTTGTATTTGAGGTTTGGTGACAAATTCAAATGAACATCAGTAGTCTTCAGGATATGGCAAATGATCCAGAGACACTTGCAAATCAGCCAGTTCAATGTATTGAGTTTAGTGGGGGCAAATTTTATCTTGAAGAGAAAGATGGGGATAAGCAAATCCATTGTGATGTGATCAAGGAAGGCCACATGAGGTGAAACGAGGAAAACAGGGAGACAGTCCCGCTGGTTTTTGGAAACATGAAACATGTAGGCAGAGCAGACAGTGCAGTAAAGGGAGCAAAGTCAAGTCTGAGGGGGATCTGTGAATATTTGAGGCAGAGATTTTAATCATTCAATAGTGAGCTGTTCAAGCTAATGAATTGGGTAGACCCGGCAAATTGGAAAAGTGTTGACTTAGATCTCGCTGACATAGATAAGTTAAATGAGAAATTTGAAGAGCCCCTGAAATTCAGTTGTTTTGAAAAATCAAATGTACACAGAGAATGGAAGGATCTTAGAATAATTCATGATAGTTATTATAAGGATATGACATGCTCGTCCTTCTGGGCCTAGATATTTCAATATCGAAAGTTATCTTTCCCAAACATTTGTGTCTTGGTTGAAATGGTAATGTGCATTGGTGCAACCGATGGCCTTGTGGAATCAGGTTTCAGTCACCTCACTGCCATGTTGTCTTCTGGTAAACGATATTCCTCAGGTCATGCTACAATTGAGAATCTCCCACTCATTAAGGTCAATGACTACTCTTGGACTGAACATGAAAAAAAGGAAATTATTGAGACCACATTGAAAAGGTACATGAGCACAAGAAGAAAGCTTAAGATGGACACAGCTGAGAAATCTCTTTCTGCAGCTTCTTTTTTGTGTTCAGGTAATCCCAAATCATTATCATCTGCCCCCCAATTGAGTACTAATGATGAAATCATTTCTTCAGATGATGATGGGTCTGTCTTCTCATCATATGGTGAAGAATCAGAAGTTGAAGATGACCTGTATTCGCTAGAGGATATTCCAGATGTTGCTGATTTTATTCCTGTTGCATTGCACCACCATCCGGTTTTCTGGTTAATGTTTATTGAAATTTGTTCAATCAATTTGAAATAGTTGATTGTACAATAATTTGCGATGTCATTCTTCTACAAATCACATTACCTGCTTTTGCTTCCTTTTCAAACAAAAATGATATATAACTTTGAAAAAATGATTTCATTGCATACCATGTGAAGAAAGGACTTGCATGCAAGTCAATAATATTACAATATTAAGACAATCATCACATTTTGGTACAAGGTCAGGTGTCATAAAAAAAAACAAAGAATGTAAGTCGAGGAGTAGAAGAGTGACATCACAAATTATAGTGCAAAGTTTTCATTTTTCATATTTTTCAAAACTTTTGTGATGGATGTCCTGTGAAGATGGAATTTTGACCAATGGAATTCATTTTCCAACCTTTGCATTGCTACATGTATTTGTTATATTTGACCTAAGGCACAATTTACTACTTGCATTTTCAGTGGTTAGTTTACTGCTGAAATGTGATTGTGTGCAGAATTAATTTAAGTATAGTATTCATGATCATATAAACTGTGTGTAGGTCAGTGGCACTTCCAATGGACAATAGGAAAAGGAAATCATTTTTCTGAAAATAGTTTTTAGGAATTTAAGTTTGAGGATGAGCCTTAAGGTTATTAGTATGAATGATATCCTTGTGCTTTTTTGAAGGGAGTCTTACTCTCTAGGTGCAGTTGCTGAGTGCTAACTATTCCTTGGTACATGTTGCTGACATGTGATAGCTTTGGATGTTTTTAACTTTTTATGATTGAGTTATTCGATGTTTCTGTGCCCCTTTTGGAACCTGTACAGGCTTCTCAATCTGGAATTGAGATTGCATTACTGTGTTAGCAGGAAAATCCACAGATTAGCTAAGCTCTATACTGCTAACCATACCAGTTGTTGTTTTAAATGCTGAAAAAATTACAACTTTGAAAAGCAATTGTTCTGATTGGAGAAAATAATAAAAGTTCAGTTTAACTTTAAATGGCATTCTCTGTTAAAAATGTTTTCTGATTTTGCTTGAGTGTTTGTTTTAGGTTTCAGATGACAGTATTTTCAGTTTTATGAAATTAATGAAAACTTAACAATCAGCATGCATGCAGAATGTGATATTTCTTGAAAGGAGTTTCACATCAGATAGGGATAGTGCCCACTGCTGCTCACTGCTTAGCTTACTTACCATGACCCCAAACAAGGAGAGCAATTAGCTCTCCTCACACTCCCCAGGAGAGCAGTTGACTGAGCTCCTGTAATTTTCAAAAGACAAGGCCTGGGTATGTACAAACATGACTGAAGCCCAACAAAAAGAAGGGTTCACTGCACCAGAGTGCCCAAAGTTGTATAGGCCTAACGACAGTGTGAAAATTGAGTGGAGCATACTGAAAGATAGGTAACATTTAAACTTAAAGGAACATACGTACAGTAACATAAGACGGTTGGCATATACTAAAGGAATGTTAAAGAAAAGGAAAGTAAAAGTAATATAGTGAGTAGCGGAAACTTGTCACTACAGCGTCATGATCGATGTGAAAAGTTGATACCCTCTGGATGTACGTGTCAGTCTTTGGCAAAGTTTATGTGCATTCAGAAACAGACTTGATGTATAATGAGTGACAGTCGATCATGCTGTGTAGGAATCTGTCACTCAAACTTTGTGACAGTTCTTCCCACAAAAGTCCACAGTGTAACATTACGAGTCAGTATCAGTCTTAAATGAAGATGAATTAATTGCAACGAAAAAAATTATGTCACTGAGGGTGAAATTATTCAGCCTCTGTTGACTTAGTGAGGAAATGACAAAAATAGTGGCATGCTTCACTATTTCAAACCTAAGCTTTTGAAAGTTGTGATACGTGAATGTGAGGCTATTTGCGCTCGATGGTTACCTTCCTATACACCAGTCATGCATTAATTGCAATTTCTTTCATGTTTTCCTTTCTTGAAAAAAATGTTATTCTGAAAACATGAGACACATAGAAGGTAACAGCAACTGTAGTATTGAGGAATCCTGATCAGGTTCCTCTCAAACGCGCTCATTGCATCAGAGCTAATCACTCTAATTGAGCTTGTTCTGGGTCATTTGCTCAATGCCTCATGCAGCTATACCTTCATTAGTATGTGTATATCAGTTAAAAGTCATCATTCCATATTCATACTGATCTGTTGCAGTTTTCATTCTCTTCATACTCCCTGAAATTAATGACATTAGTCCCACAGAGCACCTAAACCATTTTAGATACAGCAAAGCCTCAAACAAAATCAGAAAAACACATTTAGTAGCCAATGTCATTAAACTTGACTTGAATTGCAACTGAACAATTGTTTTTCAAAGTTACAAAATTACCATAATTAGTTAAGTTAGCAAAGGGTCAGAAAGGACAATGTCCTCATAATATGAGCCTAAAAGAGCAGACATTCCCAAATGAAAAAACAGTTAAAGCCTCCACGCTGCTATCAAATGCAGTTTTTAAAGGCACTTACACTCTTAGACATCACCAAAGACTCTGGCAGAGGATTCCATTTATCCACAACTCTTTGTGAGAAGAGGTATTTTCTAACATGCAGTCTAGAGTGCATCTTTTGGAGCTTGAAGCAGTGACCACAATAACTCCTTGAATTAGATCACTGAAAAAGATCATGGAAAACTAAATTATCAATACAATGAACAATTTTAGTCACTTGGAGCCAATCACCTTGAAGACATCTAAGCTCAAGGGATGTGAGATTAAGTATTTTTAATCTGTGATGATAACCAACACCTCTCATGAAACTAATCAGTCTAGTTGCTCTTTTCTGAAATATTTTCAAAATAAATTTGTCCTGTGAAAAATAGGGATTCCAACCTGCACAGCATATTCCAGATGAGGCCTAACCAACTTGTAGAGCCTCACAACATTATCCCTATGAAGAAATTTGAAGTTCTATCTAATCCTACCTAGAATTTGGTTCACTCTCCAAGCCACCCCTGTACACTGCCTAGAAGGTGTAACAGAGGAATCTACAAAAATGCCAAAAGTGTTATCATTTAGAGGCCATAGAGAGGTGTAACAGTCATATTTCCTGCTGTTTTCAGCAGCCAGTCACAAATCTTTCATGAGATACTTTTATACAATAAACCTTCAAATGTGAATGTGATATAGTTTGATTACATGAAATATGTAGCATTTTGTTGAGCATTAAAGGCTGTATTGCATCACCCTAAACTATATTTTTACCTCCCTGAAAGGAAAATTCTCAACTGGTTCTAAGTTACAGTACTCTTAGATTGCCAGCAAATTTGAAAGATGCAGAGCATCTCGTATTACGCAACGTACACAGGGATCCATTGTTTTGATTACACATGTGGAGGAATGTAAGACAGGCTGAGGGAGGGACTATAGGTAGGTGGTTGGGAGAATCGAAACTGTCTGGGGTGATGCATTACAGCCTTTAAGTTTTAAGCAATATCAATGGCTTCTTGTGATCAATGTTGGTCATGTGGAAATGGTTTTCAATCAACGTAAACAATATGTACGCTGACAGAAGTGTTAGCAAAACTATGTACACCAGTCACCAGTCACAGTGAAAATAAGATTTTTACTAATTTGACCTCTTACCTTTGACCTCTAACCTTAAATTTTGATGGGAAAATTAACTTCACACCAAAAGTCACCTATCACATAGGTTACACATCTTTACACATAGCGACCCCTACCCAAATAGGGGGCTCTGGGTCATCTTAAGTAACATACTAGGTTAGAACCCCATATGTCAAACATCTACCATACATAATGTTACCAAAGCAACTGTCGCTATGGCAACTGAGAGAGCCATAATACCCTCTAACCCCAACGCAACTATGATATCTCATCCTGTGCATTACATGTACAGGAATGAGATAAAAACAGTCCTCATAGATTTTACTAAACTACAGTAAAGTTTGTGAGCACAGTTGCTACATGTATACGCTAGTCAGGGTAATTGCTCATGTAAACATGTTACCTCGCGATGGGTGAAACCACTGTATGCAGTGTATTAGCTAGTCCTAAAATGGGATGTTTCTAAGTTTTTGCTGTCATCAATATGTTTTACTCAAGTCATTGTGACATAAGAGTCCAATGAGTCATCCAGCGTAATGAAAGTCAAATCTCTTTCACATATTGACTAGAGTCGAGTCCTTTACATTTCCTAAAACTTGTGACTTAAGTTGAGTCTTTTGACCCAACTGAATTGAGTCAAGTCGAATCATCGAAAATCGTGGCTCAAGTCCGACTGGAGCCAAGACAACACTGCACCACAATACCAGGATGTACTTCATGACCACATTCTAATGAAATTACAACTCACAGAAATTGTAATTTACATGCATGTGGATGCTTATTGATTGAAAATTGCAATAAAAACCTATAATATGGGTACAAAGCTGTTGTATTTTTTTTCTGCTGCAAAAACATTTAGAATGTGATTTTTTTGGTACCCACCACTTTTGAGATATTATTGACATTGTTAGTCAAAAAATAGTAATTTATTGACGGGGTGGTGAGGAGGGTTAGTCTGGACATTAGTGCATGGACATTTTGCTCTTCAAGTGATGTTGTAAATGTATAGTCGTATATAATTCTGATGTGTAAATTACCTGAAACTTCTTTGTAAGGGTCATTTGTGCCATTATACATACTCTTCCTGAAAATCTCCCCCAGTGAGTTGTTTTCTTTTTTTATTGAGGTTTATGTTGTGGTATAGTGTTTCATTCAATTGTCAGTCTCTTAACCATTCTATGACCTCTGTACTCGTTTCCGTACTTGTAACCTACACACTGCATCTTGCAGGGACACATTAAAATTGATGTAGTGTGATTGCATCCTGTTCAACCAGGCTTGCTCTTTGATGTATCCGGGAGGATGTGAAAAAAGAAAGTAACTTGACATATATGCAACACATACTCATGACTCATTCCTGTGTGGACAGGCCCTTGGTTCTCTGTGACAGTCTGACTTTGGCAGTGATATCTTTTTTAGTCAATGATTAGGCTTTACTAGCCTAGACATGGCTTAAAAACAGGCCAGCCCAAGTTGATCTAAGTTATGATTGGACAAAGAACATAAAAGGGCCAATGCAGACAGTAGCCAGTACTGAGCCAAGACTGAAGAGTTTGCTATTTGTGGAGGATGGGAGGAAATCATCATGCAGATATAAAAACAAAGATAAGCTAATAAAATATGATGAACATTGGTGCATGTTCACCAAAATGTTTCGTCATCTTCGCAGTCTACTATGAACATACTGATGATAGATGTAATGGCATTCTCACAGTGCAAATTTGTTAAACAAGAAGCATTTATCCACAAATATTTGAACTGCCAAAAATCTTCTACTGGAACAACCTGACTCTGAACCTGTAGCAATAAATTAGGCTTATCATAATTGAGCCAAATTGACTGTCAAAGGGAAGTGATTTACAGAATCACACAAGGTTCAGTGTGGTAGTGTCATCTACATGATATGTAATATGAATGCATTAAGTTGAATTATATGTCATTTACATACCTAGCTTTCCCTATGTTGATGCTTTGTCCTTTGCTGAAGTAACCTGAACAATCAGCAAGTACCCATGGCTACAAATGCAATGTGTTAATGTTAGTAGTCGAGTTAACTGTTTACTATTTTTCAGACCCTCATTCCTAAGGAGAGTCAAATATTAGCCTCTTATTGTGGATACTTTGAAAATTTGAAGTGAGCCTTTAGGTGAGGGTTACAGTAGGTTATTCCATAGTCTATCTCCCCAATGGTCAAGGATGCTCAGCTTGGTTATACCCAGCTCAGGTATCAGAAGTCTTTGTAGTGTTGCTTGCACCAAAGCACAGTTGAGCACACTTGCCAGCACAGTATCACCCTCCCTGGACAAAAAGTTGCATTTTGGAAAGTATGAAAGCCAAGATGGAAATCACAGGATAGTCACTTAAATTGATTTTAGCAGCTGATCACTTTAGTTTTTGCAAAGTTTTGCCATAAAAGTAAGCCTGAAATGTTGGTCCACTTATGCAAAAGAAAAATGTATCTTAGGCCTACGGTAATGTGACACTTTGCCTAATATGCTCCATATGTACCTTTAAAATACCATGTTTTCTTTGTAATCGACAACCCTGGACATACTGACTTGTTCTCAGAATAACCAACCACAGGCCACTTATCTGGTTAAGTGTTCACATGATGTTGTACAAGCCTGTTTTAAATCAGATCATATCTGACTTTGCGTCCTTCATTTAGCATTTCTCAGTGTTTAAGCATGCTGTTCTTACTTGTAGACTAATGTGACCATCATACATTTAAAAAATTTGCAGGTCTACCCATTTCAGGTGAAGTTTAATTAGCCTTACTGTCAGGTTATTAAAAGATATCACATTAACAGAGTTAATAGCGACCTTACTGTTTTACAGGTTGTCATTAAAGATGTGGCATTAGTTTGAAGTTGTTGTCAAACATTGGTAGAAAAGCATGTTCCTTTCTTTTATCTTTCATAACATATAATAAATTCAGTTGATTTTGTATGGATTTTCTGGAATAAATGGAGATTAGTGGCTCATTGGCAGGGCATGAAATACTGCTAATTCTTACAACCATTTGTAATTGCAGAGCCAACTGAAGGGCCTGAAAGAGTGTCTGCCTCCATCCTAAACCAACATTTCCCAGAACCAGAAGAAGTGCAACATGACATCAGAGAGAGATTTAGCGAGGAACAAAGCAGCTCGCCTCCTAAAGAGGCATGGCAGTGCCTCCTCGCTGATAAGCGGTAGCGAGGTAGGGGGCAGATACAAACCTCCTGGGTGGGTATTTACTCATACAATATGATTTAAGCCCATTTAAGCACACTTTCAGTAGATCTAAGCAAATGTTGCAGTAGGTGTTCAAGGGTGTGTCGAAAAAGGTTTTTTACTCACGTATGTCCAAACTAGGGCTTAAACGATAATCGGATTGGAAATCGGATGGGGCCAATATTCGACTATATCGGTAAAACATCGGATCGGTAAATTTTGCCCAAGCTCGCCTTCCAATGTTTGCCGATGTTGCACCCTCGAAAGTTGTGGGTAGGTATGGTGCAACGGGGGACGTATTACTCCGTGAACCCCAAACATGAAACCCCAAACACAAAACCTACTAATAGGCTTAACTTTAGTCCTAATAACTTACGTAAAGATTGATCACAAAGGTTACTAATTTTGAGACAGAAAAGTTATTAGTGAGTGTCATATTTTACTTATTTTGATTACATTTTCCATTCAGTTTTGTCCCATGGTTGTTTGTAGAGAGTATTATAGATCACTTATTCTCAAATGAAGAAAATATGCCCATATTCCAAACTGCATTTATAAATTTATTCCAAAAGTTGTTTCGTTGTTGTTGAGAATTGTGCTCCGCCTTCTCCATGTTGGAATGCTCCATTGTTGTCATGGGTAAGACCAAAGTGAAAAAGAAAAGATTACTGGTCTTTCTTTTTTCAACAGTTATTAAGAAAAAAATCTGTACATTTCTTAGAGCAGTTATAAAATCATTTCAAGAGTTATGCCATTGTTATCAAGGACTCTGCACTGTCTTTTTGCATGCTGGACTGATCCATTATTGTTACGCGTTGATAGCGAAAACATTGGATCGGATCTGATATCAGCTGATGTTGTGGAAAAAGCATCGGATCGGCAGTAAAAAACCGCATTGGTTAGGCCCTAGTCCAAACTAAAAAAGGAATTCAGGATGTTTGGTAGAGTGTGTCTGAAACTAAAAATTCCTGGAATGGAAAATGCATTCAGCTAAAAACAGCACATAAGCATGCATGGGGATGTTCCTGCAGCCTGCCACTGCCAGGTACCTTTACAAAAAAGTTTTACATTATTGTCTTGGAATCTGGACCATATATTTTTCAATTTTTGAGAGGATGCATTTCTTGATGAGGGGTAGAAAATAATTTTTGTGATATTTCCTATGGAAAACTTTGCAGTTGTGAACATTCTCGTCTTAACCTTTGTGCATGGTAATGTTCTGTATTTGATGGGATGCTGCATCATCAAACTTACCGGAACAGGACAGGGTTGGTCATATATAACACCTGAGGTCGTTGTTGTAATTCATAGCTTTGGAGTTTTGCAGGTAGTCATAAATGATAATCGATTATTAGTCAGTAATTGCAATTACACTTGGAAGTCTGAGTATTAATAGGCCTTCTCAAAACATGTTTACAAAATTTCTCAACTGCAACTGTTACAAAATTATTTATTACAAATTTTTCAAAGGAGGTTGAGAGAGAAAATGTCACGAATTGCTACGCTTCTGAATCAGTCACAACTCAGTCTGGTTTCGTGACTCTCATCAGAAATTAGGCTTCACTAAGCCCATTTTGAATACATAGCTGCAGTATTTGTCTTTGCGGTAATCTTCTTATTTATCTTGCTTTACATAGCCTTCACTTCTCAGCACATGGCACACTTTACAAGCATACACACATGCTGAATTTGTGTCCATGTACTTGATGCTAGTTGAGGGGCTATAAAGAGGATTTCCAAAAAAACAAACTGAATAAAGATAGTAGCTTCATGTACCAAGTACTATAGGCTATTAAATGAAGAAGAAACAGTGTAGTTTAGAGGAAACAATATGCTATACTTATGGACAGTACCTTTGACATATGATCTAATGATAGTTTGCCATCATGGCAGACACCTTGATAATTTGTACAGGAAGTAGTTCAAGATGGGCACCTCAAGATATTTGTTCTCTCATTCTTTGTTGCCATCAGACCGCTTTGTTTGATGTTTTCATTTTTGAAGATCATTTCCTGTGATGATTTTGTTGTGTTGAAAGGCAGACTTTTGGCTTTCATGCTAATGGTAACCAATGTGTTCATGACAGCGTGTGGGGGTGTGTGGATCTGCAGTGTGTTTTGTGATGCCTTGCCTGTAAACAGGATATTGATTATAAGAACCCTGTTTGTTTTGGTTCAGGCCACTGGTCACTGGTAACTTGTCAAGCCTACACTTATTTGCACAACCCCAAAAATACCTCCCCATAAAAAAAAAAAAAGAAGAGTGTACACCCTGTTGAAAATTCCTGCAGGTGCTGTGAAAAGAGTGTCCAACAAAAAATGTCACTTTGTTAGTAACCTTGGATAAGCTTCAGAAAGATACAACGAATCAAGACTGAATGTCTCCCTCAGAGTGACAACCACAATCAGTTCTCAAATCACAAGCTCTGAGTCATACCCACTTCACCATGACACCATTCTGGTGGTTTCCTTTTTCGATGGTGGATCTCCTTTTCCTGGTAGTTTCGCTAGCTCCCCAGCTTTCATAGGTGAGTCCCTTTACTTCTGTACATTTCCTAGTTTTTCCTGGTGGTTCCCCCTACCAGGCAGACCCCTGTGCTTTGTGAGTCCTCATTATCTGGTAGGTTCCTCAACCTTCTCCTTGTAGATTCCCCTTTCAGTACTAATTTTTTCTTAGTTGCATTGGTGTCATGTCAGTGTATGATTGTCAGCATTAGTAACCATTGTTTAGTGGCTACCTGGATGTGTTTGCCCCCAAAACATAACTTCTTCAATTGAAATTTTTGTTTTGTGCATTCTTCACTCTAGTTGTGTCAGGATAGTATGGTAGGTTTTGAGATGGTGAAAGGTTGCAGTATTGTAACAAGAAAGCAATAGACAACCAGTATTGTAACATGTAAGCAAAACTTTATTTCAATTTTCAGTTCAATTATGAGCACCATTTCTTACATGGATGAGCCGCGAGAATCCAGAATTGAACCTCCTGTGTCGTTTGAACCGACTTACCAACTTGGACCAGAGAAACCGTTCCCTGTCTCTGCTGTGAAGGGTGTATTACAGGATGTGATGGAGAGACATCTAGAGAACAGGCAATATGAGCCCGAATTCTGTAAAGAAACCACTAAGAATATGTCTGAGGTATTCTGTTATCTTTACAAAGTATTTCTTTTTGTCCCTGCACTCACCAGTTGCACAAGAGCTGTGCATGGAATTTTTATGTATGTACCTACAGTATGTGTGTATCTGTGTGACAAACTTGTGAACAAAGAGAATAGACCTACCAGCATACTTACAGCCATATGTCTGTTCAAACATTTGTAATTTGAATATGCTGAAGTTTGGGTGTATCAAGCTCTTCAATCTTGAACAAAACTGTTAGGACACTTCCTCATCATATTTGTGCATCTGATTTCTGGAATAACCCAGCAATCCTTGCTCCTCCTTCCATTCTTGCAGAGAGAGGCTCAATATATACTCTGGACAGAAAATCTCATAGTCAACATTGTATTGACCAGTGGGATGTTTCAGCTAAATAGTTTATCAAAAGTTGTTTTAGTAGACTTGACACACCTAGATTCTGATGAAAGTCAAGCCACATTCAAAATCTGTGCAATTATAAAGTGTCAAGATTTGTACTTGGATCTAGCTAGAAAAAAAGAAAAAGTATTGAATCATTTGATGAATAATTCAATAAAATATGTTGGCAACAGCTATTTGCTGTAAATAATGCAACTCTTAAAATTTCCCATGGCAGAAATCGAAGAAACCCCCTTTCACAAACTGCTTATCCACTTCAGAGGATTTTCCTACAAAAAAAGATGAGATTGCTCCACAAATGGAATATCATGTAGCAGTTTTCCCATATAGAACATTAAAGACTTTTTCGCATAAAAATCAACAGGCATTCACATAAAATCAACAGGTTTGCATTTCAAAGTTCTCAACCAGAATCTTGCAGTGGTTGAAATTTCATCTAGACCACCCAAAGGAAAAGTGCCAACTATAGTGTAAATGTGATGTATAAGTGTGTGAATTTTGATATGGGACTGCCTTCAGGGACACTGGGTCTAAGGGGACAGGGTATCCCCTCCACTTTGAGAAATGCTTGCCTGTTTTCAATGGTTCTAGATGTGAAATGGTGCAAGATTTTTAACTTTTCTCCCTGTATTTGTATTCAAAAAAGAAAAAAAAGCAGGACCTTACATTGAAGAAGTTTTGAAATTTTTTTTTTATGTGGGGCAGCATGTGCCTGGAATGCCTGGACTGATCTTCATCATCATACGTAGATAATAAAAGATGCTCTCTATACTCTGCTTGTAAATGTTCATTAGTAATATCTGTAAGGAAAATCACAGTATTATGACCAGTGAGAGCAAAACAGGTGTAGTCATGTTATTCGATGTATTAATCTTGGGTGGGAGGGGGCATGAATAGTTGCATTTTCATGAGAACCTGAGCCACTTGGCTGGCAAAACTTTTCACTTTTGCTTAAAACAAGAAGGAAAACGGTAGTAAAATTTGCTTTAGAGCAATAAGGCAAATTTTACTACTGTGACTTCACAGAATCCCTTTCTGCCAAAGATGTAGTGGAAGTTCAAAGCAAAGACAAAAAACATTGTGTCTTACAAACCTGGTTCTATAAATTTTGGAATATTTCAAGTTCCTTTGTTACAATTTCATTGACCAACTTTTTGTTTTTCTTGATAGGATATCAAGTCCAGGGTGAAACTGCTGAAACTTGGCAGATTCAAGATAATATGTTTGGTTCACATTGGCCAGCTCAGGGATCAAGGCATCCATGTGTCCAGCAGGTGCCTATGGGATGCCGACTGTGACAACTCATCTTCCTACGAATATCGAAACAGTTCACTCTTCGCAATCGCCACCGTCTTTGGCATATACCACGAATAGACAATGAAAATTCAAGTATTATATTCTCACACTTACCGATGCTGGTGTTGGTACTTAAAATTTTATCCTGTTTGTACTGCCAGTGAGCCTGCAATGGTTTTGATGTATTCATATTCTCTCTCCAGTCAGTCGATCTTTAGCAAGGAGGGAGTTGATTTGAAATCTCAGATCTGTAACCTCGAGCATCATAACATAACTTACAGGACATAGGATCCTTGCTGCTCGACTTTGTTATTTCACTGTGTTACAGACTGAATGTCACAGTGTAGCTGTTGGACTTGTTATTGCAACAGTTGTGTGTGCATAGGATTAACTATAGCATGCATTGATGGCCTATTTTCAAGTAGCAACAAGCTCTGATAAATGACAGTGATTGATAATCACACTATTTGGCTTGATTGAGACCATTTATATTTACCAGTATTTGCATAATAATGAATAGGTCTCTGGTAAAACGGCTCTTTGTGTGCCATTTTGATTGTAGTGAACTACAGGCCTGTGGCTAGATCAAATTCCCCAGAAGGCCAAAACAGAAATAGGGGAAAAGATGGTGGGTCCACAGGTACGTCTGATAATCTTAATAATTCTTTCAATTCAGAAAATCCTAGGGGGAGCAAACATTTTAGGGGTGCTTTCCCCTACCCTCTTCCTTCTCCTTCACTATGGGCCTGTTAGTATATCATTTGAGAAAACGTGATTAAGAACAATGATCCAGATCAGCTCGGGTTCCTGATGATCAACTGTTGCAGGATGAAAGAAATGGAGGACCTCAATGCAGAAACCAGAAACAGTTAAAGAAAAAATGCAATTGTACGCCCAAGAAATTCTGGTCTTTTTTCTGTTGGTCACTCTTTTGTGTGGTTATTACTCTGTGCCCTAGCCTTCAACTTAAAATGTTATGGATTGTTAATCCAGAAACACCAACATCAGTATCTGTCTGTGTTTGATCATAATGAAGGCAATTATTCCGTCGTAAGCAACTCTGTCATACAAAAACGTATTTTTTGTAATAATTATGTCGTAACTTTATATACATGTTACGTACATTGCAGTATTTGTTGATGTGAGTTTCAGTTAACTGATGAGTTGAGTCACAGAGTGTGACAGATGTGACAGAATGTGACAGATGTGACTCATTGAATCACCTTGAATTTTATCTTTTCTAATAATGTTCCAAAAAATTTATTTTTCCACTTTGTCGTAGTTTAAACAAAGGACTTCACCTCCGAAGGTTTGAATGACTCATCAATCATAGGAAGATTCCAGGTGGTACAATGCTTCGTGGCATTAGAAGTCACTTAGGAGTATTTATAAACTCAATGGAAATAACTCATTGAAACGATATAGGATGCTATTGAGCTCACTTAAAAAAAAAGAAGAAGAAGATGAATTGAGATTCACCGAAAAAAATTGGAATGCATTTTTCAAGAGAATAAGTCATAGTTTTGAAAGTTTTTTACACTTCTCTGTGAAGTCTGTCTCTAAAATGACTTTACAGCAGATGTGTGGACACAAAATAGTTGTATTCAACTGGAAAGAAAAGGTTTGATTTTGAAGTCTCGACAATTGAGGTGTCCAATTTCAATTTTCAAATGACTGTTGTATTCATTATTGAGGGAATGTTTTTTCATTGAATGTTCCGCTATTATGTAAATTAATGCTCACAGTGTATTCAGGGTGCATGATTTTGGCTTTATGAAAAAAAAAGGCACAGGAAAGCACATGAACTTTTCATCACAATCACCCATGGTAGTTTTAATAGCAGGGTTCCCATGGCCTGGAAAAGTCCTAAAACTTAATTTTCACTTTTCAGTCCTTGAAAAGTCACAAAATTTTGTAGAAACGATAGAGGAGTCATAGAAAAGTCATGAAATTTAGATCACACCTCTCGTTAAAAAAAAAATTTACTCTCTATAGCAATTGTCGAACCATTGCTGAACAATCAGGTTCTATTATATTTGGTCATGACATGGTAATGCAGAAGTTATAAGGTAATCATGAAAATCTCGTGAAGCCTGCAGTGGGAAAGGTGGCCATATTTGGTTTTTGCTTTTTTACTTCTTTTTCATCATTCTGCTTACCAGTGTCAGCCATGTTGAAGAAACTCAAAAATTAAAATTCAATGTCTCATTAATCAAGGATCCCAATCAATGGAAAATTCAAATTTTAAATGTGTGCTCTATTTATTGGTAGAATATATTCTTTTCTGTCAAACTCTCCAAAATGAGTTGACTTCTAGTGTCGATCATGTTTGAAAAATGCAACTTTGCTAGATTGCTATTTTTGACGAATTTACACCAATTTATAGATTTATAATAGAATTTTATCTTTAATATTCGACCTGAGGATAGTCAATGTCAAAACAAAGTTAAATGTGTGCTTTTCTTATATTAATGGCAACTGATGTTTGTCAACCTTAAACGTGTGCCTTACTATATCATAGTATTTTTTGCTTTTAATACCCTGCAGTTTGTATTACTTTTTGTTATGTTTGAATGGATTTAATTATTTTTCCTATCCTCATATTTAAGACATCTCTAGGGAACTCAATATGTTGAGTGCAATACTGTTGGTAATTTAAGATGTTGATTGGTTGAGTTCCATGTGCTTTGACTTTTCAAAACACGTTACAGCTGTGTTACTAAAAACACAACCAGTCAATTTTCTTCGCTGGTATCATCTGTTGCGTAAACCACCTCAAGAGGGTAATGTACAAGGGCATATCCAGAGGGGTATGTTGTGGTGCGTGTGCACCCCCGCAAAAAGTCACATTTTCAAGACTAAAATTTTTGCGAACTAAGGTGGACCATATCTGACAAATTGTCCCACTCGGCACTAATGAAAGTTCATTGTTTCTCACCCAAATCATAGTTTTGATATAGAAATTTGTACACCACATTGAGAGCACCATCGTTTTAGGTAAGTCCTTCTGATGGATGACACTCATTCCCCATGGGAAGGGGGGGGGCAAGGGGAATCTAGTGGATCCCAAACAAAAATCCTGGATCCACTCCTGATGACTGATTAAGAAAATGATCAGGTGAGCAGTTTGAGCAACATAATTGATTTGTTTTATTGATATGGAAAATTTCAAATTCATAACTCAATGGAATACGTTCATAGTGCAATGTGTGGCGGTAACTTTCGAAGTGGCCAGTGCAGCAGAAGCTTTGTAGACATGTTTCGTTCCAGCTACAGCTCCAACCTTCCGTTTCATTGTGTACAAGATCTAATGCAATTTAAAGCATATGCAATCACTTGTACTCATATTTGTCTGTCCGTTCTTCTGTTGCTGTCATATATCTGCATGTTTCCTAAATTCATGCTGAATCATAGCTGCTGAAAAGCCTGCTTTGTACCACACTTTCAGAGTAAGTGAGTGGTATATCTGGTAAACAACCTTATCACTTTAGGTTTTTTTTTCCTCATCCTATTGTGATTCTAGGCTCTGTCACTCAGGCAGCAAATAATAACATGGTCAATAAGACATAAGATGCCTAGGGGTTTTTTTTTAACTATATTTCACACCATGGCAGAGAATATTGTTATGTCCATTGTTAAAAACTGTAATTGAGAAAGGATGGTTTGCTGAATATGTAACATAAATTCATTGTGTTATAGAAGGAAACTTGGTATTTAGTGTTTTCCTTTTGGGGATCTGTGGTGGTTTGTTCTCCTTGAACTCACATGGCTGCCCCTCATGAGGAATCCATTCACTTTCGAACATATGAAGCGACACACCCCCATTTGCTATCAGAAATTGTTCAAATAATGTTTACTCTAAGAAAGCCTTCCGGTGACGGTCCTGGTCAGGTACAAACTGATGCTCCTTGGAAGGTGGCACTGACCATCCTTGCCACCACAGCATTGTTCTGGGTCATGGATGGTTTTTGAAATGTTTCAAAAGAGGGCATCGAACTCTTCTAGAAACCTCCAATTGATGTAATAGATCCGTAAGTCACAATTGTCTAGTAAGCCCAGTTTAATATGCACATCCTTTTTGCCTCGATTGCCTTCCATTTTTACACCATAAATACAAGCTTTCTCGCTTGAATATTCAACTCAAAAGAGATTTTGACCTTTTCTATCAAGATGCCTAAAAAGTTGTCATAAAGTTGACTTCTATACCTTTCCTGAGCGGGCAACTATTTACAGGTACATGAAAAGTAATATCAAGATGTATACACTGACTTAATATGCATCTACTTGTAACCCAGGTGTTGTGCTGTTTATCGTAGTTGAAAATCGTTTATATTGTGATCTCTGCATGCAAGAAATTGTGACCAGTCTCCTCATAAAACCTTTTCAATATATTAATTTTTCATTCAGCTGTGGGAGTCATTTGTTTCATAGGATGTGGTTTGTCACAAAATCTTGAGACGATAGTGAATTATTCACCTCAACACTGTCTCCAGTCATTAATTTTATACTCACCTACATAATTTTGATTTGTTTCCACTGTCAGTCAAAAGAACAGAGTTTTACTGAGTGTGTTCAACATAATGATATGAATAAATGTTGCGAAGTGAAAATGTTCTTTTTTTTTACTTTGTCCAATTTTTCTGAATAGCACATTTTTTTTTTTAATTAGGAAATTGAAGATTAATTGATTATTGTAAGATTGAAGCCAATTGCATTTCACTGGATGACCTTAGGCCAAAGTTGTGAAGACTGAATTTGACAGTTACACTTACATTCATCAAGTTAAATGTTTTTGGACTTGAATAATATGCAGTGCTCAAAATAATGACTGTTTCTGATACCATCTCAAAGATCAGGCTGCAAATGGTGTTTTCATTTGATATATGGATTTCTCTTCATTTCTCTCCCAATTTCATATTGTGTAGGTGTCGATGTCTCTTTTGGGGTTTTATTGTCACATCTGTTGAAACTTCCAAGGTAGTTTAAGGAAGTATGTAATTATGTGTCTCGTAAAATGAGAGTCCAGCTAACCGCATTCATTCAAGTGGGCACGAAGGATTGTGAAATTTGGAAACATAATGGAATGGAACATTGTTGGTCTGAGATTTGTTTTAACCCGTTGACAACATATGTTTTTCCACATTCAAGAACCAATTGACCTTGCTTTCTTACAAACATATATCGTCCGTTCACACATCTCAAACTTGTGTATCGTCCGTTCACACATCTGCTGACTCCAAGAGCAGGAAACTGGTACAAAATGTATTATCCTGACAAAGAGCAAGAACAAAGAAGATGAAAAACTGCAGGTAAATTTGTGTGCTTTTATTTCATGCTTCTCCCGACAGCTTCTTTGTTGGTTAACTCCACGTCGCCAACGGCGCGTATCATGTCGCGGTCAACTTCAGGACCTTTAGCACAACTTCGCAACCACGAGGTCGCAAAGGTCTTACATATATACATGTGGCATGAATACAAACAAAAAGCGATTCGTAAACGTGGAAGGTCAAAAAGGAACATCTTAAATACTCTTTCCAGGCATGTTGTCACCAAAACAGAAAAGAATACTGATCAGCGGGATTTTACACAAACCGGGGAAGATTTGAAGGTGATCACCAAAATTCTATGGCCATGGTCCTCTGACTAAAGTTGAACTAACTTACCTACACTGTATTAGAAATCTTGCCCAGCAAACATCTTTAATGTGTATGAACATGTGCAGTGTTAAGTGTCACTGGGTCATGTTAAACGACAAAAACCCACAGTGATTCCAGCTGTGTTGAATATTGCAGGTAGAACATGAGATTTTCCATGAGATTCAACACAAAATTCCCAAAAGTCAGTATGTATGTTTGAAATCATTTACTGTTATACTGCAGCGAATGCTGTTATCTGTGGTATACTGTCTGCGTGTAATATAAATGACCAAGTTTGGCATGAAGTCCTGTGATTTCACTGACTGATGTTTGCATGCACAATGAACATTGACCACAGTATATGGATGCATTTACTCCAGTGCTAAATATATCCCATGTAAAAAAAAAAGCTGAAATCTCAGGAGTCATTAAATGACATTAGATGTCATACTCATGGGAGTAATGATGGTAGTGACCTATGAACTTGTTACATGCCACGTAGCCTATATGAAGCTGACTTTTTCCTCTTCTGTCTTTTATAAGTAATATTTATTAAAAAATTAAAAACCCTTCCAAAACCATGAGCCTTGTAGGCCTGGGGCTCAACTCTGTTTCTGTAGCGTTAAGCGGATACAAATTTTGAAGCTCCCCTGACAGGATGCTAGCTAGTTTATCACAGGGCAACTCCCCAGCATCACTGGATACTCACTTCAAAAGCCCAGTAGACTGAAGACAAAATTAAAGTTCCTAGCTAAAGGACACAATGCAATGCACCATTTGAGGATCCAACAGGATCATTATGTAATATAATGTGCAATATAATATGCAATATCTGTTCATGGAACATGGATATCAACTTCTATATGGAGCCATGAAGTACCATGTGTGTAGTACCTAATGTAGTATCTTGAAACACTGACAACAGTGCTACATGAAGTCTACCGTGGTCGACGCACAGAGCAAAATGTTTGGGTAGGTGAGACGTCTGTGGTACTAAGGTTTAATGTTCCTGGAAAATGAAAACTATACAGTGTGGGCTAACACATACAATTATTAATCTTAAAGGAGCTGTGTGTATCTACAAATGATGGGAAAGCAAACAAAAAGTGTGCAGAGAACACTAAACTAAAGATAAGATTTCAGTCAATTTAACTACAACCTACTAAAACGAACAACGGAAATTAAAGATCAGAGCCTGTCGGGAGTATCTCACCAAATACATCAGCCCAATCACAAACATTTCTTTCTTGTTATGAAAACACAATTATGTCAAAAATTAAAGAAACAAAACCTTCTCCATCCAAATTTCATAAAAGTATGACAAACTGAACAAAAGCAATAAATATTGGTTATAAATGAATATCTATATAAATTATGGTATGTATACATTAAATATATTACCTTGGGTTACATGACGACCACACGATCTGACAAGTTATCATACACATATGTATAGGTTGCATTCTTGAGTAAAAACTTCCTTTTAAAATGAAACAAGAGTATTACATCTAGTTGTTTTCATGTATCCCTGATAAGAAAGGAAAAAAGTTCAAACAACTGTCATGATCTTGTCCATGAAAGAAAGAAAGAAAGAAAGAAAGAAAGAAAGAAAGAAAGAAAGAAAGAAAGAAAGAAAGAAAGAAAGAAAGAAAGAAAGCGGAGACAAAAGGTTAGACCAAAAAGGCGGTCAGTTTTTAAAGCCACTGGAAGATGGAGGCATTTGCCTGACCATTTCTCAAAAACAAACCCACAAATGAAGAAATGAACACCAATGGCAATGACTGATTTGCAATGGGCAATCAAATAAAAAGATAAACATTAAATACATGTTTGGGACAAAGAAGATATGCTGGATATGTCGGGAAAAGCCACAATTAAATGATAAACAAAAGCAACAATTAGAATAGAACACATAGATTTCTTTTTAAATTTTTTTTTAATAAACATCACAAATTGATCAAAATGAGACAGTCCTTTGTACTTTACAGCTAAGCAATAGCTGCAGTCAGTGTTTGTTTTGTGGAAACATAAATAATGACACTGTGCAACGTTTACATATGACCAGATTAAAGTGACAATGACGTTTTTACAAACATTAACTTTGGCTTACTTGCCAAACGGTACAAAACACACATCCCTTTCGTAGAAACTTTGATTGGATAGAAATTACTGTACTTATGATTACTGTACTTCATTAATCACTAAAGCCACCCAACACCTCAAGAGTGAAAATAAAAAGTTGTGCCACTTTCCCTAAAGCTCACAAACTGCTTCCACCTCTCAACCAGCAGTTTACTTCTCTTATACGTGCCTGCTGAACTTCGTAGTCAAAAGAACTGATCCATTCCATGTGTTTGGCGATTTTTACTGTGAAGTGAGACACAAACACCTTGCACGTCATTCAGTGCAAGTTTCCGATAGGTCAGAGCAAATAACTATCTAAAGAGAGACTACAGGAAAATGTTCATCAGATTATTTGGATGTGTTATCCAACCATCCAATGAATGAATGGCTATTTTTTTCCATCCTGTCGTCAAGGAGAGGCAAGATGATCACCAAGGTGATTATTTATTACCATCGACGAGAAGGTTGCAGATGATCACTTTCCAAGATAGCTTTTACTCAGCAGAATCATGGACCATGAAATACTGAATATTCATCGCCTTAGCCATCTCTCTGGAAATCCCAATGACTCAATTCCTAAAAAAGAACTCTTCACTTTGAAACTTAAACAGAGAAACTTGAGAGCGCAATGTCAGCTTGGGTTCTCTTAATCACCTCATATTTGAAGAAAAGGAAAATAACAAAGCAAATAGGTTGCATTTCATTTGGTTAAGGTGACGAACAAAAAAATGAAAAGCCTCTTCTTTCTCTTGTCATATTTATGAAAATATTTTACAAGCTTAGTGAGTTAGGACAACATCTTGAAATAAACACAATTTAAAATTTCTTAGTACATATTTTGGAAACTACTTGGAAGTACTCCTTTTATGCTTTGCATATCTCATTCTTTCCTTTTAATTTTGGAAAGCTTGAATAAAAAAGAATACTTTCAGAATACATAAACTGAAAGAACTACCACTATTACTAAATTTAGGTGTTTGCTACAGCATATAATGTAATGAAGTCATGAAGAAAACATAGCAGTCAGTATACAGAAAATCTCAATTCCCAGAGTATACTCATCATAAAGGTTGAAGACAAAGACAGGAAGTTTCATTGATCGGAAGATTTGAACGGAACGACCTTCAGCGATGCTGCGCACAGGAGCACACTTTGAACTTACAGGTTATAAGCACTAGCTACATTGCTATCCAAACGTGATTTGGTCATAACATAGAGCACGACAACTCCTTAAAATAGTTGGCTCAGAAAGCATACAGCAAAGGTACCCTGCAGTTCTGGTTATTATAAAATGATGGCAGCCTGCTGGAAAACAGAAGTCCTAAATTAAGTGTAATTAATTTATAATTTGAAACAGCACCCTCAACTCATCTCTTCCCCCCCCACCCTTCCTCCGCTACCTGAGAGTATCATATAATTTGATCAGTGTCACCTTACACACATCAATAAGGTAACTCCAGGTTACAAGTTTACTTTGTCCATCCTCTCCAAATCAATTTGATAATGAGACGTCACTTGTTGAAGATCCAAAGCTCAAAGGATTATATACATATACCTCTACACCAGGGGTGGCCAACCTTTTTGAATCAAATGGTCACATTCTCACATACAAGGTTTATGGCCGTACCAAATGTTGCAAACACCTGTTCTTTGTATCTACTTGCCTGCACACCAGTGACCAGTGAGACAATAAAAATTTATGAGCAAAGTAATGGTATGCATGTAGACATGGTAAGGTAAATGCCAAAAAATGTGAAAAGTTGGTCCTATGGGCATATTTAGTGAGAAGAAGATTGACACAAATATTTTAGTTCTCATGAGGTTTCATAGGTATAATGTCTTTCTTACTTTTGCCCTTTCTTCCATTCATGTATTTTGTTCTATTCTCTTAAATTTTCATGTTCAAATTGGGGTGGGGGAGGCATATGATGTCTTTTCACAAGCTGTATTTGACCTGAGGACTGCAGGTTGGTCACACCTGCTTTCACCCAAAACTTTCCAGGTTGGCAACCTAACTGACTGATGGCTCTATTTTTCCTATTACAATTGAAGTAACACACATTTTGGTTTATTGATTTGGAACAGCACCCTCATCTTTCACAAGTATGGCACATTCCACTTCCTGAGTGAAAATATTCAGTTTTGATGGGAGGGATTATTTATTACTTTGATGCATACAGCAGTACACAGATCTGGCAGCAAAGAAGGAAAAGTACATAAAAATAAATAAATAAAAATGTCAAAACAGAAAAGAATCTACAGCAAGGAGTCATTGATGGGTGACATACTGCAGAACCACCTACTTTCCTTCCACTTTCAAGACACAGCCTCCAAGAAAGCCCTAATGATATTAACAGCAAATCTGCTGATGTAACTTCAACCAAAATGTCTCAGCTAAGTGCTACAAAGATCGAAATTCTTAGAAACGCTACTGTTTCTTTTCACCATCTTTTCCATCATACATACAACTGTTATCTTTTACCAATGTGCAACTTGTGTCTTTTTCTAAACATACACTTATGATTGTAGTGCCCATCCTGTGGAGACATTGACTACCATGGGAGGAGTGCTTGCAGTGTCCATACACAGAGCGTACATACGCATGGACATGCTCCTTCTTACCTTCTGTCAACATGCAAAAACATTTCGTCACTTGACAAGGCTCGTTTCAAACATCTGCGGTGATGGGGTCCCAGCTTGAGCACTGCCAAAAATCAAAACATTTTTGTGCCCATGTGGGGTGTTGAACTTGCACTGCCAAATCAACTAATCCACCAGCAATTGCTACAATCAGTCCCCACATCAGCATGATCAGCTGACTACTATTATATGCTATGGACCAAAGGATCAATTTCTTGTGATTACACATGCACACGCACATGCTGTAGAAAGTTTTCTAATTGCAACTGTTTCCTGCAATTTACGCAAGCTTTATTTTGTAGCAATGGGAGTTTGAAATACGCAATATTAACAGAAATTTTTTAGTCAGCACCGAGTTAAGCGAGCTACTCTGCATACCGGATGCAGTTCGATGCTTCACTTACAGAGGCTGGTAAGTGCTTCTGATGTCATACAAGTGTTTTATTTAACTAAATACGTTTCTTAAGGTGTACAACCTAGGAGGACCTAACAGGGCACCATGTAATCCTTTAACTTATCTGAGGAATGATACTGCTTGCTTGAGAGCTCTTAAATCGGGTACTCATGGTTCTAAATTGAAAACAGTCTTATTGACATCCAGTTTCTATGTACATCCTGGCCAGATGTCAAAGGTCATCTACAATGCAGTGAGCCGAGGCATCTTTAGTTGACGGCATGTACTGTAGTGACACACCGAAGAACCATGCCAGCCTTTAAATGAAAACACCAAAACTGAAGTAAATATGGAACAATGCATCACGACAACAGTAAACAAAATTGAAGACTTTTAAAACTAACCTTAAAAGCTATATTGCAAAATGCTTTCATACAAATCAGCACGGTGGAATATTAACAGGCTACGGAATCTCTGGAGCTTCCATCGCACATAAAATAACTTGTCCGCATGCAAGATCAGGAGACTATATACAATCAGTACATGCAAATTACTGTTGACAGCTCAGTTGGAGGTAAAACGAAATTCAGTTGAAGATTCCGATTTACCGCCCCTATGGTGACTTACTGTAAGGGATGGAAAAGACAATGAGTTTCGATAAATGGATCAACCGCCTTAAATGGAATTTTGGGAGTAAAAGCAACCTTGCATTTAGCTGAATAAAAAAGGAAGATACAAAGTGTAAGCTGAATGTATGTTGTTTATATCAACAAAGAATAGTACATGATGGATACCAACTATATGAAAGCATGCTGTTTGAAGTACATTTTGTAGAAGGTGCTTGGGAAAATGCTGAAGAACACTGATGTTTCGGAGTGATGCTGACGTTTCAATACAGTGAAATCAATAGGAAGGGAAGAAAAGGATAGGACCAATGACGTAACTCATCAAAGGTTCAAGATGGCTTAATTCTGGAAGCCCATGCATTCAGACAAAATGTTTGCCTTAGGCAATCGAACTTACACCTTCAGACACATGATGAAGTTTGGTGGAGTACGGTTCCTTAGTTGCTATGGTTACTTCTGCGCTCTAGCAATCCTTCAGTTTTGTCTTGGGGATGGAAACCTTGTAATAGAACCTCATGTGGCAGCGTACCAAGCAGCGGAAGATGTACAGCAGCAGGTACCCGATGAATATTGAGAATGCAGTCACGTCAAGGAGGTAGTACTGCGCGAAGTTCAACTCGCTGCCATAGAACCGCATGATCTCACCGCCATGCTTGATGACGTGCTCGATGCTATCTGCTGCCCTCTCTTTCGGATGCTGCTTCTGGTCCCTCCAAGCTGCTGACAACTTCACGATGTTCTCCTTGTAGCTGCAGGGGATGACAAGAATACATCAAAGAAAATTAATCACATGAAAAATGTATCAAGACCAAAAGATCGTCAAAAAAAGAAAATCTCCACAAGCCAGACGTCATTCCTTAACAGTTCAAATACCCCCCCCCCCCCCCCCCGCCACCGTTGGTGTACCTATAACTATTCTAGCTAAATGGAAAATTCTGGCACTGTACATACATGTGTTCCAACATTCTACCATGAGAGAACCTTTGGGGATTTTCTGAGTTTTTTACTATTTTTTTTGTTGAGATTTTCCTGCTGAAAACAATGAAATACGGTGGTAATTAGCGTAACCATTGAGAGTGATTATTTTGTGTTTGTAAAATTCTCCTTCAATATCCATTGTACTCTTAAGGAGCACTTCGTATTACTGGCAAAGTAAAAATTGAAGCAAAGTACTTTATTTGGTCAAAAATATTCAAAATGATCACAGCTTTAATATTGCCACTGAGAAAGAAGTCTCCCAGTGGATCCAATTTTGCAGAGGAAGAAAGAGCTTTAGACCTAAAGAAACGCAATATAATATAATGGTTGCATTAAACTGCTGGGGGCATAATCAAGTTACAAGAAAAGTATCATGTCTGACAACTTGACAATAATATGAAAGTTGGATTTAGCAAAGCAACCTGAAGTCTTCAAAATAATTCATTATTCCAACTTAGTAAAAAAAAAAAAAAACAATGTTGTCTCAGACTAATAAGAGTTCAACAACCACTATTAAGTACTAGAAATATACTGGAAATTAAAGACAAATCTAATAGAAAGTTTTACAAGTGATAGCATGTTCTATTAAAGTCCGTGTAGATAATTTGAGAAGTTTTTTTTTTCTTTTTACCATCTTCTCAATTTTCATGTTTTTCCCGGTTGCGCTGTGACTTTCTCCCCGTTTCCACAAATCAGTAAATGCTTGTCTCCATTATCACACTAATGCATTTTCTGAAATGTTAAAAGCAACAGACATGATCACGTGCTTCTCTTTGTCCATTCACTTGCATCATTACCCTAACTCGTCACTCCTCTTCCTTTGTCCTACCTTCTCCCCCATTCCCTCCCTTTGTTCTACCTTTTCTGCCACTCCTCCTCCCTCCTTCCCTTCCCCCTCCTCTGGGTTTACGAAGCATCTGCACTATCTTCCAACACTTTGAAATATCTGATAATAAATGTTACATAACTGTCAGTTTACAAACTTGAGACAGCTAGCGCATTCTTCTTCCCCCTTGGTTTAATGGCACCTCCCCTCTCACAGCAAACCAAATATCCTTGTGACATATCCATATGGCCTCAGCCAGGTGGTAAATGAGCCATGTGCAATATCACATGGAACACATGTGTGCCAGTCAATATCTTGCTTGATTGCGACACAGTGATCTTGTGTGTGGACCCTGGGCACAACCATTGCTAATTGGGGCTGTCAATATTCCAGGTTTGTCCACCCGCATGCACAAATGAAAATTTATCTTTACCTCTAGGAGTATTGATGACTGTATTTTCCTTGGCTGCTGCACAAAGTTCATTCTCCCTGACAGTTTAACAAAGATTTATTTTCCAATTTCTAATAATAAGAATGCCATGCCATTTCAGACATGTACATTACGCCATGTAGCATTCTCTATTGTACTACAGCAGCCATACATGTGAGTAAATGATGTATATCTTACAGAGTCTATTCTGAGTGGGAAAAGCATAAATAAACAACAAAGGAACCCCATACAGTAAAAGTGCAATTTTTTTTTCCCTTCTTCCTAGTTTTTTTTCTCTCTCTGAGTGCACTCCTACCTGCGGATACTGCCATACATAGTACTGTGGTCAATTGATCAGACTGAAAATTGCTCATGTTTTCTTGTTAACACATGCATGAAAATTCCCCGCAATTTGTTCCTCCCGCCTCATGGAAGCTAGTTTACGACCAATGCCCTGTCATGGCAGGTCACAGCCTATTGGGCTGGTGATGATGTTCATGTTGTCTTCATCTGATCAGTGAAAACGGAGGATTATCTTGGCTGTACCATTCATCACAGCGGTACATAATTACAGCACAGATCGGTGTACTGGGCAACAGCTTCATTAATCCATCAGTGCTGTGCGGGTTTTGGTACTATACACAGATGGCGACCAGGTGCATGCTGCGAGCGTGCACGACGTCGATCATGATGTGTAATATGCATGCAGTGCACTTAATCGACACGAGCTGACAGTTTAATCTCTGTTAAAAGTCTTAGTTAAAAATAAACACATTGGGAGACTGTTGGCACCAGAGGAATAAGAGGATAAGGAGAATATTACGCAGCAAGAGAAAATACAGACAGGAAGCACAGAAGCACAAACTGCAGTGTAGTTACGACTGATACAGTGACAAATGATAGCCATGGTCTCTGTGAAATGTGACAGGATAGAGCAAAGGATGTTCAAATGACACAGTTAACCACTGGAAGGCAGCATCAAGTACTTGGCATAACATCAGCATCCACTACAAAAAACACTTCTTAACTGTAAATGACCTTTACCTCTTTGAGACCCCATGCACGATCTGTGTTTGATACCTACCAATAAACTGTGAGATCTGCATCGATCTACAGCTCTTCTCTGCTTGCACTATCACATTCAAAAGCTACATATCAAGATCTGAACCCTATTTTAAGTGACTCAAATTTGATGCAATGTCAATTTGCACCTACTGCATGTACCAACACGAGATGTTTCTAAACTTCCTCACAGGAGATATTTGCATTAACATTTTCACATGTACGACCTCTATTGAATTCACCGATCAAAGATACTCAGTGTAAGCAGGTTTCTCAGTGGTATCAGTGACTTGTCTGAGGATAAAAACCAAAACAGGAACTCTCTGCAATATTCTCGTCATTTCCCTAAAAAACTACCCCCCATACCCACTTGTACCACCCCCCCTCCCCTTTTCTTTCCTTGAAAACAATGTCTTTAACAAACAGTTTTATGCACTACCCCTACAGTTTAACAGTCTGAAAGACTAATTAACTTAGTTGTACTTTAGGAACACTGAAATATTTACACGTGCAATCAACTGTAAATTACATTCCACATGATGCACCTCTGCTGTAAACGTAACCTGTACGTGACTTCCTGTCACATGTGTCACATGTCAGCAAATTGTAGCATACCTTCCATAATATGAACAAGTTTAAGCATACAGGTGCATGGAAGGCAATGACACGGCAAAAGATGTACACCAATTCTCAGCAGAGGAAAAGTGCCTAAGCAATAACTTCCACCCACATGAATGCATACATGTAAACCTGAAAGCAGAGACTTGCTGAACACTACAAACTAGTAGTTTAAATCCTGCAATATATGAAAGCAGTTACCAGCAAAGTGCTGAAATATGCTCTTACAGGATCACCTAGTTAGAGGCCCTTAGCCAGACTAACACATTTAGCTGGGCATACTGTACCAACGTTGAAGTTTTGTGGTGGAGGGAGGGTCTAAGGGAAGGGGTGCCTCCCTCCCTCCCTTTGAGAAAGTTTTACCTTTTTCAAGGGTTCCAGATGCAAAATGGTGCAATTATAACGTTTTTCATCTTCTCTAACTATATTTGTATTCAAAAAAGGAGGACATTTTATTCAAAAATTTTTAAATATTTTTGGAGAGGGGCACATGTTTGCCCTGTACCCTCCTCCCCCCTTGTGACTATGTGTCCTGTGCCTAGTAAAACTTACTGATGTCTTTCAGACAGAGACCTTTAGTTCTCATAGTCTCCTAATTTGTATGGTGCATATCTGTTGCATTTCTGTGTCTATGGGGAAGACATATTTGAACTGAAGATTTATTTCATATGTTACAGTATGTGCAAAAAGTGGTGAGAACATGAATGAGCTTAATGCATGGACTATTGTGGGAGAAAGAGTAATGCACGAGACACCAAACAGCATGTGCAGATACAGTACAATAAAGCAAAAAGTGGTGATAACATGAATGAGCTTAATGCATGGACTATTGTGGGAGAAAGAGTAATGCACGAGACACCAAACAGCATGTGCAGATACAGTACAATAAAGCAAAAAGTGGTGATAACATGAATGAGCTTAATGCATGGACTATTGTGGGAGAAAGAGTAATGCACGAGACACCAAACAGCATGTACAGATACAGTACAATATGAAGACATCGTCTTATTGATCTTCAGTCAGAATTGCTGAGAAAAAAATATCCAACCTGTCTTTAGGTGATTTGTCAGGCTGTGTGTGGTGTGCAAATTGCACCAGATGTTTTTTGCTGTTTGCTGGTCTGCTTCAAAGCAGGGTTTATTTTTGGATAAATTCTGCTACTGCAGCAATACCCTTGGTCATGCCCATCCCACTATACAATAACCAGGCTGAGGACTGACGACTCTACACTGCATGATACCATGAATTTAATTATGTGGTGTGTAGAAGTCTGACAATACTGTTTGCATTTTTATCAATCAATCCAGGACTTTACTGTGGATATCTTTAAAGTACTGTAGGACTAAATGTCTGCAAATACGACAATGAGGGATAAATATTCGAGTATTTGCACCAGGTTTGAAATTCAGCCCCGGGGAACTTGCAGTCCAAGGTTGGTTAGGTAACCCTGAGTAACTGAAAGTTTCGCTAGGCTACTAGTCCACCTGCAAAGACACAGTATGACATTTTTGCTTTGCAAGTTAATATAACATCATGTATCTTACTGTATACATACCCACATAACAATGAAGAGTTCTTAGGCATGGATCCTGAATTTTGACACACGTGCAAAGTATGTTAGTGAAATCTGTGGATCCGGGTAGCAAATTCAGACCCTGGTGCAAATATCGATACATACATACAAACATACAGGAATACATCCCATAAATTTACATTTTGTGAACATGCTTTGCACTATGCATGTCTTGTTCCCAGTAACCCCCACCCACTGTACTGCATGTAACATGAACATTTTTTTAATTATGGACTACCACTCAATGAAAGTCTACATAATACTATAGAATTTTGGGAGATACTTGATATAAGCCTATAAACATACCATATATCATTATTCCAGTGAACAGACATCAGAAGGGAACAAATAGACTGAATAGCCTCTACTGAATAAGATTATCTGGTGTCTGTTCAAGTCAGTTTGAGGTTGGCTCTCATGAAGTGTATACCAGATTTTCTTAAAAAAAAAAAAAAAAAGAACTATCTCCATTTTACTTTGTCTCTACCTCTTCATATTACCATGGAACCACTGTAAACAGCTAAAAAAACTGTATGCACAATTTGCCATTTTTGCCTTGAAAAAATCCTACAGTGATTTCACACTATTGGTTTGACCCTGACTGGCTTTATCCCTTTGCAATTACCATCAAACATGTCCATAAAAAGGAATGAATTCAGTAGAATACAAAAGTGAAGCCAAGTGACCTTCTACCTCATAAAAGGGCTAGTAAATTTTTATTGCAAAGAGCTTGCTAATACAAATCCATAGACCACAATGCTGTACTGTACCTGAGAAGTAATACGCTCCTAAAGCTGTATGTACACTATAGTGTTGGTACAGTAAAGGAAGTGTTACCATGGCAACATTTTAATATCAGACAAAAGTTCGCTCATATACAGCGAGCTGCTTTCATTCATGCCAACAACCATGCTTCACTTTTCTGGGTGACAAAAACTCCCACATACAGTACTAGGAATAAAAAGGAAGGAACTAAACATATTGGAACTTCTGTGCTCTACCCTAGAACAAATTTTAAAGTACATTCAAGAAGCACTGATAGTGTAACTCATGATTCACTTTTTCGCTATTCCAACAATCGGCAAAATGATGTTTTTTTTTTAATTTCTACACAACAGTGCCCAGTATTTGACATACTTAAAGCAGCATCCTACCTCATTTATTGTGGTCATGATAACACTTCATGCAAACAAGAAAACATCAAGACTAGTATCTAATACAGTAATATGTTCATTTGTGAACAGAAAAATAGGAAAACATTGCATATAAAGTCCATTCAGATTAGGTGTATACAAAGGTCAGCCCAAGAATGTTGTGGACAGAACTGTACATTCCTGTCAGAGTGACAAAACAGCTCAGGCCAGGAGGAGCTACATACCGAGCGCATCCATTATAATTTACTTTAACATACTATAATATTATCCATACTGATTAGGTGACTACACCAAACAAGTTAAAGATGCTGCCAAAACAATCGATCAGACACGATATTCAAGCATCTATAATTTCATGACTCACTATATGTATAGGTCACTATAGGTATAGGTCACCATAGGTAGCTGTATTTCACTACATTATCACTCTGCCACAGTATTTTGAGCCCTTACCTCTACAGTAACATACTGTTTCTTTTGGTATGCCTTTGCACTGGCTTTCCTAGAGTTCCACTACCACTCCACTGATATTACAAGAAGATGATCGAAAATAAAAACAAAACACAGGAATACTCAAGGTTTTGAGGTTCGGGAAGCCTTTGCAAGAGGCAAAACACAGGTAGGACAGAAATACACATTGCGAGACTGAGGGGGGGGGGGGGAGGCAAACAAGGGCAAGCTAGATTACAGAGGTCACGATGGTAGAACTGATTTCAAGACATTTTAGAGGCTAAATGTATGCGTACGTGCCTAGGACATGAATCTCAAACACGAGATCTTGCGAAGATAAAAGCAAAGGCTAGACGATAAAACCTATTCAAAAGAAGGAGTGAGAAAGCCATAAATAGGAAAGCACAGGGGCACTTTACCCTGTAATAAAAACAGAATGACAGCTGGCATGGTGAGCTGCACATTGCAATATGTACATGATGACCATAACTGCTGTATCATTTACACATACTGAATAGGACCATCAAACATCAGTGTGGCAAATTGAATTAACCAGCCAAAAGGAAAAGAAAAGAATCTATTAATTCCAAGATTTTCCCCCACAAATTCATACAAACAACCTTCTGATGATGCAGTCATATGGAATTATCTGAATTTCCACATAATCTGTTTTCTCCTAAGGGACATACAGCCAGGAAGCTTTCGGTTCATTTGCTACTTAAAGGGAAATCAGGGTTTGACTGGGAAAATTCACCTTTAGTTGATTTTTCTTTCTAAACTGATTGTTCACCGAATATATAGAGATGTTGGGGGGCGTGTTTGAAGGTAGAAGAAACGGTAATTATTGCATTAATTTCTGTTGAATGAGAACTCTTAATATTTGTTGGGTACAAAAAATAAACGTTCATGTACAAGACAGCCTCCTCTATACGATGACCAATCACAGTGTAAGACTGAGATGACATTATATGAATAAACATAACCAAACGTTTACAGTTCCCATGCTGTTTGTGCATTGTGCAATGCTAAGTAAACAAGAGTTTAGTGATAGTTGATGATACATCCAGCACATGTAGCTATGTATGAAACAGGAAGCTCCACCTCCTCACACCTTGACAAGGCAATAGTATTGAATATTCATATTTGATCGATGAATATGGATGTTACAGACTTTCGGAGTTCCTCACCGATCTTTGCGAATGACTCGTTTCTCGAAATTGTCCACATATTTTGAGATAATCCTGATCGTATTTGTTAGTTATAACTCATTGCACAATACCGGTGGGGAATTGTAGTGAAATAGATTGTGAAAATAAACCCTGATTTCCCCTTTAAACAACATATTTTATTACTTTTTTTTCGTTTGTTCAATTTGCAAACCACTGTTATACATAATTAATTCATCCTATCAACCATAAAGTTCTGACAGAAAACAATACAGAGACGATGATAGGATGGGTTGAGGGGGTTTTGAGTATGGGGAAAGCAGGAAGAACCCTGGGAAAATTAATCTTGCCCAGGTTTCATGGATTTGATCCCGTATTGAAGGTTTTGGCAAAGGTGCTGTTATAATCTGGCAATAAGCCAAAAACCTTGCATCTTGCAGTTACAGTAGGCCTACTGGAAGCCCACAAAGAACTACACATTTGATCATTGCATGTACACTTGACAAAGCTCATTCCACTCTTAATGATAAAAACAGACGTATCACAAAAATGACAAACATTCTACTGTACATTATAGTCTTAGTCAAAATGTTTGTAATTTTTGTTCTCTTTTGTGTTTCCACACGCAATGCTTCAATTATACCCATCATACTACTATTCTAACAGTGCCCTGTGCGTCAGCTGTTTACGCATGAGCTACGTACCCAACAGAGTTATGTATATCCGAGGACCTGTTCAATACAAATTTATGCCTTGGACATTTGTAAAATGAGGGGGGGGGGACCATGGGCAAAACTTCCTAGCCTTCAGTTAATTAGTGTGTGCTTCAGCATCTGTTGAGGATACACCTTGAAAGAGCATTACAGTAACCTACTGCAGTAGCCTAAACATGTACCAGGCTCACAATGTGTTGTTCAATTTGAATTACTTACAGTGTGACATTTTCCAATCTCTGTAATGCTATGAGAGACGATTTTACTTTCAGCAGTTTTGTGTGCCTTAGAATGTTTAATTAAGACCCAGTATAGTTGAACTTCAGGTAAATCAAGCTAATACATGCAAGACGGTCTAAATTAACAAACACACCAAAGAGATAACACGATCCAACTACATGCATTGAACTAGAGTTACAGTGCAATCCTTGTACTCTACTGTTTAATTATATCCAGGTGGGCACAACTGTTGTATATCTACTGTACAAACAAATGAATTAAAAGACAGAATCCCATAACTCACTTGTGTATTTATTTACAAGTTACTATACTCACCCATTGCTCACTAATGCATTCATTTAACCTTGTTCAAAATGCTCTCAAAATCATTACTAGCACCACGCCTTCTAGGGCTAGACTCATACTGGTTTGTCTTTACCTCAAGTCACTTCCAACATGTCTCTTTTGTACAGCGTATGTACAGTGTATCACAAGACATTCAAGATATCATAAATGAAGGGTACCAGTTTAAGGATACAAGCTTCCAAGTTCCATTGAGGGGGAGGGATTGGCATCTCATATGCCTGGGGTGTATTAAATTAAGTAGATCTTCTACAGCACTAATACAGAAGGGGTATTGTTTCTGCTGGTACTATAAACATGCAGGAAATTACAGTACAGTATTACCTCTGCACATAATCAATATAGTACAGTGTCTGCATTAGCAACATTTAAGTAACTTGCTGTGACAAAATGACTGCCAGCCATAGTACTGAGGAGGTCTCACACTAACGATGTTCAATACTTCATGAGATCTCACAACAGAACTTGAAATACAGATCTTACACTACTAGCTGCGACATGCCAGTTACACCGAAATGTACTTTAAGCTATGAACTCTGGATGTTGTGAACACTAGTAACCTCCATAATTTCAAGTTAAAGGCCTGTGCGTCTGTGTGGTATGGCAATTGGCAAGGCAATGAAAACAGCTCTTTAATTCCCAATCGAAAAGCGATGCGAGGAATGATACATGTGTGAAGAATCATGAAGACAACTTTTTATGTTGACTATTGTCTGTACACATATTGAGTGTGACTAGCACAAAGTCAGTCTCACGCTGATAGACAATCGAGCAAACAATGAACAGTGTGAAGAATATTGCACCACCAGACAGGGTAGACTTGTAGTAACACTGAATATGAATTAGTGACATCATTATTTGTCTCAGAGATGAATTCTGTACTCCCTAGATTCAGGTCTCTTCCAGTTTTCCTTCTCTCCCATAATGACTCCCATCCTCCTTAGTCAAATACCTTGCATGCTCTCTCTGCCTCTGAAAACCAATCGCTGATACACCCAATCACATCAACTGATATTTGTGTGTACACAAATTTGTAATCGACACATAACGTCCTCACTGGAAACATGACTAATAGTCTTGGTCTGAATCGAGGTAGTATGTGTTTGGAAAATTTAAACGAAAATATGAAAACAATGCAATCCGTCACTACTTAGGTTTCGAAGACAATGTGAATGTACATTCTTTAACGCTTTCACCTGGGTCCAAAATATGGACCTGGGTACATATAGTCCACTGTCACTCAGGGACTCAAGTACCTGAAAATATAACTCCAGCCCCAAAATTTTGGTTAGCCCCCCAAGAAAAAGAAAATGGGAAATTATTAAAAATAAGTTATCATTCACTTTTATTTTGGGGGGAGAAAGCTTTTGAAACACAGGATCTCATAATAAAGTAGGTCTGGAAGCCATTAGTAAAGTGGCATTTCCTACCATCTGTGAGATATTTTGGAGAAAAAATTTCTTGGTATACTACATACTGTACCAACAGATGGTAGTTCTACGCTTAGATGGTAAAACGTGCATTAGCCTCCCCCCAGGAGAAAAAGACAAAATATGGTCCCTAAAACCATGCCTGCATTCCACACTGACACATAGCAGCAACTTTAGAGGGGCTCATTAAGCAGGTTCACAAATTCATGATATTTTGTCACACCTGTTGAGCATTACTCATGTCGATGGTTAATGGTAAAACTAAGAGATAAAAAAAATCTGACACGCAACTGAAGTAACGATGTCAGGGTAATTAATGATCAAAACCACTTATTGCAAATCTGTGACCAGACACTTTTTACCACAAGCTATTCAGCAGAGGAAACCCTCGTTAAAAAAGTACAATTTCTTAGTACATTTGCAGTAAAAGTAGGGACAGATACATGAGTTATGAGGCTCATTAAAACGACTGGCATCTAATTTTCTTCAAAATTGTCCTAGAATAAACGATATCAACTTGACAGTCTCTTTTAAGACAAAAATGGTGGACAAAACTCAGTTCACAGCATTTGTAACACTAAGCAGGTTGTTTACATCATACCACTAGAGAGGAGCTCCTTTTTACATGTGTTTTTTCAGTACTTCACAACGAAACATGGAATTAGATACCCAATACTGATGTAGTCAGCATGATCCCTGCTTGACTCAACCAGTCCTACCAGCATAGGAATTGACAAGTTTCCAGCGAAAATGTAACAAGAGCTAACGAGCACACTTAAGAGATGGTAATCCAGTTTACAAACAATACTATGGCATTAAAAAAACGCTACATGTGAGTATCTTAGAACACACAGAACATTGTACACAATATTGAAACTTTGGAGTGCTTCAGACTGAGTGCTATGCTCTTAACTTTTCCATTCAGATCACATCTCCTCTGCAAATGCATGTAGACCAGTGGCAGTGTAGTGGAGGTCCATAATACCCCTGCAGCAGTTTTTCTGGCATTCAACAACGAGCAAAAGGGTGCCTGCCGAGCTTGGCGAGGTGATTTCCGGGAATCTAGGTGGTATTTTCATTCATCAACTTCTGTTCAAGTCAGTGCCAACTAATGGTGGCTTCACTTAATCTGCAAACTAGTTTCAGCTACCAAGTAAGTGATGAGGGGTGCCACGAGCCTGCTCCCCCCCCCCCCTGAAGGATGCGCCCATGCCTTGCCACAGTTGCTGACAGTACTTTGAGAGAAAAAGACCTACTGGTGCAGCAGGTGCCCACCCTCAGCAACCACTCTCACCCTCCCTTTCCTTTCCCTATCACCATATCATATATATGTGCGGAAAGTCAATCTCCCCACCTCCCTCCCACTATATCACTGTTAGCATTGCAGAGGTATGTGTCGAAATTCTAGGGCTAAGGGCAGCAATCATGAGTTTGAGAGGTACAGTATCCTTTTCACAAAAATTGTTGGCATTTGTCTATCATCGTAGATGTGATTAAATGTTTCATTTTAGTCTTTCATATCCTAAATCATCCCATTTTGGAGGAATCTTGCCTATAACAGAGCTTCCAGTGGGTGTGTCCCCCAAACATTTTTGCAGGACCAGTGTATCTGTCTGCTCAATTGTAAAAGAGTGTAGGTTAATTTTTTCTTTTTATCTTTGACTTACAGTAATAATAGAAGATTATCAATCATTTTGATAGTGAGTTACCAATCTGTCATACATTGTCACATTGAACATTGTACTGTGTTGAGGTACAGTATTCTGCAGACAAATTCTGTTTACTGACGTTCCAAGCAAAAATTGATTTCGACTTTAGAAAGAGGCTTCTGAGTTGATATCCTTCATTTTGCGACAAGTCTGAAGGAAACCATCGCATGACAATACTTCGAATAGTCGCCTCACAAGTCATGTATTTACACTATTTCTAGAGTTACTGAAAATATGAGAAATTTTAGTATTTTACAAACAAGAGGAGCCTATTACTAATACAGTACTTCAAAAAGAGTCCGGTCCTGGATCTGTAATGAGTGATTTTAATCATTAATTACCTTTTATCATTGCTGCTTCATTTGTGTTCAAAATCTCTTAGTATCTCCATCAACATATATGAGTAACACTCAATGTTGAGTTCTTGAAAAACATCATGACTTTTGCGAACCAACTCGATGAGCTCCTTTAGGTACAACGAAATGTGCATTTTATTGCATCTACTTTTCAGCAATGCTTCATCATGGAACATGATTTATGTTTCATCTGACGTTTACATCACATTCTTATTGACTCGACAAGTCTCAACATCTCTTTAACGAATTACGTGCCTTTTTGCTGACAAAACAAGACAACACTCTGCATTCTTCGTTTATACAGAATATCTTTGCACGAGCATCTCTACCGACACAACTGTAAGCGCAGGAACAAAAAAGGAAAGTAAAAAAAAGTGTCAACAAAAAAAAATTGTTCAAATAACTTTTCGAGAAGAAAAAAAAAGAGACATCACTTGTATGTTTCATGGCATTACATGGGAGATACATTAAAAGCAGATACAGCAACTTAAATTATTTTCAACCTTTCTTTTTTGTACCACTAATATCACACCATCAGTTCCCAGACACTCTGCACAAAAGTTCCACATTGAACAAGCAGACTCAAAAATGAGATCTGTCTCTTCCTAACTACATTTTAATGGATTTTCCTTCCTTTTTGTTCCTTTTTTCCACATTTCATCATTCTTCAATCTGCTGTATTTTTAGCCTCACCATGAGGAGAAGGACAGGCTATTTTTAGCTCTACCTGACATGCTGTAAATATCAAAGTTACCTGGCAGCAGGAATGAGAAAAGATGAAGAGGCACCATGGTTGTATGCTAGCTTACAAATGTGTGATGAAAGAAAACTACAAAGCAAAATTATCTGCACTCAAGAAAAGCCTTTAATGTGCATACTGCACACGAAACAGCCTACCGGTTAATTGTTGGTTCTTGAATTGGTTGGTGCAGGGAGTCTCTATAAACACCCTGGTTGGTGCAGAGCTAAGGAAAAAAGTGTTTTATGGTTGTACTGTGGAGAGGGTTGAACATGTGATTTAAAGTTGGAATACCAGTTGTACTAGTAATCACCTGGTCACTTACCTTTGTTCTTCGTCAGTGTTTCGGGGAAGAGAAAGTAGAGGGAGAGATCACGTGACGCAAAACCTGGAAGGAGAACTATGCATTCATCTTCCAGGATATTTGAATATATGAAAATTTTCTCCACTTTTTGGTTGGTCCCTATGAAATTCAGACTCTCTAGGAGAGCACACCATGCAGTCAATCACCTTTACTTGAAATCACCCAGACCGATTGGGGATGGGTATGAATATTCATCTATGCAAAAATAGGGCTTAAACAATGTTACTTTTGTAGCAGTATGACGTATTCTGCAGAATTTCACTTTTACTGACATGTTTTCAACTCATATGCCAGGTTCAAGAGGCAGTGAAATGACAAATTTATCCAAGTCTGGACAAGTTGATGCATTGCACATCATATATGTGCTGTTGTACAGACTTTGGCTGTTTTTTCTTCTTCTTTTTTTTGTTTACTGTTATGCTGGGTTAATTGTCACGCCAATTTCATTGCAGGGAATAATCCAGTATCACAGTCGCAATATATGCCACACAAACAGGCCAAATACAAACACAAATAAAAAAAAAATAATGTGTAGCAATATGTTGTACGCACAGTACCCTTTCATTTTCACCGATAGTTCTGAAAAACTGCTACACCAAATATGAACACTAAATTATTCCCTGCATCACTTGACTCAAATTTGAACTCACTGTGAACGGTCACCACATGCAATCCAGATGCTTTTGACCTTCAGCAACATATAACTGGTTAAGATTCGAAGCCGACCTATCGTTCAGCATTAACTAACAAGGGAATAAAAGGATGATCAGCAGATTCCTGGAAAGGTGACATTACGTTTAGAAAGTTACTTCAACTGTGAAGGATTCAGTTTCCCTAATATCTTTTCACTTCTTAGTTCTGCCTAAGTATGGTGGCTACAGAACATCACCATATATGGTTCTCAAAAGAAATGCTACAGTAGGGCAGCATTTTGAGAAATATTTACAATCACTGAATTAGTGTCAAACATTTTTTTTTTTAAAAAGAAGAAGAGATACATTTCATGCACACAATACGTTGTGTAATTGTGCGGAATATCTTTCCTCCTTTTGTTCCTCACAACATCTTTTCAGTTTAAGTTTGCAAAGAGCACTGGATAAGTTTGGTAGTGATACAACCTGAACACAAACAAAAGAAGTGTTTACTACAGCAGACATTTAGGAGGTGTCGCAAAGGTATTAGCATGTAGGCTAATCACTTCAGTGGACTGATCCAAAATCGGCTGTAGCCAACACCGAATAAATACATATTGAGGGTGCTTGGCTCTTTGTGCCACCATCAATCATACATCCTGAAAGTATCTCACATGGAATAACTTGCTACTCGAGGACCAATCACACAGCCCATCGAAAGCACGACTTTAAGAGGTAATGGTAAACAGGCAAATATTGACACCTTGACAAGTAAAATTTCAGAAACAAATGCATTTCAGAGTTTATAAATCAATCATTAATCTTGTCAAACTGCCATAGTCATGTACATGTGCAAATTTGTCCTTCCATTGTACTGTCATAAATGACAAGTTACACTGAAGACTGCAGGCACTACAAAGAAACAATGTGTGGTAAGAATGTACAAGGGGGAACCTAAAAAAAAATGGTGAAGAATGTTTACAAAGTACTTTCTTACAATGACATATTGCAGATAAAATACTTACAAAACAGGTACTGTAGTGTACTGCAATAGAGTAGGATACAAAACAATGAATATGTCCTCAATGCCAAGGAATGCACTACTCACTGCGTGCTGTGTATTGGCAGGACTATCCATTGGGCTGAGTGCCACCATCAGCTGATGGCTGCTGATGGTGACCCCTCCACTTCCCGATGGCCAGAAATGGCATTTTACAATGTGTTCTAAGCTGTTCATACCCAGCCTGTAAAGTAGTGATCCCATGTGAATAATTTCCTAATTAATGAGAAAATACTCTATGAGGGATGGTAAAACATATTACATGTGTTGACATGATACTAGAATCACAACAAATCCATCTTCTTTTGTTTATTCTCAGAGCACTTGGAAAATATTAGGGGGACTTAAACATACCTTTAAGTCCCCACTTTTTTTCATCAGGGACTGAGTCCCCAAAGCCTCTAGAACTCTACCTCCACCCCCTCCCTCCTCCCTCTCCCAGTTCTGCTGCCACTGATGGATTGAGCATTTGGAAAGCTAGATCATGGAAAACTGTAACTATCTCTTCATTCCCTTGCATGATGATAGCATTAATGTCTAATGGTAGGAGCTTTGGCTACACTTCCAACATCTGAAGGAAACATGGAGTAAGATGCATCAAAAACATTGCTAAATAAATACTGTCCACATTGGTGACTGTGGTTTGAGGAAAGTTCTAATAAAACAATGACATTTCTGAGAACTGCAAAGGAAAGATTTTGGCAGGAAACTGTGGCTGTGAGGAGAGCCCGTTTGAGAGCAGCAGTGGTGTGATGTAGGTACAATTTTCGACCAACGCTATCTAAGAAGAGGGTTGCAGAAAATTTTCAGATAAAAATATTCCCATCACAGGAGTTTACCTTCCCCATCTCTGCCAGGTCCCCTTTCACTCTAGTGGCACCCTCTGAAAAACCACTGCTGAGGGTCAATGGTCCTTCTCTCCCCTCCACACCATGTCATCACTGTTTTACATGCAGTTGGAAAGATGGCAAAGAGAGAGTAAATGGCAGTATGTTCTCTTGACAATTTACAGACATCTTCCTCGCAAAATGTCCATGACAAAAATTAAAAAAAAAACAAAGATCTTTTAAGCTCTCTGGGCTCTTGGAATACTACTCACCAATGCTGATGAAGAGTGCATGCTACACAAGTCCATCATTTAAGACACAAGTAAAAAAGTTATTCAATTATCCAAAAACAGTTATGCATTAATGAAAGGTCAATTTCAGGAGTTAGCACTACCCACCAGATGCACCCAAACTACACCCTTGTGTATCACTTACATCAACCCCCAATTGCAGCAGTATCCTACAGTTAATGCATACTGGTCCAAAGTTGATCAACCTTGTTCATACATGCAAAATGACATTTTGATAAAAGAGAAGAGAACGAAAGAAAAATTGGGTTTGTAAATAACCGCATTATCTGTTAAAAAACAAACTCGGAGAAAGGGTAAGCAAGATTCACATGTCAGCAATGTTCGTTCCCAATATACAAAGTACCACCACTGTTTCGTGTAAGACAGCAGACGACAAAACACTGTCGATCTACGTCTTCATTGCAAATAATCCTCCAGTAAGTTTGCTCCTAAAATTGACCATGTTTTCATCTGATGGATAATGCACAATCACCAGACTGAAATGGGCCAATAGGAGTAGAGGATTCTTCGCAAGTATGTATGGACATGTGATAAAATTGTCAATGCATACGACATTAGATCTACTCAGTAGGATGAACTACCTGCATATCGATTTGACATTACACTTGTTTCGGATGGATCGTAGCAGTCGATGTTTTCAGAATCTCTGAAGCAATTAAGAGGAATGGGGACAGGGTGAGCATGTGATCAGAAAACGATAAAAACAAAGTGATAGGGAAATTTACCAATCTTTCCATAGTAGTGTTTCCTCGCAGTCGCTGGGTTCAGAATTAGCTCAACAGTGACTGGTTTAGAAGTCTGGCAATTGTACAGCTTGTGTAGTATGCAAACACAATCATCAATAAAAGTTCAATATGGTACAGCGGGAGTTTGCAACAGAAGACCCATACATACACAAAGAGCTCAAGAGAGACTTTTGTGAGACCTTAATTTAAGCTCCCCACAAAATTGAAAGCGATGTCACCTTTATTATTTACACAAGTTTTGTTGAATTTGTTGCAGAGAACTGTTAGCTACAAGTGGCAAGCAGAGATGGAGAAAAAACTCTGAGGACACAAAATGATACTATTCTGGCAAAGAAATTTGGTTAAATGTACACATCATAGAAATGTAATTTAGGATAACTGTCTCACAGTACAATGGTGAACTTCCTTCAGCCACTTTAACACAAGTGACAAGTCTTATATAAACTATAAGTGATCAGATTCCTGAATTAAACAAAAAACAATAGTGTTAAGGTGTCAGAAAACAGCATCCCGGAACAAGACTCTTAGCTTCGGTATACACTGCTTAATTAATTTCTACTATGTCTGAGGATGAACCCAAGCTTGCTGAAATAGCATGCATTTCCTACCCTCTGTTATATTTTCTCTTGTGAGGTCAAGTCATACACTCTACTACTAAGCCACAGAAGATCTGATGTACAACTGATCTGTAACACATCCAGCACGTAATAACACAGGAAAAGCAGGATCCTCCTTACACGGAAACGAGACAATTGAAACGAAGGGAACAGAAAAAAGGAATTCATACTTCTTCAAGTATCCAACGTATGAAGCCAATGCTCAAAAACTGAATTACTGACAAAAAGATAAGTATTAAATGTGCTTTGGAATTTCATGGAAGCGACCAGCTAAATAATGAGAGGAATGTCCAATGGAAGTGGTTACTTAATACGACTTGCTGAAAATGGAGGAAACAAGACAAGGCACTATTCAAAACAGAGATAAAAACAATGTTCAAAGTGGAGAGGGTGTGTGTGGGAAAATCGTTTCTCGGCATGAAAGTATCTGAGGGAATCAAAGGGAGAGAAAGCTACCACACAGGGGGGAAAAGCAGAGACTTTGCACACCAAAGAAAATCTTTTCAAAAGAGGACAGCAAAGAAAAGACTGCACACTTAATTGGAACAATAGGTGTAGGATCATAAGGTTAATGGGCCACTGTATACAGTTTGATCTTTGAGACTCCACTGTGAGTAGTAAGATTAATGAATGTCCCACGAAAAGCATCACTGTTTGTCAGGTGATCTTCCCCCCCATTCAAACAAACTTGTGCAAGCAAAAAGTGTGACTGCTGTCCCAAAAGCCCAGGGTTTTGAATCAATGCCAGAAAGCACAATAATAGAAGCACAGACTCACAACTCGCAAAGATGGCAGTAATCAGCAGCATGCGACACCATCTGGACACTGTAGCCCATAGTCTTCATTAGTTTACTGTAGGTCATATTTACACACTAAATACTGCAGTATTTTAAAACCTGGTCTAGTCTAAACTGGTACGCTGGAAAAGAAATGTCTTTCTGGTATGGACCAAGAGGTAGAAAAGTGAGGCCATAGCAATGAAAACACAAACATGTACTGTTCATCTCGCTGGTTAACAAAATGTGTCACTGCATCAGCAGAGATTAAGTGTAGTGGTAGTCATCACAAAACTAAAGTAATCTGGTTTGGATATTTACAAGTGACTAACTTACCTGGTGCCCAACTATTGCATACATCCCACTGCCGTTCTAGCGTGACAGTGGGATGTGCACTTGTTGTGTTGAGACAGGTAGGTGAAGAATGAAGTATATATCTGGCATCCTATATGCCAGAAATTGTTTAAAGTCTGTTCTTCAGACAAAAAATTTGTGGGGGGTACTTGAATCAAATTTAGATGACAATGTATGGAACAATGTCACAAAATGTGGTGATGAATTTGTGACCAGCACAATGAAAGATTGCTAATATCGGTACAGCAACTTAAAAACAAGAAATGACATAATTTTTGTCCGGACACCTAAAACTTGGAAAAGGACAACCACATTTTACAGATTAGTTGTCTCTTAGACTAATTACTTTATCAGATGAAATTGTTAAAATTTCACCACCGCATCACACAAAGCAGCCTGCAAGAGACTTAGAGTCCAGGCAAGGTAAGGGTTTGGTTCAACATAAACAATGAGTCACCGTCTATGTGCGCAACAAAAGAAAATTTGCCATCCAAGTCGCAAACAGTCACAGAAAGTTATTTTTGGCAAAAGACACATGACACCCTGTAGTTTGGACATGCTTTCCTGCGGACATTCCCGTCTATTACTAGATGCTTGTGTCATCAGCTCTTCAAGCCTGAAGCAAGACATTAGACAATGTCACAAGAACGTAACACTGCAATACCATTGGCATATAGAGCAATTGAAGTATACTTTTTCTGACAGCACAGATGTAACACCCTGCACTTTGCACAAGCATGCTAAACCTTTTTGTAATTAGATGTTTATGTTACCCAAGTCTCTGTTTTAGCCTGGAGCAAGATAGTATTGCAAACATATTAAAATACCTTTGGCATACAGATTACGGTACCCAAGTAAGTACCAGTATTCGCAGTTCCGGTGGCTGAATCTGTTTGTACGAGCACCGGTACTTTTGAATACTTTTCAGTACCCCCGAAAAGAATCAGTACTGGTACTGTCTCAAACAAATGAACACAAATGTTTTTTTCAAATGTAGCATTAATACCTACATATCAACTATCAAAAACAACCAAAAACAAATTCCATATCCATTTTAAAACTTTCCATTTCAATATCTCACAAAAAAACAAAACTCAAGGCTTCTCAAAGTAAACATATTCATTGTCGTCAACGATCATGGTTGAATCAGCTATTTGCATCACCATGGCAAAATCATGCAAACCGCACAGGCTACACCAACACGTATTGCCTATTTTGATATGACACAAACTTACTGCAAACGAAGAGTAAAGTATTTGTGTGTCATGCTAAATGAAAGTCACGTAAAGAAGATTAACTCAGCTATTTAGAATTTGAAATAGAAATAGTTTTGTTTAGGTTTAATTGTTGCAGCAGCGTTTTCTTTTTTATTTGCGTTGTCTCTTGAAGGCTCATCTTTGTATATTTCTTTAGCCTCATGTGGTCGTTAAAGTACCAAGTGGCTCAATCAGTTACTCCTGATCAGTTTGTCATGTTGGTGTCACAGGTTCGACCAGTGATCAGTACTGCATTTGCGATGCTTTTTTCTTGTCTTTTTCCTCTTTTCCTCTATTGATTAAATGTATTGGTTTGATAACCTTTGCTTAATTTCCTATGTAGCCACAAACCCCATCCGCTATTTTGCTGATTATAACTGAGTCTGTATTAATGATAATGGAGAAACAAAAACAACAACAAAGACAAACTGGTTTTTCTGCAGCTGCCCTTCATCTTATTCAAGACCTTGAGATGGACCGAGACCAGTTGCCGTTGGGGGTACAGTATAATATTCATTATCGCATGCGGAAACAACATTAACATTAGCTAACATTATATATGCTCAAACATGCTATGATGGTCTAACTTTACAGAAATCAGGTGGCTTGGAATTTTAGGAAAATGGAAACAAACTGTTCGAAATGTTTGAAAATTGCCTTTTATGCTATTCAAGCACCAAGTCAGCTGACCTTTATATAGTAGCTTAGCTACTGCTGATCGGTCTATGTTAAACCACATTCATTATCATAATTTCTCCCCCTCCCCCCATGAACCATATAGGACAATCCCACCCAAAAATTTTACGTCAGAAATGTGTTGTAGGAATTTCGTGAAATTTTGTCAGTTTAACTCTGACAAACACAGAAATTGCTTAACAGGAAGATCATACTCAAAATACCCTTTGAAACTCTCTCAAATAAAGGAAAGAGCCTGAATATTTGAGCAGCAATTATGGTACAGACAATGCAGGGCCCCAAACAGTGTTGGTGGCTTAGACTTGAGCTTCTCACTAATATAATTGTCAGACATAGGCTAGGCCTAATTGGGAAAAAATGATATGACCATTACTTAAACCTGTTAAGTCACAAAAAAAAAAAAAAAACAGAAAAACATTCTTCGTTCATTTTCTCTTTTAGTACCCAATGAGAGACATAACTCCAAGGAAAGTAAAGTCATGTTGCGACTACCACCCAACATGTAGCTGTTCGAAACATCCATCCCATGAGGTACTCTAGATATCCTTTCTGGAATACAGACACTGATATACATCACAAAGTGCATAACAAAAGTGGCATAAATAGGTAACTTGTAAATGGGATATTGTTCATCCCTCTTTTAAGTGAGTCTTTGATGTGCCGTGATAGATATACATTGGAAGAAAGAATAACGCATTGCCATGAGGTTTCATTATTGGATCAGTGTGATCAAAGTTTCATGTCAGTCCACATCGCTCAGAGGAGACTACATGTCCATCAAAATTTGGCATTTGATTTGGCATTAACTTGAGACCAAACAGTTTGTTTGTAAAGGACCAGACTGAGTCACAGTCCTGTCCCCCTCTGTCCCTCCCACCCTGGCTCTCTCCCTCCCACCCTGGCTCTCTCCCTCAGCCTCTCCTCAACTCCCCCATCTATACACTGAATGAGATAGTAACAATGCATTAAGTTTTAATCCAAACTTACTACATATGGTGTCCATTTGGCAGTAATGTTTCCAATAATGTCTTCTTGAAATCTTTTCAACACTAGAATTGATTCTTGTGATATCTTCAGTATCCTAAAACTTATGGAACTAGGATACAAGGTAATGTTTTGAGGGGAACCTGGACTGAGTGAAGTCTCAAGTTCTTCCACTGTCTACATTAAAGTCCCCACAATGATCTGGATGTACATCAACCAGCAACATTCACTGACTGCAATAATCTGAATTAAACAACATACCTTGTGCCATTAGCAACTGCCATTATGGCATTGCTTATGTCATCTGCTGTCATGGACCAAAAGTCCAAAGACTGACCGATTTTTCTGCCAACAATTCTGCTAGCAACATCAGGCTGATCCCAGGCGAATGGTATGGCAATTATGGGCACACTATGGTACAATGCTTCGTAGAGGCCGTTGACGCCACTTTGATACAATAACAACTTGCAGTTTGGATGACCTGTTGAAATAACAATTAAGTGAACATCAAGTGGAACAGGTGGGTGGAGAGTGGTAGATGCTCACAATGAAAATCTCTGAATTTAGCCAAATCCAAAGATTGTGTAAATACTCAGCAGATCAATAGTAGGTGTTCAAGTATGATTGGATTCCTAATGTACAATATAACAACAATGGGTTTCTACTGTAAAAAGAGTGTACACTTCTAGTATTAAAATTTACCTCAACTCCCAAAACAAATCCAGACAGAGATTGGGCTGTATAGGTGCAGCGACTTATTACGTCACAAAAGAAAATTAGACACAAAGTTTGCAATCATGAGTCACAGTACAGCATTTTGTGTATGAAAGAGACGTAAGTACTCGTAGTTAGAATGCCTGAAAAGTGGAATGAAAAGCATGCGCACTGCCATGAAATGGACACACTGCTGTTATTTAAGTAATTACACTGGTATGAATATTTGCATAATATAACAGTCTTCTTACAATAAAAATCGTCAGTCAAAGAGAGAGAATTAATGTTTAAGCATGTACTTTACTTTCCATATTTTACACATTTCTGAGAAAACTGTCCCTAAGTCTAGGTTCTAACAGATCATTTTCCACAATGTGTTAAAACCTCCCAAGCCAATTGGTCGTCCTACATGTATCTCATGTGACGAGAGTCCCTGCTTGATAACTCTCGGCAAACGTCGCCAGTTTACGGTCGCTCTTTGCACGTAGCATCGAAACATCAGTAACGCACATACCTCTCAACTACCATAATCGTATCATCCTCTATACATTTGTACACATGCAAAGAGAATACTGTACATAAACTAAAGACCTTTGAAGAGAGTCACGTACAGGCTGATGTCACATGAGATTTAAGATGACCATCAATAACCTTTAATCAAAAAGGAAAAGTCTTAGAAAGGCTCACCTTACAGCCATTCAGGTTTAAATAGTATTGAGGGCAGAAGATAGAGCAACAGATGGAATCAGTGGTATCACCAGATCTTTCATTTTTTTTTTTGGGGGGGGGGGAAGGCACTGAGGGAAAACCATGATTGTGCAGAAGGACACTGCCAGTCAATATTCATGGTGCTGGCAGCACCACCGAGCGCAGAGCACAAGACTTATAAAGGTTGGGGTCCAGGAGTCTGCCTTAGGGTTCTTGGTAGGGATACAGGTGTGAAGTCCTGCTAGAGGCCCATGGGGAGAAACCCCAGAGCCCTTGGGTTTTATGGTTATTTGTGATAGATTAAAGATATCATTTTAAACGTAATTACAATGTCTATAAACATAAGTCTAAAATAAAACCTGGATAACTTTGGTGTCCAGGGGTAATGCCCCTCCAGGGCACAGAGCCTTAAGGTACTGTATTTGTGATGTATGAAAGTTATCATTTTAAAGTGTAATTTCATACACTAAACAGGTCTACAGATAAAGTTGGATAACTTTGAGTATGAATAAACAAAGACTTAAAACTAATGTTGGATAACTTCAAGTATAGTCCAAGCAAAGTACCAGTGAGGTCTAGGCAAAGTGTTACGTATTACATTCATCATTTGAAGTGAAATTCTGTAGACTAAAGAGGTCTAAAATTAATCTTCAAGGATAACTGAAATTATGCCTCAACACAGGTCCAAAACCAAAGTTGGAAATCGTCAAGTCCAAATCTCTACGAGGGGTCCAGGGAGAGAAGCCACAGTGTTGCACTGTCTTTATAATGTCTTAAAGTCATCACCTGAAGACAGGTCTACAATCAAAGTTGGACAAGTCTGACTAAACAGGTGCAAACCACAGTTGGGTGACTTCAAGTCCAGGGAAGTCCCTGTGGAGGTTCAAGGGGGGAAAGTACCCCGAAGCTCCAATGTCTTTACAGTATTTGTGATCAATTTAAGGGTAATTTTATTGATTTTAAACACATGTCTAAAATTAAAATTAAAGTTGGACAATCACAACTTCTGAATTCTTGAGATCACAGATATTTTTCACCTTAGGTTTACATAGATGCTTTTGAATTTTATCAACAGGAAAAATCTACTGCCACAGCTCATGCTTAGCACTACTAATCACAAAAATCACTTTCTCTGATCAACAAAGTTTGGTAGCATACATTAAAATAGGAATTATTTGTTAGCGGAAAAATCTCCTCCAAATCTGAATCATGCTAAGTTCTGTAGCAGCGCTTCACACAATTATATTTTTTTTTTTTACTTTTCATACCCAGTAGATCATTCTGTGGGAGCCATTTCATTGCCATGACGTTTTCTGGTATTTTGACATCCGTGTCATCAGTGAGCTGCCAGAAGACCCTCTGAGGAAGTTTGGAAAATGCTTCAGCAAAGAGGACGTTCATGTCCTGCTTCAGGTTGACGACGTACGTGCCAAGTGAGAAGATGATGAAACCGGCATCGCCAGCACCGTCAGCAAATTCAAGCACATCCTGTTGAAGAAAGGAAGTTTGAGATTAACCTCACCCCCAACAAAGATGACAGATTCAAAGCAAAGTGATGGAATTTTTTAAAAGTGGCATTTTGCGGTCACTTCCAATCTTTGGAAAATGCTGGTCAACGGTACAATTACCATCGAAACAAAAAATGTAGAGAACGAACCATTGTTTGTACGAAAAATCAATCATTTCCGAACAATCTGTCGATTTCAAATTTTTGTTGGCTAACAATCATTTAAGGATGTTAATTTTTTGTTTAAGTGACTCTATACTTCTAATTGACATATCTAGCACAAGTGAAACATGTTCAAGCTATGTAGGTACCTTCTCACTGATGTGGGTATTCACAAGTGACTATACCTACCCAAACATTAATGCATACATTTAGCCTTGCTCTAAGTGTCATCGAAATTAATTCTAGCACAGCGCACTCTAAGATCTAGCCTGCCCTTCTTTGCCTTTCCCTCCAGTCTGTTCACACAAGTGTGTCGATCTGAACACGTTAGCTTTACAGGTACATCGTGGAAGTTTGTTATTATAGCCATGTCAATGTAGAAGAAACATGCATTAGGGAAGAGTCAGCAAATCTGTGAATTAATAAGTACTGTCAAAGCTTCAGGGATAACTTCTTTGATGTTATCCAAGATGACACATATTAACATGATTACTTGTGCAGTTCATTATTAAATTACAGAACTGTCTTTATATGATGAAGTTTTTACCCTAAAGTTTTTTTGCAAATATGAACTGGAGCACATGGCACAATAGCTGTCTGGAGTGTAAGTCTTCACGTGGAAACTGAAAAAAAAAATCCCTCCATATTGGGACAACATGGGCAAAGGGCCAACTGTCCCTTTTTCAAGACTACAGACATCGACGTTCAATACTGACGTTACTTCACAAAACACTGCACCTACAGTGGACCTCCTAATTCCTACGTTCAAGTGCTTTAGTAAGTACTGAACTAAAAATTCTTTGTAGAATATCCACTTACACTGACTCATTCACAAAATGCGATGCTCAGTGGAGTGTAAAATTCCCAGACTTTGATCCCCTCAATTTTACTACGGTATGTGTTTTGCGCTTTATAAGAACCGTGTATTATTATTATTATTATTATTATGTGCACTCCATTTGCCTTTCACAGAAAATTTCAAGTAGCTAGAATATTGAACCCTAAACTTGAAAAAATCTCACCACCTATGGCACATGTCGGCGTTAATACTGCCTGAATTGCTTTTCAATGGCTTTGTTTCGTGTCATTTTATTGTGTTTTGAGCTACAGGTACTGAAGCAGTACTAGATATTGCAGTAACCTTGAATGTATACATCCCAGGTCTGTAAAAGCATACTTTTCAAAGGATTTCCATCTTTAGTATTCCAGTTGCACAGTTATATTTGTTATATCCACAGTCCATGTGACCTCTTAGAGAAGGCTCAAAAGAAAACTTGGAATGCAACTGAAATTTCGAGCTTTACAATCTTGTGTGTGCTGGCCTTGACAGTGGCCTCTACATACAGTACTACACTTTGACTAGAATCCCCACAACTCACTGGTATGGGTATTCACAAGTGACTATACTTACATCTTGTTTCACTAATGCATACACTGAGGCTTGCTCCAAATGTCCCCAAAGTTAATTCTAGCACCATGCCCTCTATGGCTTAGCCCACCCTTGTTTGCATTTCGCTTGTGTATGAACTAGAAATTATTACGTGAACTACATGGCATTTACTCAAAGAAGAGTTAAAACTGAGCAAATGAACTTACAAAAAAAAAAAAAAAATGAATCAGTTGTACAATCAGGAAAATATTCAGTCAGTCAGTCAGTCAGCTGGGAAGGGACTTTTTCCTGTTCCCTAACAATTTTACCTTTACAGTAACACTAGGAGAAAATTCTTCATTTGATGTATTTTCAGTTTTTTTTTTTTCTCAAAATTTCACATGAGAAACTCACTTGATGGATAAAGAAATGTATAGTAGGCATACAATATCATGACATGATCTTGACTGATAAGACTTCTGTACCTCACAAAGACTAACCAAAGTGACAATAGTAATTCGTACAGGAGTGATGCAGTCATATCCAAAGGCTGGTTTAACTCCAATAGAATGGGAGTGCGGTTCCTGTGTTTAGGCAAGTAAGTGAGGTGTGAAGTAAATGGGTCATTCCATAAATAAGGGTACCAATGGTGTTTGGTGTTCCATTTACATTGTGACATTTTCTTACAACAGATTTTGTAATGAAGATTTACAGTTAACTTGTCAATATTACTTCAGATACATCTATCTGTTGGTACATTTCAAACAATATACAACAAAACATTTTTACTTCTTGCACTCGGACTATATGTCACAATAGACTGTCATATGTTTCACGCGTAAAGGGACACCAAAGCCGTGACATTAAAAAAAATCAAACAGCCCGGTTTTTTTTCTTTTGAAGTAAATGAAAAGCTTTATTATGCTTGTGTTAATGTTCTGCATTATTACTATGTACGATAATTTTGTCATTTTCTTGTGTTAAGATTGACTGTTAAAATGCTTAGCTGAGCAAGTACATTGAAGCAGAGTTCATGTGTTCCACGTGTAAATGTAAACCAAAATTTTGGTGTCCCCTTTACATTGTAACATGTTGTGAATTACAGCCAACTGATAAAAAAGTAGCAAATGATATTAAATGAAATGGTGTTGCTACACTTTACCTTTGCAATACCTATTATGTGTCTGGATTTGGAAAAGAATGAACAACTTAAACATAATAATTTTTGGAAAGTCTTGATGTCACAATGTAAATATTTTACCTGGGGACACCAAAATGGTGTCCCCTTTAACTGACTGTAAAAATTGCAATGTCCCAAATACTCCTAATTTTTGCAACTGATTGAAGTGTGTGAATGGGAAGGAACAAAATATTAGCTTAGATGGGCATGTATCCCATAAACTGTATGACATATGGCATAAAATTCTAAAAAATGGGCTTTGGTGTCCCATTTACATTGTGACACAATATGCCATAAAAGTAACAAAACAACAATATTTTTATTTTCAAGATGCAATTATGCTTTAGTTTCAATGTATTTGCTGAGGAATGTTATTATCTTTCAGTTGGCATATTACTTTTTTTACCTTCCCTTATCCTAATTTTTGCCCAAAATGTCATACATTGGACCCCTTATGTATGGAATGACCCACATCTCCACAATTTGGAGGGAAGTGATACCACCTGGCCACCATGGCTATATGCAGTGATACAGTAAATACAAATCTACATACATATACATGTGTGTCGATATTCCTGGATTTTACTACATAGCACACTACGGCATGCATGCAAGCTGTACAGTGTGCGTGTCGCATAGATAAAGTGAGCAGGAACACTGCTAGTCTGCTAAATGTCACAAAAATGTATGTACGCATACCAGTAAATTTGATACTTTTTGTAAAATGTGAAGAAAAATTGTTCTAGCAAACTTTTTGAGTTGGCCACAAGCTCAGCTCTGACTACAGGGTTAATATGTTCACAAAACACAGAGCCTGCAGGTTTTGAGTGTAGTATTATCAGCAACTGGGCAGAGCTGCAGAAACTTGTATTCGATAGTATACCATATTGTTTCCCGGAATTAGGGTTCATCTGGAAAATATGGCAAAGAAGCTGATTTCAACTGATTATTCAACTGACCAGTAGGTACAGGTACCAATATTCAACAAAAAAAGGGAAAAAAATCGGCAAGTATGGATAGGGGTTTTGGAACTTGATTTTTTCAGGGGGGATCATAAGAACCATGGGGTCAATGACCCTAAATTATACTCAAAACATTGTTGTGTTTGGTATCGAATTAAAAGAAATTAATTGGCTTGTAAATCACAACAGTGATATAGTGATAACACTGCCTCAAAAGTACTGTAGAGTTGCTGCATGATGAATCACCATTGCCACTTTTCCTTCAATTGCCCTGCATCGAATATATCATAGGGGTATCATAGCACAACTGAGCACACACAATAAATATGTGTAAAAATGTGGATCATCTACAGTAATATTACGTCATACTTTCAAATCTTCAGACATGATACTTAACTGTCATACATCGAAATAATTTATGTTCCATGCAACTCTGTGGTCTGATTTCATATTGAGATCAGAATCTGTTTAATGAATTTTTTTTTTCTCCATAACTTCATATCGCTTTGGCTACTTAAAAATGACATCTGTTGACATCAGGAGAAAATTTAGTCTCTCATCCGTATCATTCGACATTGTTTGATGATCGCAGTATCACAACACTTCTCTGCAGTGGGCGACCATAACAGTTACAATGAAAGCACAAACAATTTTGATTGCACATATGATTCACTTCTGCTACAGTATAACATCATGATCAGATGTTATGAGAAAAATTAAGATAAGAAGTCCTTTTTATTAAACTTAATGAAACCTGTACTTTTGTTTCATTTAACAAATGCATACATTTCAGATTGCCACATCTGTGAATGTGTTAAATCCACATCTGTGTGCAGTGAAAAAAAAAGATAATTACATGTGCTGGTAATTAACAGACCTTCACTGCCAGTAATGATCCATATCTGATCTACAATACTGATGTACTACCAGCTGGCTAATACATGCTCACAGTATTATGTTTCGTCAAATATCGGGAGCGAACTTACTGTACGGTCGTCAAATAACGAGCAACGAGGAACAACCAAAACTTCAGTGTGATTTTCTACACTGTGCCTACTACAAGTCATATACATCAACACAAGGAATTCAAAGGCTTTACAATCTATAGGTTTGTTCCACAAGGAATGCACGCAGCTGTGAAGACATTTCGTACCGTACCGCATGTAAATTAAATACACTGGAATATTAAATGTGCAGTGCTACAAGCACTATGGTCTGAAAGTATAATGGCATAAAGAGCAAATGTTTTCCAATGATATTGTTCACCTCCACTCCTGGTGAATTGATCAGAACAAGTGAAGTTCTCAACCGGAGGTGAGTATTCCCAAGTCCTTTCTTCCTACGAATTCTCACATCACCTTGGAAGTGCTACTCATTTTGGCTCTCAACCTGACCCTCTGTTATTTTCCACTAACCTTAAATTGTACCTGAATGTCATCTTCAATGGTACAATGAGAGGAAGGTACTTGTTAGGATCTACCGAGCCATTACTAGAGGCAGTGTTTTAAAACTTTGCTCAATTTCCCGTGAACATGATAGAAAATCTACCGATTTCCTGCTGACATTGTGTAGTCCTATAACAAGCACACGAAGCATGCGAGCAAATCGGTATGGGGTCCCGGGCCTGCCTTGGGGCCCCAGCGGGGTCAAGGAGTAAAACCCCTTGTGGGGGTCTAGGGGGCAAGGCCCCTGGAAGACTTGGGGTTTCTACCATGTCAAAGGGAAAAAACTGTTGCAGCTGAGCACAAAAAATATGACTGAAGATCTCCTTCCTACACTATGTTGAAAATCAATCACAAAAGCTTAACATCAGCCTATTTGCGTAGTTGCAATCATACCTTTTTTTTAAATGTGAAGAATAAGTGTCACATAAAAAATGACAGAAACAAGTGAAACTTGAGTTCAATATCACGCTATAAGAATATGCAAATTCCTAGAATAAACGTCCCAATCACGGAACTCTTCACTATTCATCAGTCCTGTCGCAAATGATGAAACGAAACTTTTTCTCTGGTAACGTTGCAAAGAAGCAAAGACCATGCTATACACTGTCAACTAGCTGTACTACGAGCTCTGTGCATTTGACTAGGGAAAATCCTGGCATGTTTCTAAAAAAAAGCTTTTAAACTGCAAAACTGTCAACACACTTCCCAAAATAGTTATGTCTGCATCTGTCATGAAAGGGTTGATTCAAACATTAATTTATACGGGTCGCTTTCTTTGCATTCACAAATATTGCCATTCGGATATTCCCTTCCACTTAACTAGCTCTTTGGTTGGCTCGCTTCACTTTTCGAAACATCCATCTCTCTTTATGTGTTAACACTTTTAATATTGACAATTTACTCATTTCTTTGAGGAAAGTGTAATGTTTGGGTGTTATCTCCAAATTGGACTCACACAAAACACCTGTGACATGGTATTCATAACGTTTAAACCCTGCCACCTGTTTAGCTCCCATATTCATACCAAACATTTTTTTGATCACTGATGAATGTGACCATTAACAGGCAGTACAAAGCTGCGAACAAAAAAAAGTTTAACGGTTTTATCACGGCAATTTCTTTAGTGCATGTAATGTCATATTTTCTAGAAAGGTGCTTGGCTCTACCACTGCATCTGTGTGTAGGGCTGTCAACGTAAAGAAGGTAAAATGGTCAAGCGCCCACATGTGGGCTCTGTTTGCTCCGCTGGGTATGCATCTTGTGTGTACATGCTCACAGAGAATCTGTTGTGCTGACTCCAGAAGAAAACCAGAATGCAGAAATGCATTGTGGTTTCGATGATCTATTTAGAGGAAATTTTTTTCTGAATCTGATATAATAGCATTAGTATGTGTCACATTTGTCACATTTTCACAATTTGACCCCTGTTGACCCCAAATGACCTTTGACCTTCACAAAAAACAATAGGGTTCCTCTACTCAACATGGTACAACTACATACAAAACATGAGATCTCTACAAGCTTCCTTTCTTGAGATATCGTGTTTTCAAGGTTTTCACAACTTGACCTGTGATGACCCCAAACGACCTTTGACCCCTACCATAAACAATAGGATTCTTCTTCTCAATATGGTACACCTACATACTAAATATCAGATCACTATAAGCTTCCCTTCTTGAGATATCGTGTTTTCAAGGTTTTCACAATTTGACCTCTGTTGACCCTGAATGACCTTTGACCTTCACCAAAAACAATAGGATTCTTCTTCTCAATATGGTACACCTACACACTGAATATGAAATCTGTGCATGCTTCCTTTCTTGAGATATCATGTTTACAAGGTTTTCACATTTTGACCCGCTGTTGACCCCGAATGACCTTTGACCTCCATCAAAAACTATAGGGTTCTTCTCTCTCAATATGGTACACCTACATACCAAATACAGTAAAACCCCGTTTATCCGAACACGTTGGGACCAGACGTTCGGATAACTGGAAAAGTTCGGACTAAACAGGGGTTTCATGTTTCTCATTAATTTGCTATCCCTAGTGAAACATGCTGCTTATTAATAAAGTGAAATTAACCATTGCTTACGTTGTCCTCCGTGTTATTTCTTTGGTTTCATATTAAAAATAATATTTGTTGAAAATTCAAAGTGTTGCGTGTGTTTTTCTTAGATTGAACTTCCAAGGAGGAATAAATTGAATGAGGGTACCATAATGAATGTCCGTCTGGGTTGCGATACTTTGCCCGCCATTAGGATATCATATAGCCTACACACGGAATTCTAACATTCAACCAAAAGCAACAGTAGCCCACATTTTCAAAAGAATGCGATAAAACTAACGAACATGCATTTAAAATTTTACTTCTACAAACGGTATAAACGCTTGCAAAAATGGAAAAGAGAGATGTATAGTGAGAAGCATGGCACTTACTGTAAAACCCCGACAGTCCAGCCGCTAGTACCAGCTACTTGCGAATTTAGGAGCGCTAGCTACAACATTGCGAGGCTGCGAGTGCGGTTACTTACGTGGTACTGTTTGAAAGCTAGGCTTATCGAAATGCCGGAATCTCGATAGTAGAAAAATAACGTGCGCAGCAGTAATTTTTTAAACAATGATTGGAATCGAACTGTGGCAAGGGATAATTCGCCCATATGTCTTGAGTACAGCTCACTTTATTTGTTTGAATGAGCTTTGTTGTACCGCCTTAATTGGAATATTCAGGTGATTTGAAAAGTTTGATCGACTTTATCAAAATGGCCTTTTCCGAAGTTTAACTAGGTTATAGAAGCGTGCTATCTTTCACAAGCTCAGTTAAGTGTTAATGGGGCTATCAATTCCCTTGCCACAATGCATGAATGAATTCAAAGATATTGCAGAAAGATGTTCGAAGAGGGATTTCTTTGTTTTGAATTTCGAGCTTTAAAGCTTGTTAACTTTCTCTCATCTGGGGCCATCAGTTCACTTTACTTCTCACCTATAGCACCCAGATTTAAGTCTGATTGACATTCTTCCACACACGTATTAATTCCAATCACTGTATTGTTAGGTGTGAAAAGAAGGCAACTGTTGGGCAGCGCCAGCGGCAGCGCTAACACTAGCTGCGGGGCTTTGATGGAAAAGCCTAAGTTTAGTACACTTCGATAGGCTATTGTCAGTATGGACTTAGTGACGCTATTGTGATTCTACGCTGACAACAAAGAAGGAAACACACGGAGAATTAGCCGGGTATTTCTGAATCATGTATTCATCCTCCACCTTGGTGGTTTAAGTTGGTAGTAGAGATAAACATAAACAATAGCTGGTTTAACTGAAATAAAGATCTTCGAGGAATTGAAAAAGTTAAACAGAGAGGCAAAATGTTGTCCAATCTAGGCTGAAATTTTACATTGCTTGTGTACGATGCTAGTTTTGCTGAAACCGAAACGGCCAGGTTCGGATAAACAGGGATTTCGGATAAACAGGGTTCGGATAAGCGGGGATTTTACTGTATGAGATCTGTCCAAGCTTCCCTTCTTGAGATATCGTGTCTACAAGGTTTTCACATTTTGATCCCTGTTGACCCCTAAATGACCTTTGACCTCCACCAAAAACAATAAGGTTCTTCTTCTCAATATGGTACACCTACATACTAAATATGAGATCTGTCCAAGCTTCCCTTCTTGAGATATCGTGTTTACAAGGTAGGGCGTCACGGACATACATACACACACACATACACACACACATACATACATACACACATACATACACACACATATGCATGATTACAAAGGTTACCATTATCATCGAAACCAAAAAACCAAAAAAACACTAAAACCCATAGGAGATGAAATTGTGCAAAGAGCACTGCGCGAATCACCTGCGGACATGGGGGGTCAGCAGGTATGTAGAGTGATTGAAGCATGCCTAAGATTAAATGGGCAATAATTTCCAGTAACTTGCGTTGTCTCTGTAGATATACTAGGCACAGAGGCAACCTGTGCTATTTGCATACGTGAGTATTGTAGGTAACAATAATCAAAAGTGCCTTTTTTGCTCCGATTTCCAATTGTTTTTCCCCATGTTTTTTATTTAAAAAAAAAAAAAAGTGTCCAGAGATTTCCCGTGAGCGTCGCGGATAAATTCCCGCAAACCACGTTCCGAAAGTTCGCAAGGTTTTCCAATTCTGATTAGAGGCAGTACGTATTGAGAGTTTAATGAACCAATTATCTCTTGCAGGTATTGTACAAGGTGCATTACGTGGAGATACGAATTTGAAGAGAATACATCCTCACAAAAACTTTTGAGCTCTTTTATTGTAGCATAAAAAGACTTATCTTTTACCCTCTGACGGTAACTTCAACAAAATATTCAATTCATCACATGAACTGATAACAGGAAGTAGGAAAGTAGGCCAAACAAATACCGTGAGTTAGCTTACTTGCCTACAGAATAATGTTTCATATTTTAAGTGATCAAATTCAAAGCCGCGACAACCATGGCGTACTGATTACTAAAATTACGATACGTATAAGGTAAAAACTGAGGTACTGTAAAGTACAGTAGGTCTTCATGTAGCAAGAAAAACAAATTTTGGTGTATTGGCCAAATTAATCAATTCAAAATAAACCACGATTTCCACCTTTCTACCAAAATCCATCGAAAAACATATGCCTTTCTTGTTCAAGAAAGGAATGTGTTTTTCTATGTCTTATGTAATCCTTGGTCTACTTAACCTTTACTTCAGGGACACTTGAGAATGTTATTTGCCCAAAGGGCTTCATTTTGAAAACTTGCATGTCTAAATAAAACCCTAAAAAAACCCTTGACAATATTGATCACTTATTACCATATAAAACTCAGCAATTAAGTAATGAGACAATATAAAAGACAAATTCAGGCAATATATATAGGCCTATTGATATCACTTAACGATATGAAAACCCAGTAATAAACTAATTAAGAGACATATACTGTATGGGGCTACTAAAAGAAAGACTGACACTGTGCAACAATCCACATCATCATTTTGCATTTTCATCAAACCTTGAAAAGCCACATGTCTCAAGACCAGTAATAGATCAAAAACATATCAATGAATCGAATCGTCGTTCATGGTTTCACTTTTCAACTTCTGAATGCAGCCAGCTCTTTTCTAGATGCATGTCTAAGTGGCCTTTAAAGATGGATAGTGTGTGGTAAAATACATCTTTTTGCACTTTCTTTCTCCAAATCAAGCATATGTTTAACAGATTTGTGGTCAAAAAGAATGTGCCAGTTGATAACAAATTTTGTTTGAGAGCATCCCAGTAGAGAGAAAAAAAACCTTAATAGAGATACGATAATATCTATAAGATAATATTCATGAGTACTGTATGTCTTTCATGCCTCCCCCTTAGCTTGAACATGGAATGTTGTTTGGTCAAAGGTATGTCTACCTGGACTCTGCAAGTAGACAAGTAGGATGTTCCCTTCTACAGAAACTGTGTTTACAAGATTTCTAAGTGTGTCCTCACTAACCTCACACTGACCTTTGAACTCCATAAAAAGTGACAGACATCATTCACTCATCAAATTTTATCAATGATAACAGTTTGAATTTCCAGCAATATTCGGTTGCTGAGATCTCCCTTAATAGGTTTTCATATTTTAAAGCTCTGGTGTCTTCTAATTACTTTGACTTCCATGAAAAGCAATATGGATCATCTAAGTACTCTAAATGGCGATCAACAAACCAAATCTGAAGTTCGAGCACCATTCTGCATTTGAGATTTGGTGTTCACACGCCACTGGCATCGCATACATGCACACACAAACATACACACACACACCATCACTATCGAAAATGATTCCTTGTCTGCCTTCAGCAAGGAATCAAAAGGGTGAGTTTAAACTACTGTACTGTAAAACACCATCTTCAATACGCTCAAATGTGTACACAGGTATTTATAGCACATGGATGGTGTCAGACTTGTCAACTCTTTAATAAAAATGTCACTAATTTGCCTTCCCCCATGCTTTAATCTCTTTTGGGAATCATTCATGCTGTGAATCTAAATGTCAGCCTTGCACTTTATAACAGGAATTCAACTGTGTTAATGTAATATGGACAGATTGGCAATAAACTATCTCAAAGATTTAGCACTTTTATTCTTGTTCCTTTACCATGTTGTCACAAGGTGGCTTACAAACTTTCAATAGACCACAGATTGAACACTATTGTGTTTACATAATTACTGAACTTTTGACTGTCAGAACTCTATTCTGTTCCTGGGCTTACAGCTATACATAGCATGAGCTACAAGCACAAGTTGTCTTCATGGATTGCAAGCAAATACCCCTATGAATGCTATAAACAATTGTAGGAATTCCTGCTGGCTTCACAAACTTAAGGGCAAGAAAGCTAAAACTCAATTGGCCCTTGCCCATGCAGAAGAAACAGAGCTCTTCTTTGGTCCAGGTTACAGTAATATACCTGAAATGTATTAGAGTACATTTTGAAGGTTTAATCAAGTGCTTTAAAAAGCCCTCCATTTCTTTTTTCAATTTTTGATATTCTGGACTGGTGTTGGTTAGTAAGCTGGACAGTGCAGTGTAACCAGTGTAACAAGAGTTTTTTTCACTGGGGAAGGGAGACTGAGGGAGACAAAGTGCTGAAGTGGCAGAAAGTATATGACAATATCTGAGTGGAGCATCACCATCGGATGGCACACAGAGTACAGACAAAAGTTTTGGATGAAATTGCCTCTTAGATTGTAGGAAAATGGCACATCTTAGTCTCTCTGTACTTGTGATTTTCAGCTGGCATTTTCACTTTTTTTTTCTATGAATTTCCGTTGGGAGGGCAACCAGGAGACAAGACATTTTCCAGGGGGTTCCCTCCCCTTCTGCTGGCTATGCTACTGAGGACAGACCACAACACTGCTCAGTATAAACTAACACTTTACCATAAAGGCCTATAGTGCCTATGTTATAGTGACACTGCAACATAGAGCTACTGCTTACACAAAGTACCGGTAGCCTTGGTGTACATGCAGTAGAGCAATGCCCTCCAGTTCAAAGTATCCAGCAGCCTATCTACCAGCCTAATGCCTATTTCTTTCAGGACAATCCCCACCATTCACTGGTGTGGGCATTCACGGGTGACTATCACCTACTGCCCCCTTGCTAACACCAATTCGTTGTTTAACCTTGTACAAAGTGCACCCAACTAGAGTTCCAGTACTGTGCCTCTAACCATAGGTTTACTCTCGTTTTGGCATCTGCCAATTCAAAGTGGCACCATTTTGCATCATTGAGCATCCAAACTATCAAAATTTCTGAAAGTGAGGCTAAAATTCCTCTCCTCAACCACTCACCCCCCCTTCCTCGCAGGTGATCTTTTCACAGACAAATACACTTCACAAGTGGCCACCTCATCCCCCCTCCCGAAAGTCTGTCTAATACTGGAATGTCTGGTGAATTTATTTTAACATTTGACGAAAGCAGTTTTCCATGAACATGCAACAGAAGGCATAACACAATGGTTACCTTTAATGGATGCTCCACAAAAAGTCGAACATCAACCACGAGCTGACCATCAAAAGTCCGTTCTTTAACACCATGCAGCAGGCAGTATACTGCAGTGAGCGCAGATGAAGCAATTTATGCCTCAGAAATAAAATCAATGGGAAGCAGATGTCTTCTTTAACAGTGCTCAGAGTGATGCATATTTGTAATTCAAGGAGACAATCCCTGCAGATTCTCTACACTTCCAACTTCACCTTCATAGTGAGGGGTCTTCCGATTTGGCAACGCTATTATGACCTGTAGGTTACTGTGGTTACCTTGAAATAACACAACTTTAGGAAAAGAAGTTTGGGGTTCAAGCCAACCCACCCAGCCAGTGCTGCTGTTATATTTCAGACCACTTATGTGTATGATGTATGTCCCACTAGGGTATGACAAACTTCACCTGTATCGAGATTTCAAGACTCAAAAACAAAATTCAAAACATCATCAACAGAGCATGTGAAGGATGTGTACAGTAAACAACAAAATATTTTGGAACTGGTCTCAGGGCCATCTTGCTTTCGATCAGTCAGTTCATAACCCTCAGAATTAGCGAACCAGCCACAACTTTGGCAAAGAACAACATACTGTGGAAACGGTGTGATTAATTGTAATACTCATGAGCAATAAAACAATGACTTAGTTCAATGAAACTTAGTTTTCATTCATAAAGGTAAATATGCTAATATCTGAAGTATGCAGCATTTGCCCTCAGTTGACCATGCCTTAGTGAAGAATAATTGGTTGTGAGGCTGCCTTTAGTCTTTTGTCTGCACAATTCCTTCCAAACATATTGCGAACAGTAACTGGCTTTTGATTACATTTTTGATGGAAAACACCCTGATCGATGGTGCAAAACTGCTTTTAATATTTTTCTTCTTTTATTAGGGAATGAACACACTTGTGATTCTAAAAGTTACCTGGTTTGGATATTTACAAACAATGATCTTACCTGTCTCCTCAAAACATATGCACTATACTTCCATGTGCTCACGCTCTCTTTTGTCTGTTTCAAAGCTCTATTTTGTCAGTTTCCAAAAGACTTCTTGCTTCCAAAATAGAGCTTAGCACATGGAAGCATAGTGTATACATTTTGAGGAGACACGTTATAGTTGAGTGAAGTAAATTTTGACTTTCAAAAGCTTTAAACATTTTGTTACATTTTATGTTTGTGGTTCATCCAGACAAAAATACACGTGTATGAAAAATATTTAAAGTTTGCCTCACAATTACCAATTTTGGTTGGGAACAGGGTACCCGAAGTGTACAGGAAAAAGTTACCCGATTCTGAGTTTGTAGGAATTGATAAAAACCACGACTGCATGAGCTAATGCATCTCAAACAGCATCTTTCCCTTTCAGAAAAAAAGTGGTAAGACTAGCCTGTGCAATTAGCAACACACCCTGCCCTTATTGGATCAATTAATACTGCTAATATTTGAAATCTATAGGCACCAGTTAAGAATCTTTATGTATGAATGGAGTGTAAAATTTATTACCTTGTAACTTTTCAAATTTATTTATGAAATATATCCAGGCATGCTCCACACAAAATAATGTGCTGTTAACTCAACTCACGGTCCACTGTCTTTGCTGCAGTAAGAATTACAGGTCCTAAATTATGGAATTCACTGGACCCTTGAGTTGCTTCTTTACTAAATTTTAAGTTTAATTTAACAATGTATGTATCACAAACAAGATTAGATATCACTTCTCAATGGAAGTTGACACATTTTTCCTTTATTTTCTCCAGCTTTCCTAGCTCCATCCCCTGTATCTCCTGAGTCTGTTCTTTCAAATTATCTTTAATTTCTCTTTCCTTTTTTTGTATCTTTTTCAATGTCAGGGCAGCACTGCAAGCGGAATGTATTTCATGTTTGTTTATTCCTTTTAAAAGGTTATCTGATCAAGCTTCCATTTCAGTACTTCCTGATATTTCTTTTTTAATACTTTTGATTTTTTTTTATAAAAGATTGCGGAAGTAAAGAATGTCAAATTTAAAGCATCAACTGAAAATGAAATGGTCCTTTACTTTTGACCTGAAGTGGACAGTAGACCTTCAAATATGTGGGCATTTGTCATATAGAAATTCACAAGTGTTTGCAGAGTGAATGCCCTCAAACAGATTATATCTTCATAACATTCAGTGTAGGGCTACACTTCATATTTCATGAAATCCATTTGGTAATCCCAATCCTTGCTTGTTTATTCTACCAATATTGGTTCAACTCCATGAGCACTGGATGAAATCCCCCCCCCCCCAAAAAAAATAAATAAATAAAAACCTTTCCTCTCTAGCTTAATTTCTGTCAATGTGGATATAAGTCCGACACAAATGGCTGAAAACTATCGCAATTAATGGTACTGTACTGTACTTCACTTGCAAGTATGCATACAATACATTAAGGTTAGTGTGACATTGAATTTCAAGAAGGGCTTTACATACAAACATGTAAATCTGGGGCACTGGGCCTACAGTTTCAGTTCCAACTGTGACATGTACTGTATACTGTCCGTATCAGAACTGATGCACCACATATTTGATCTAAAAGAACAGTATTTAGTTATTGTTTACCATTTAGGAATGTACTCAATACCATGACAACCACCTAACCTTACTATATTGTAATACATATGACAAAATCCGATTTAATTCACTCTGTGCGATAATAAACCTGCAACTGTACTGTCCACTAAGCTTTTCTTCTCTTGGAAATATCATAGCTGTAGGCCTATGTACAATGTCAAAAATTTGACGAATTTCAACCCCAGCTACTGCACATGCAAACGCTGATGTTTACAAACAAAGATGTACAGTAGTTCCAGAGAAGGAAGATTCATTTTTTGGGGGGGGAGGGAGAATACAAAGGTCACACTGGATTCTTTAATCTTCTGGATCTGTAAAACTAAAAACTGTCATAGCTTTGACTTTTTTTTCTCTCTGATGGCCCCCATACATTGCTAGTATATGCACTAATGACCAATTGATGGAGCTTAATAGTCATTCTTTCCATATCAAATGCTCCTTCAGCAATGCAAGCAGTATTATGTACAGCAGTAGGCTTGTAGATATGGCTAGCAATGAACTCAAACATCCGTGCACAGGATCATTTCTACACATGTGCAGTGTGGACAGATGGATTATGATTTTCATGCAACCTCCAGTGCATGTACTTGCTTTTTCAATTCTTCGACTTTAATCTCTGGATATATTCACTTACGACTCTGGTAAGTTTGATATGGATAGCTTGTAAATGTACCAAGTTGAAGGGATACTTTTTTTTCTGACGTTATAACTGCTCAGAGATCCCCCTCCATGGATTGCATTAGATTAGTACTGTAAAATTTACAGTCACAATTTGCAAGCTTCCAGCAGCTTTCCTGGCAGTGGCAAGCATAATATATTTATCGCTTTTTTTTTTTTTCTCACAGTCAAAACGCATGATTGAATCGCTTGATAGATGTTGAAATAATTAACAGCAGAGCAGACTTATTGCTGAGCTGACACTATAAAGTACGTACATGCATTGATATGCACAGCTAGTACAATGTGCATAGAGCACCCACCTGAATAGTACAGAGGAGTACTGTAGCTTCTAACGACTGAGTTGTTAAGACATGCATTCCTACACTAGATACTGGTCAGAATATTTTAAATGCGAGTGATTATTACCACCTTAAAGGACTCAAGTCATACATCCCTTATGATATAGACTATACTGGGGACTTCAGATGTTCAGCTAGTAGACTTTCCATTTTCTGAGGATATTTTCAACATTTCATTCATGCTACAACTTAATAAGAATTTCATTGTACTTCATCTGACTTGTACAGAACAAAACTGTACATCATTTATCGATTCCTTCTTTCTGTCTCTCCTTTCATGTTTTTGAAACACTACAAAACAATGATTCCATGTCTGCTTGCAGTCCATTTGAGAAAACTTCAAATGACATGCATTAGCTTTGAGTTCAATGTTTTGAAAGTTCTACATGTTAAGCCAATGATTGCTGCCCTGACCAGAAAACAATTTGCATGTTACAGTTGCAGCCTTAAATTACACAAAATTATTGTGTCCTCCTTGATGTAATCTACATACTGTAGACATTGCTGAGATGTTGGGACCAAGACACTCTAATTGTGAACAGTGTGAAAGTTACAGTACTGTATTCTATGTTCATGTGTAAGTTGATACAGCCTACTTTGATACCCGCAGTGATTCCGTTCTACTGAAAGGAATTTTGGAAGGTTCTAAAATATCCACCCACCATACAAGAAATTATCAACATGAAAAACAACTCCTTGAGTCATAGCTTAACTTGGAGGCTATATGGGACACCATGTACAGGGTAGGCAACTTTTTAAAACATGTCACAACTGTACTGAGTTTCATACCTGCCAGTTGATCTAGAAATTGAGAAAACAATCCTTGAGGTTCTCACGGTAAGAAAACCTGGAAATCACAGTTCAAGTCTTTGCATTTTCAGAGTGCACTGAAAAATATTGTGCTGTTCTGCATGTTACAACTGAAGGATACCGTATTATCCAAACAGAAGAAAAAAAAAACAATTAGAAATTTCATGTGGTTTAGATGATCTCCTCTGTCCTGCCCATTTGAGATGCAAAATCAGGAAAATGAGTCCTGTACAAACTTCCTTTCTTGAGATATTGTTTACGAGGTTTTCACTTTTTGACCCTGTTGACCCCAAATAACATCGGACTGCCACCAAAAACAATAGGGTACTTGTCCTCAATGTGGTACACTTACTTGGTAAAGATGAGATTCGCCCAAGTTTCCCTTCTTGAGATATATCGTGTTTACAAGGTTTTCACAATTTGATCCTGGCTGTTGACCCAAACTGATCTTTGACCTGCACCAATAACAGTAGAGTTCTTCAAAGTTCTATATGACAAAGTTTCCCTTCTTAAGATAAAGTGCTGACAAGGTTTTCATAATTTGATCGCTGTTGGTCCCTAATGACCATTGACCTCAACCAAAAACAATAGGGTTTCTTACATACTCAATCTGGTGCACTTAGTAGCAAATTATGAGGTTTGTCCAAGGTTCCCTTCTTAAAATATGCCATTATAAGTTTCCCACAATGTGACCCCTGTTGACCCCAAATGACCTTTGGTTCTTGCACTCAGTGTGGTACACCTACATAATAAATATATGAGATTTGTCCTTGGCAGCTTTTCTTCTTGAGAAATCATGTTTACAAGAAAGTCATCACAAACACATATGCACATGTGTTTCCCCCATGAAATCTTGATCACAAAGGTTACCGAATCTTGATTACACAGGTTACGATTTCATCGAAACCATAAAAGACCTTCACTTTCTTAAATTTTTAATGACTCCAGTTTATGAACAGTAAATTGTACTCCCTGCTATAGTTTCTAACCTCTGGATGACAATTAAAAATACCTGTAGCCCATTGGTCACCCTCAACTTTTGCTTTGCTGTTACCCCGCCACTGAGTTATCTTCTTTTTTGTAGAAACTGCTCTTTTCATTTCCAGTTAACATTCCTTTTCCTTTTTTCTTCACACCTAACAATCAATAAAAGAGTTTGATCATCTTGAAAGATTTCCTACCACAAGGGCAGGCTACATACTGCCAAAAAAAAAAACCAAAAATTTTCCAACTCAACCAGGGTAGGTAGATTTGTTGTACCTGTACATGTTTGTTTGCAAGAGTTGTGTGGCGGTCACCATACTCATTCCAATAATGGCCAATAAGGAGGTCAACAAACTTTTCCATAGTCGATGGTCAGTTTGGTGACCACAGGGTGAGCCAGAACAACAGCTGACTATTGTGTGAAATGAATGATTGGAAAATCCTTCCTTTCAGTTCCGTCAATCTACAAAAGTTCGTTCAACTCTTCTTCTCTCTTTCAAAATCCATTTCACACTGTTTACTAACAAGTAGGGTTGGGTTTGTTCAACAGAATGTTCCACAGCATCACAGAGGCTCAGATTAAATCCATAACATCGATATTTGAATTCTGGGTAGGGGAGTTAAACTGCAGGACTACCAGACTGTTAATACAAGTTCCAAGTCTTCTTTGCCCCACTTCTCCAATAGGATAGTGATGATATCAAAACTAAAATTTCAGTTTGATGCATATTTATGTATATAGTGATGGATTAACATGTGCTGTGCTATGTTAAGAACTGCAATGTGCAACAGGCTATCGTTATCAGAGCAAAGTAACATTTTAAGCTTTAAAAAAGACAATATAAAAAGGACAAAGAAAGAAAAACTTTACAGAGACAGATGATAGTCATAATTACACCTTTCTTAGAATATTTCTTCAGCTTGAATTACTCACACTGCAGTGATTTAAAAAACACAAAGCTCAAAAACACTGAATTAACTCTGAACAGCCAGACATGGTTCAACTGAACTAAAAATTACAATAATTTCCCTTCTTGATGGTTCATAGTTTGCTAATGATGATAGGCTACGCAACGTTTGTCATTGAGGGGGAATCATTTAATCTTTCATTAATTCAACGTATTGTGTTGCCATACTATAATTTTTTATTGTGGTGCCGTACTGTAATTTTTACCATATAGCAGGCAAGAAAACCACGACGTAGCAGCTAACACTTTTGGCTAAGCAATGCTGCAAATATTTTGCACTGTCAATGTTCTTTGTACTTTCAAATGGTCTGATGTATACAAGCAGCAAGAAGAAGGTTATCATGGTTCACTGAAAACTTTTGATCTAAAAGTACTGACTGCTGAGTGACCTTTTAGTTTTTGAGATTCCCCTGTGAATCAACAAAAACGCCATACAATATTTTGTCAAAGCCTCTCACCAAGGAACAAATTTCTCTACGATATGATCACTGCTCTTCCAAAGATGACAACACAACACACTGCACTCTGGGGCATGAAGGGAGTAGAACAGGCTGATTATGTTCAAACCTGAAACCGATTTCACAAAGTTCTGTAACAAGTCTATTATATTTTACCACGCCACTTTAGTAACAATATATATGACCAGCTTGCTCTCCTATGGAGAATGCTGCCTCTAACTCTGTGCAGAAATCACAGCCACAGGTTGTGACGACATTCATGTTCTTTTGACAAAAAGTTCTTTCATGAATGCAGTAGTTTTTATAGTTTTTTACGTTTTTATCTTTTCATGTTGACTCAATTGACTCATTTGACTGTATCCTGTGTATTTGTTGGCCTAAATGTTACTAAACATAAGAAAGAAGTGTAGATACCAAATAGAATAATGTATTACCTTTGACTGTGACTTGCTGGGAAAGATAGAATCTCTTAATTGTTTGTGTTACCTACCATATGTTCAGATTGCACTATAGGATAAGGGCCACAGTAACTTGAAAACATATTTAAGCTATCAGAGCTACCCTTGCTGGTGGGGGATGATTTCTGACATGGGGCATCGTCAATGAATCTCTTGAATCGAAGATGCAGCGGTAAGTTGGCAATCAGACAAGCAAGTTGCAATTGACTGTCCTTGCAATGTTAGCTTTTACTGTTTCCTGGCCTGAGATACCTCCAGTCTGATGCAACCTAACATGCATTTCCTGTGACAACTTTCAAGCCTTGCTTTTTAATTAACTAGTGAAACCAGGGAGCAACTCCCTGGTGAAACCACTCTGCAGACAGGAGTGTAGCGACAGTGTTTATCTACAAAAATATTTACAAGGCCCTAACATTTTGTGTCTGAATGAAACAATCAGGATGTGATCAAAATGTTAATTCCTCACTTTCCTTGAATCAAGGACTGCTCAATGACCTATTATGATACTGCATCATCATCATCATCATTATTCATTATAGTTTAGTTTGCACTGGACATGTGTTCAAGGGGATATGAAGTTTGGACACCTGTGTAAATGCCATACACACTATTAAACTTTATAAAACTAGACCCTGGAATACAGTCTGTGGCAAAGCCCTGTGCACCTTCGACCACAATTACTTTGAATCCAAACAGAAGCTTGCTGCACATGTCACATGCTACATTCTGAGTTAATTGTGGGCTATTCAGTCTCCGTGGATGTCACCTGAGACTCTTCGTTTTAAAATAAACCTAATGAGGTGAGCAGCTCATAGCCAATTCCTTGTTTCACATACCGTACATGCATGTACTACATGTACTGCATGTGACTGCATGTTTCCAAACACTTTTTCTCTGCTTTGGCAAAACTAATAAGTATACTACGATACATACCCACAACAATATACTGCTTAGATTGTCTTGTGGTTTCAGTTTCATTTCCAAGGTGCACCAAATTATCTGAAAACATTTTGAGTGTAACTGGAACTTAATTAAAAAAACAATGCACAAGCATAAATCACACATTTGCTGAAAAGTGTCACTTCCATTAATATTGTTTGCACCAGGTCCAAAACTCCAATATGTATAGGTACCCTCAGTCCATAGTCGCAGTAGGGCATATACGAACCCGAAAATATAACTTTTGTTAGGAACAAGTACGAGTTTGTTGTTAAGTCACAATACAACATTTTGCGTAGTATTTGAATAGGACACAGTGTATCCTATGTCACAGTGACAATGAAGTGTTCTTAGGTGTATGCTAAATTTTGTCACATGTACAATGCACCACACAATAATGAAACTTTGGATCCAAGGAGCAATTTCACAACTCAGACTGTGTTCTGATATCATTCCGTTGGGTACCCATGTACTTGGTGCAAACACTAATGTCTTCCACTAGACAGGTGTGCAGTCTACATGACATCCTATGACATACCTTACTTAATTGATTGTAATGTGACCAATAATTGACCAAAACAAGAATCCCCAGATCTGTGACTGCTGGAAAATCTGCACCTGTGAATGTTTTGATACCCACAGATCACTCTGCTACTGTAGTTGGCGTCTCTTTACTTTCTTTGTTTTTTTCTCACTTGTCATGTCATCAGTACAGTATAAATGATGTTGACAGACAACTATGTAACTGCAACAATTGGAGGACACGTCATAGTGCACATGTGGACAATACAGTCAGTGTATGGGATATGGTTGCAAGACCCCTTAGCAACCAGCAATGAGTTTGTTTTGCATATCCTGAACCATCATGTCCAATGGGGAGAAAATAAAATATACAGCCACAGCACACAGTATTGTTTGCAAACAACAAAACAAACACTGTGAGCCACTCCTGCCATAGGTCTTCAAACAACAAGAAAGTCAAAGGACTTTGTGATCCCTTGACAATATCCATGAATGAAACAAGACAACAATACCAATTTTGAAATTCAAACACCTTATCCTTCAAGATAGAGCGTGCCTACTCTAAGCTCTTTTGACCACTGTGTATGCTAAGCAGTTTGATATGTTTTCATAATTTGACCTCTGGTGACCACACATGAAATTTGACCTCCACCAAGATCAATGGGATTCAATTACTCACTATAACCAACCCACATACCAAGTAAGAGATTAGTCAAGAATACCATCCTTGACTGAGATATGTTTAAAAGGTTTTCACAAGTTGACCTCTGGTATCATCAAATGACCTTTGACCTCCACCAAAAAGGATAGGGTTCATTTACTTAATATGACCAACCCACACACCAAGTATAAGTTTAGTCAAGTTGAGTCAAGATACCCCTTCTTGAGATATCACGTTTACAAGCAAGGCATCACATACACACACACATACGTACACACAAACACACACATGCACGAAATCGCCATCACATCTATACATTCCTTTTGCCTTCGGCAATGAAACAAACAGGCCATGTAACAAACTGCATACATGTACAAATTGTATTCTTGGAGGTAAATGTCTTCCACTGACACTTTGCCTCTAAGACAAGTACAGTAGCACCTGTAAGCAATGCATCCATACTGTAAACATAGACAGTACAGTACATAGCTGCCTACAGCTGGTGTGTGTGTGTGTCAGTAGGCAATCCTAATTTTGGAATGCTCACAAAGTAACCTGAAGGTGGTTGTGATAAGACTAAACCTACTGCATTAAGCATACAGTATATTCCAGAAACAAGTAATTTGCAGAGATCACAAATAGAAACTTGATCTGAAGATGAAACCTGAAGATGAAAAAAGTATTTTAACCTTCAAGTTCAATTAAAAGTAGGACAAATATTAAAAGAAAAACTGTTGTCTAATACAGTACTACTCAATTGAAACGTTTCAGGCATAACATCAGTTTCTAGTTTCTACTCATAAAAAGTTTCTAGTTTCTACTCATAAACAAGTAAAAAAACAAGCAAGAATACTCAAGTGGCTTATGTTTCAGGATGTTCCCAACGCCCGTTCCAACTGAAAAAGACCTACGTTCGAAAATCATGTGACAGCTTCACAAGCAAAAGTCTAACAAGGCAGAGCTAGGGCATAGAAGGCATGGTGCAAGAATGATTTCAGGTCAGTGTTGAGCTGACTTGTCTCACTATCGCAATAGAGTAAGAAAGGGGTAAGTATATGTCTACGATGTGAATTACTGCTTTTACATCAATCAAGTCACTTGAATGTACACTGAGGAAAGTTGGACCCAAGTCTTGCGACTTACCATTTATCCTCCTTTAAATGATAAACTTAAATGCAATTTGTCTGTTGAAAGTTCTAAAGTTCTTTGTGAGTTTGAAAAATGACGAGACTTTTTTCTTCCACTTTCTCTTTTAAAAGAAGATATGACAAATCCGAGTTCTTATAAGATATTTTCCTTCGTGGCCACTGTAAACCACTGCCAACATTGCAGTGAGCTGCCGTACCGCCAACGACTAGGTCTCTTCAAAGCAGTCAACTTCCAGCATCCGAAGCAGTCATGGTGAAGATCAGATGGAGCAACTTTGCCGAAGAAACAAAGCCGAGACTATTGAAACGGCAATGGCAGATGGGTACCGTTAAGACAATCTAAAGTAACACATGTAAACACTTCAGATGGCTACACTGACGAAAAATATGGACGTTAAAATTGAGATGATATTCTTCTTGGGTATCAAAGTCATTTTATCATCAATCACCTGGTAACCTTATCCTACAATGCTTGGGTATTGAAAACAACAACCGCCTACGCTGGTATTGACCGACAACATTGTGGTAGCCCTGTAATTTTGCCCACTTGGTAGTATCATACAGTACTTTAGGCCTACCAGTTTACATGCAGTAATGAAGATGGAATCACAGAATATGACATTGTAAATTGATAGTAGTAACTCAATGGCCTGTACAGTGGTGATGCAGTCAGGTAAATCCCTTTATTTCTTCACCTCAACATGAAAAATGCACTCCGACCTGGAAATGACGAGTGTCTGTTTCCATTGTATTAAAGTGGATTCACCTGATGACTACTGTTGCTTTAAATGTCTTATTTCCTAACCATCTCCTCCCCCCCCTCCTTATGTACCTAAAACTATCTACAGTGTGGCAAACATTCCACTTAAGCAGATACAGTGCTTGATCAAATAATGTACTTTACCTGAAGTGTTCAAACAATTATACTACAATAATCACTTTCAAAACTGTAAGTTCTATGGGCAACTTCAGACTGGTCCTCTCATCTTGTACCTACTACAATTATTTGCACATCCAATAATGAGCACTGCATCAACTTAAGGTAGCATACCCTATATAGAAGTTGGAGATCCCTCCGCATTTTGTTCGCAGTCGGTGAAAGTCCCTATTAGGGACATTTGGGCAACTTTTTTGGTATTTTATCCTTTAAGATGGGTCCTTTTCTGGATTGAATATTGAAGTAGGCGAGTTAAAGTATACATGTTGTGAAAATGGAGGAAATTGAAACAATTATAGAAAAGTTATGGAATCTTAGGTGGCGGAGCATCATCGTTGGAGGCGATGTGTGATTTGGTCCCAGTGACAAGGTGTGCTAACGTCGACGGCCTCTAGCAGAAAATCTAACCAGCTAAGGTACGGAAAATTGGAAAAGCCATGAATGGTCAATGTGTCAGCTTTGTAACGAGTGGTAGCTTATATCTGTTGAAAACTTCTACAAGGCTTTAGAGACCACGTTACTTTTGCGATTTAGTGTGTAAGTCAATGGGAAAATTAATAGGGGTATGCTACCTTAAGGGTCAAAAAGTGAAATTTGGGAATTTATGAGCTTCAAGTCCAAAAATGGGTTGATATCACTTGTGGTGATGGACTAACATTAATTACGTCAAAAAAATGTAAAATTTCACGCTTGACCGGTTTTTACGCATATAATTAGTTTCTATGTGGAAATGTACACAAATTTGCTAGTTTTGGGAATGTAACACTCTAATTTGGCTGTTTTAAGCAAAAATGATGATTCCTTTCATTGTTTTGGAATAATGTGACCATGGCATAGATCAGTAAAGGCTACCATAGCATAATCTAGCCTCTAATTCATCTAGAACAGTGCGAAAATGGTCACAACATAGCTTGGGCTAGTATCGAGGGAACTTTAGAATCCTCGTACGGGATGTTGATATTTTCACCTGAAATGAAGATTATATAAGCCGTTTTGAATCGCACAGGTATGCTTTTTGCACTCAAATTACATGCCCCTGCATTGTATGATTGATCACTGGCAAGAAAAGTCAGGAAACTTCAGCGACTTGGGTCTGCTTTGAGAGCGTTGTTCAGGGGTGTAACGTAGCCTAATCTGAAGCCTGCAGTATGTGTGCCGTAAGTGTGGCAAAATTTGCACTACTTCCAGACTTCTCTGTTACAGAGAAAATCAAGGTATAGGTCCTTGTCCATTCCTTGGCATATTGTACACATCCTAGCATTCTTAGGTCTAAGTTATGAAGTAGATTGCATGCCTTGTTTGGAACTTATTTCTACCATTGGACACATAAGTGTCATGTGTTTCACTTTCTTTTTTGTTGTGTTCATCAGAGCTACTTGCACTTTGAGTGTTTGGCTGCATAATTGACAAAAGCTGCAATCTGTGATCTGACATACACCCAATAGGTAAAGACAGTCAGAAGAGGTGTCCATACTACTGACAAGTTCATCTGAGTAGAAACTGAGATGTAGACTGTCTGGAGAAGTTTGTGAATGCCAGTAACTGTGCAGCCAGAAACAGAACAACTATGGTAAGATATGTTCACTGTAACTTATGCTTGTAAGATCAGACAGTGAGAATGCAGGTTTGAAAGGTTGGCCCCATAAACCCCTTTCTACTCTCTTTTTCATGCACAGTTGCAATGGAGAGGCATACTATGTCTTTTAGGCAGAGTAATTATCTACTGTGTACACTTTCTCAACTGTCTTTGTGCAGTCTATCTGCCATTTTGTAAAGCTTCTCCTCACGTTCTCTGAATATTGCTCAAAGACATTTGTGGTTTGACTAAGCGGGGTTGCACAAAGAACACTGCTGTAGTCAATTCTTTAGATAAAAAACACTCAGTTGTCAAATATCTGTTCTGGAAGATTATGGGAAAGCCATAGATAGACTCTGAATTCTTCAGAATGCTTGAATATTTTTCACATTTGCCAGTAACAAATGCAAACCCTCCATGACTCGAGAAAAACCTTGTTTGGTCACTTTTCAGAGCCAGTCAGAAAGGGTTGGTTACCTGAAACTGTCTAACTAGACGTTTTTGCCGATGAGAGTCACCAGATCTTGCAAACTGTGTTCACAGACAATCTTGGCAGCTGAAATCATCATAAGTCTCCAGAATGAACCCCTAACCAGAGGATAGGAGACGTTAATAGTGCCCATGAAGTACCACCTTGCTCAGATGCCACTCAAGTAATGGACTTTTTGGCCATGTGAACTGGACAATGCATAGTTTGGATGTGGAAATATTCATTGTAGCAAACTTTTAATGGTAATTTAATAGTATATTGGCATTTACATTTACTTGAAGATCACAAAAAGTGACATTTGAATGTTTTGGAAAAATTTCACTTCTCCCTTAAGGTAGCATACCCTATATAGAAGTTGGAGATCCCTCCGCATTTTGTTCGCAGTCGGTGAAAGTCCCTATTAGGGACATTTGGGCAACTTTTTTGGTATTTTATCCTTTAAGATGGGTCCTTTTCTGGATTGAATATTGAAGTAGGCGAGTTAAAGTATACATGTTGTGAAAATGGAGGAAATTGAAACAATTATAGAAAAGTTATGGAATCTTAGGTGGCGGAGCATCATCGTTGGAGGCGATGTGTGATTTGGTCCCAGTGACAAGGTGTGCTAACGTCGACGGCCTCTAGCAGAAAATCTAACCAGCTAAGGTACGGAAAATTGGAAAAGCCATGAATGGTCAATGTGTCAGCTTTGTAACGAGTGGTAGCTTATATCTGTTGAAAACTTCTACAAGGCTTTAGAGACCACGTTACTTTTGCGATTTAGTGTGTAAGTCAATGGGAAAATTAATAGGGGTATGCTACCTTAAACGCCACCATTTTATCCTCCAAGTCTCCATTTTGTCATCTCCACATCAACATCAGTGCCTTATACTGCGTTCCTACGGAACCGGGCTTGCCCCGACCTTGGACTCCCTGTTCAGCCCGGTGTTTTAAATCCGTGTCCTAACGAGTTGTAGACCACCTAGAAGCAGGGCAAAAGCTTCCTGCGCGAACTGTATACTATACATCTCTGCAGTGTTTACGTTGACCAATTGATGATGATGAAGCTACAGATTAACCAATGATGCACAAAGGGGCTGTGTCTTCAGTGTGCAAATGTAGCCTGCACTGCTTTTGTATGTCGCACAGTGCGGTGCATACACAACTGCAGAAGTAGTTGGGCCGGCAACTCCACAGGCTTAATTATAATATATGCAATAGTGATGTAATATCATGGGATTTGCTATATGGCTTTGCTATAAGTTTGTAGAAAAAATACATGAAAAAGAGCTTGGATACTTGACTTCATGTATTTCTCATTATTACTGATTAGGCGTTATACGTTTTGACTGATCAATATCGATGACACGAGACCGCCCGTACTGCCATACTTGCACTCATTAGGGGAGGGGGATGCAACTATTATTTTTCCATGCAAATTCCACGGTAGCACTTTTTGTCATGTGGAAACCCTGTTTGCATAAATGTCAAGCACACGCATATGGCAAACTAAGTTACAAAAGTGCATATTGGATACGAAAGGTTCCATGTAACTGGACGATTGGACTACCGGTACCATATACTTACGCTGTACTTACAAGAAGCGTTCAACATGATGGTTTTACATGGCTTATAGTGATAGGGAGCTGTTGGCATATGGTAGGCGCATATCGTGAGGCTTGAATAGTGGGCTTCGTTTATCGTTTACCAAAACATCCTCACAAATTGCGAAGGAACAACAATGTTGGAAGCTACGCCGTGTTCCTCGTTTACCAAGGAGGTGAACAAATTGAATCATGATGGCTATCAGTCACCATCTAACTTAAGCAGATGTCGTTGTGTACAATTGATGTTACATCTCGATTGGTGACATGAAAAATAAATGTAGTACTACAAACTTAAGCAAGTTTCAGTATATTGTTTTAGGCATGTATGTCAGAAACAAAAAAAATGAAATCATCGAAACCACGCACTTGTGCGTTCTGGTTCATTCTTCTTCCTTTCAATTTCTGCAAAAGAAAGTTCAAATCACAACTTGTCACATCTATCAATTAAACAATTTTCTGCAAAATGTCCAAGTTTTCACTTCCCAAACCAGAAATACAAATGTCAGGATGTGATAAGTTGTCATTCAACATTTGGCGATTATTGTTAAGTTGCTAAGAAATGGGGGACATAACTTTTCCCATTTATTTTTTAATTTCTCACGTACAAAAACAAGTGAACAAGTCAACATTTTGCATGAAATTGTTAAATTGGCTGCATGTAATAAGGAATTGTCATGTGAGCATTTTGCAATAAACTGTCGACTTATAAGGGCCCGGCACTTAGGTTTCTGTACATACTGTAACGGCGCGTTCACACTACAACGATATCGGATCGGATTACGATCCGATTTTTTTTATTTTTAGTAAATATCTTCTCCATCTCAGATCGGAAAGAACCAAAAATTTGTCAACTTGTGTAAAGATATGATTTGTACCAGAGGACCACGGAAATGAAATGTTATCTAATTATTTCGTGACGTCACATCGACAGACAGCTTTTATCGGACACTCGTAGTCCGTTCTTTTTATACACGTTAAACCATATATCCAAAACACCTTCAAAAAGATTCAATATACGGCAAAACTTGTTTGATAAATTTATACATTATTGGATCTGCCATCAAAGGGACATTTCTTTCCTTTTTCGTTGATTGTAAACACGGGCATATATAAGTAATTTGATAAACGCTTTTCTTCGTTTTTCATGGCACAATTTGTCCATTGATTTTCCCTTGCTTCTAATTTCTCCCATTAAATAAATTTCAAACTGCCATAACTTTTGTGGAGTGATTTCCTTTTTGGTTCCCAGTTTAAAAGAGCGAAGTGTTTCTTGATGTTCGTCAACTTTTTATCTTCATTTGAATACCTTTAGGGCCGTAATGATGACCCCACAAATACTGAATACTACACCCCTCACATGAAAGCTGGAGAGTATTTTGCCACCTTTCTACTTTTCCACGCCTGACAGGCATGCAGGAGTTACTGTACGTCACAACAGTAGTCTCAACTGAATATAAAGAACTGGGAACTTCCCTTTCCAAAGATGTGAAAAACCTTTTCGATTGACCGAGAAACAAAAACCCAAAACAGAATTTTAAAGAACCAAAAGTTGAAACTGTTTACTAAAATGTGACTTAGTATTGCCGATCTATACTAGTTTCATATCCCACTTTACAAATACATCTGCACATAGCTGACCAAAACAGGACTACTGTCGCTGAAAAGAAGTCAGTGAAATCGCATATTTCGTGCGGAAAATATAAACAAAATCATTCCCTTTTCATATAAAGTAATTTTAACACTAGAATGATACATTGCATGAATTTTTGTGTGATTTTGTTCTTAATTTAAAGAAAAATTGGGATCTATTTTCTGGTGATCTCTTTGCAGAAATTTCAGTCTCAGTACACGTGGACTGTAGTTCTCTTGTCATAGGAATGTTAGTTTAGGCAAGGATTCAAAAGACTTAATGATGAAATTACTAAGTTATATCTACGTTGCACTAATCAATATTCTAAGGTATCATTAAAGCTAATTATGGATAGACAAGGCAGGGCAGAACATTTTCTAGCAAAACATTCCAGAACTTTATCCAGAACTATAATATTTATCTCCCTCTATCTAAATGGTCTAGTTCAAATCAAAAGCGACGAAAAAGCCATACACAGAAAAAAAAAACACCAAGTGATAGGTTACTCAAGCATGGATTAACTTTGCTCAGGAGGCTAGTAACGGGTGCACAGGTTTCCATATGTGCAAAATGGTGCTAAATTTGATTTGAATCTGAACATATCTTCCATAAATTCCTACTTATTTTGAAGGGGAATAGTGAGTTTAGAATTCACCAACATGCAAAGAAAATAGCTTTAATCATCGTTAAAACATTCCGTCTTATCAATAAATATTATGTAATGATTGTGCAAAGTTTGGGTAAACAAATTACTGTTGAGCAACAAATAACTGGATTTCTATCTGTTAGAAACTTATTTCTTGAAAAGAAGGACACAGTTCTTCCTTATTTTGAAGGATATATCACTCTATGTCCTTAAACATTGGTTTAAAAACATGATTGTTTTCTGTAAAACAAATTATTTCCATTTAATGATTTTACATTTTCTTTTTTGTCCCGCGTGCGTTGAAAAATATACATTGTTTAATATACCTTACCTTGTTAATTTAGAGGGGCAATATGACGATTCAGATTAGTATATTGAAATATTGGTACACCTATATGCCCCCACACTTTTCCTAATCATAATAATCGCGCTATATTCAGCTTCCTTAAATTTAAGCAGGGGCATAGCGAGAATTAAATGTTAGGGGGCGGTCCATGGGGGCAGGTCTAAGGCTAGCTCATAGAGGGTGCGCTAGATGCAAAATTGTGCCACATTTCAAGCTGAACTTAAATTTAATATATCTCCAGGAATCCTTATTTTTCAAGTAATGATTTTAATTTTTCGTCAATTTTGAATCATCCTGTCCCCCACCCATCCTCCTACCCTCACACAGAAGAAGGGTTTTGCCTAAAGCATATTTCATTTGTCATATATAAAAGAGCAGAGTATGCATTTTCAGAATACATCATGGCAGTGACGTAGCCAGCATTCCAGAAGAATAAAAGTATACACATCTTATGTGTAAGACTATGATATTGCGGTGTTCGTCTATTTCACGATTTGGATGGGATTCTAGTCAATCTAGTGTTCGAATTGTCACTAAGACCTAGGGAAAATTGGGTAGAAATATCAACCACATTCACTCCATACTACAAAAACATGCTCAAGTATAAATCGCTACCCTCTTACATAATCCTGTCCTCGATTCCTTCCTCTCTTTTCCTCCTCCTTCCCATTCTTTCTGCTTTACATTTTTCGCCTCAATTTTTCTCTCATTTTTTTCTTGTTCTTTTTTTTGGGGGGGGCTACCGCACCTGAATTTAAGTAAATGGGGAGTGCAAACAGCTTTTTTTTATTTTTGAAGAGCTGACGAAGTCACTATGACTTTAAATACTAATTTCATATTGAGTGAATAAATAGACCGGTAGAAACAGCTCGAGAATGTTTTTGTTTTTTATCACTAACGTAGCAAGAAGGGTGGACGGGGATAGATTAGGAATTTGGGAGGACGCGATGGGGGACTTTAAAAAATATAGAAGCGAAAAAAAAAAAAAACGAGAAAAGTGAGGGACGTGTGAGAAGTTGATGAGTGAGGGAAGGAGAGCGTAGTTTGGAAATATTGATACAGAAAAGCTTCCAGTAACTTTACATAATGAAATTCACTTCTTTTTCTGTTGAACAGGTTAATTGAAGAATCTTAACATTTTTATTCTCGCTTATTTGTGTCCCATTGATGATCTGTCTTAATTGTATTTTTTTTTCTAGAAGGCACCATGGGGGAGTGTGGGGACTAATTCCCTTGCATTTAAGAGACGCTGTCTTTAATAACGACTGGAAACTGCGTTTATAAGCTATATATTCCTCTAGCAAATGGAGTGTGGTACACATTTATATTGGTAATTTTGGTAATTTCACAAAATAGATTGTGACACTTTCTGTATTTTTGTTTTCTTCTTTTTCTCTGTTGAGTTCAGGTCATCTACCTGAGTCACATTTCAGAAAAAAGTTTTTGCGTCCCACGCAAAGTTATCTTCTTTCTACACTAAGACTTGAACATTTTCTCGAGCTACCGCATTTATAGTTTCCTTCAGAAAACCTCAGACTTGAACACAATTTTCTTTTTTTTCTCGCCCTTTGTACGTTCATACATCTACCACATTGTTTATGAACATAGTTGTGCAATAATTTCCGTGTTTTTTCCTTACTTATACCTAGGTCACAAAATTTTGGAAGTAGTCACCGAAGTTCCTCCTCATGCCCACATCACCTCCCAGGGTAGCACTTTTCTCAGGCTATTTTAAATTCATGTCCATTCCCAACCCCCGCTTTCTGAACTTGGCGCTACTCCTGCATATTGCTTCAACTGACATTCTTTGTATTTAAAGGGAAATAAAGCGTTTGTTTTGGAAAAACATCCATATTTTTGACAGGCCCGTATCCGGGGGGGGGGAGCGTTTCAGGGGGTTCAGACGAACCCGCCACAAGATCTGGAGTTCCGCTCATCCTATGATAATAGGCCTACAGTAGCAACATATATAATGAGTTTTAAGTTGTTGGTCATTGTTATTGAGAAAATGTTCCACTTGTGGTAAAATCGACCCCCTCCCCCAACTGAAAAAGCTACATACGGGCATGTTTGAAACCAATGTTTGTAGACGTAGAATGATAGATTATTCAAAATGAGGAAGGACAGAAGCCTGCTTTTCAAGAAATGAACTCTTCACAGAGAGAAATTCCGTTATTTGTTGCTCAACACTGATTTGTTCACCCAAACTTTTTAAAATTCAAATGATGCATCTTCCATTACTCATAACTTCCATAATGTTTTAGGGAGATGAAGCTTTGGCAGACATTTATTGATGAGACTGAATGGTTTAATAATGATTATTGCTATTTTCTTTTGTATGTCATGCTGATGTTATTAGCTTGAGTTAAGAAAGCGTACACTATCATTAAGCATGTTTACGGTAGTTGCACATCGTAAGATTTGGAAAATTTTCGAATTTCTGCAACTAAGTTCCGTCCACTTTGTCTAAAATGGCCTTGTCTCCCCAAATACCCAATAACACGTGAACCTCTGTGCCAGACCAAACACCCCTGTCGCTGCTCTCGCTCGCCATTTCCAATTACTCCTTTGTGCTGTTGTCCTTTACAATCATACAGCTAGTTTATTAATGGCAAGATACACGGAGTGAGAGCAAACCGAAAAATCCCCCTCAGGCAAAGTTTATTTACGCACCGCGGGAGGTGAGTGGGGCAAACTCCGACTCAATCCACCTTCCGAGGAGGATTGAGAAGCCCTGACCCAGCCCTGACCCAGCCCCTGTTCCCACGCTAAAAAGAGTGAGTTGACCTTGCTTTTAATTAGTTACCCGGGCAAGTCGGGGTTCGTGGGACCAGCATATTAGATTACAGGTGCAAAATTTGCCCTAAAGACAGGTTAAGTGAGGGGCAAAATTAAATACAAATACTGAAGCCAACCTGAAGACTGGACAGCATTTGTCACTTATGGTTTGACAATTGGATTCACCTCAAGACCAGCTTAAACAGTTTGTATTTCAGCTAATCTACTTTCAAGTAAATAAAGCATTCAAGTAGATCTACAGTGCTTGATCAAACATTTACGGTAAGTTGCACTCTCCAAACATTTCAATCTTCCTGTTTCAATACCCTCGACACTGATCAGTGTTTGTGAAGACCCTCGGAAACAGTTAATGATACTGTACATGAGCTTGGGCTACAAGTCAGAGATGCATGATGAGATTGGGTCACATCTCCGGTGCTCACCATGTATCACATCTGTCACAATCAGGGTTGCAGTTACCGTGGGCGGTCCCGCCCACCATTCCAAGCAAACACACGTCTCTCCACGCTCACTACAATTCTACCTACACTGATCTAAAAATACGTAGTCCCAAGTTATTCTGCTTTGCACATTTTAATGCAATAGGAATGAGTCCAAGTATATTCCACACTAGCGGTACCACTTGTCAGACAGATCCTGGAATGTTCCTGAAAATTTTTTGAAAAGTTACTGGGAACATTATCATTCCTTGTAACTGAAAATAAAGCAATCTCATTGCTTTATTGTCATTACATCATACAGTACATGAAAGTATGTAGCATCTGACCATCTGTGGTACATACTAACTGTGGCTCCTACGTAGTAAACAGCAATCATGAATTTCTGATTCAGTGAAACTGTGAATATCGCTTACGCTAAGTGGACTTCACATGCCACTTTGAAATAGGCTGAGACAGTTGTTCAACGTACTGTAGCTAGGATACTACTTGTTTCAACCAAGAGAATTGCTCCAAAAATGCTGAAAGTGAGGTTACATTTTTTGTTCTTTACCCTCATCTATATCACACTTTTCTTAGGAAAGAGAAATATTGCGACAAAAATCAGTGAACTTCTCTCTGATAATGATGAGGCCTTTCCTTATGGTAACTTAGCATAGGCCTAGATATCCACGTAGGCCTAAATATAGCTAGTAAAAAGCACTGTAACAATGAAGGCTGTTTCGGTCGAAAAATATACCCTATGATTTCACTCAGAGAGGACTAGGAATGTGAAAAAAGGGGAAAAATCTGGCTGAAAAAAAGGGTAGGTGCCATGGAAGGAGTGTAGGGTTTAATAGCGGCTTTTGCCAGATCAGATAATGCACCCGACACTAAAAGTTGGCTAGCTACAACCCTGGTCACAATGGCAGATCAACAATTAAAAGCACAGTATGAACTTAATGAAAACTTCTGTTACATATCTAAAAAGATATAGTTCATCACACTGTCAAGATGCATTATAACAGTGAGAGATATTCTAAAGTGAAACTGTGAGGTCTATAAGCTGAGTGCAACCAAGCAAAAATCATGCTGTATGTACCAAATCCAAACCATAGTACCCTGGTTTTAAAAACATTGAGATAGTTACTTCTAGTTCAGCTTACAAGCACTGAGCACTTCTATAATTTAATTTCTAAATTGATGCAACAACATGGTACTGTAAGTCAGCGTTCCGGTATATTAGACAAATGCATGCATTAGTCTAGTAAAGTGCAAAGCACTGACTTTCACACGTTGCTTTGGCTGATTACTTCCCTAACTTTTGGGACATGAAACAGGACTTTTTGTGGGATTTTTCCCTTCTATTGAAAGGAAGGACTGGTCAGCATTTAAAATGTCCATTGCAATCAAATGTGACATATGTAACTAATATTAGAGTTTTTCTTTTTTTCCTTTTTTTTTTTTGCTTCATTGCAACGTATATGTCATTCTTTTGTTGGGGTGTTTGTAGTACTTAAGTTGTGAGTGAGTCACTCAGTGGCCATCCTCCTTCAACACAAACACGTGATCAGTAAAAGTAAAATGCAGAAAGTGACCCAAACAGAAGAGCCACTTTTTCACACTGCTGGGAGTAAGTGCTTTGTTTACGTCTCTCCACGGTAAATTGAGACAAATCATTTGATAGCACACATCCTGAAAGTTGTCATCAGGATGCAGCTTCAGATAATTTTACACATGTATGATATATGCATACATACATTAATATTGCCCTGTCAACATGTTTGGCAATTCCATAGTGCTGTTTATGTGTACAGTAATTTCATCTTAGCTGGGTATTGAAACGCATGATTAGTGTTCCATGCAGTGTTTTCCTCAATGACGAAATACATTAAAGCACCTTGCTTTACCCATACCACAGAAGTTTACACCTTCACCTGAAGAGTTCAGGTAAACATTGATGACCTTTGACAAAACAACATTCCATGTTCAAAGGTAGGGAGATGTATTTAACGTATGGAGTGGGACTTCAACATACGACAAATTGAAAAAAATATCAGTTTTTCTATCCACTGGAGTCCTTTCTGACTGACTTTGCCATTTCTAGATCATACTTTGACACCAATCTATTAATAATAACGATGATAAAGTAGATTTATATAGTGCCATGCTAGAAACAACTGCACAGGGTGCTTTCCAGAAAAAGAGAGAATTAACAAGTGAAACAGCAATAAAAGAAGTGAGTCTTTAAAGAGCTCTTGAATGTGAAAATACTGTACGTGAGCAAGTCCTGAGATTGTTTGTTAACTGGCTTCAAAGGTGAGTATCAGAAGAAGAAAAACTGTGATATCCATAACATTTTAAAAGGGGTTTTGGAAGAGATAGAAAAAATTTAGGAGATACTGTATGGATACCTGAATTGGAAGGAGAAAGTGCAAAAAGATATGCAAGATGTATGTCGCAATCCTCCTTTAAATACGTGTCTGCAAAGTGAATTCATGTGCAACCACTGTAACCTTACTTTCACTCACATAGTATTGCTGTACATACAGTACCAAGTGTTAGAGAAAACTGGTACCTCGCTTGCATAATTTGAGTAAATGATTGTATTCATATTGGTACACACAAATAGCACGAAGCTACTACATTACCTTTCTCAATGGATTTGAAGGTCTCGTCGTTATTCCTCCAACCATTACGGTGTTGGGCAACATGGGCGCAGGGTAATCGATGTAGAAGTCAGAATCATAGAGCCATAGAGAGGACCTGGATAGGGCCTCTCGGGTGGTCAGATGCGGACTCAGTTGGTATTTTTTGCGGAGGGGATTGTAGAGCCACAGGAGGAACCTGATGAAGAACTTTTCTTTAAGGTAAACTAATGAGTTGTGAAATCGCTGTATGAAGTTCATCCTTTGTGAGAGGTATGACTCCCCTGAGGGGTATATAGACGGTAACAGGGTGGTCCCCTGGATGTGGGCAAAGTGTGGGTTCAAGTTGGTGGGGCAAAAAGATACATACTGTGCCTGGACTGCTTCTGCTAGAAACACGGTGCAAGGGTAATATGAGTCCGCTATGACTAAGTCCAGATCCAACGACCGAAACATGTCCATAAAGCTGTCATTTCCGAGCAGGAAGTCACAGTCCTCGATCAGAACATTTGTGGGAATCTTGAGTGTGAACAGAAACTCCATAATGACATTCTTGAGGAATTCTCCCTCAATAACCCAGTCTGTCAACTGATGGTACACGTTCCTGATATCATTGGCACTTGTGGCGTGCTCGTATGCTTTAAAATTCAGTCGAGGGGAAAAGGATTCATACATGGGAGTTTTCAACTTGTAGGCATAGGCCTCACTGATCAGGCCAGTGACATTGTGTCCCCTCCGTGCCAGCTCATCGCCAATTACTGCCTGCACCATGAAATGACTGCCTTCCCCGTACCCCGACATGAATGCTATGTTGGCGGTGCGGACGATAGGTATTGCAGCCAAATAGCAGAGGGTTACACACCATAACTTGATGTGACTGAAAAAGTTTGACTTCAAGAATGTCCTATCCATGTTGACACTGAGTCCTTTTAATTCAAAGGCAACTGTCTCTGACTCTTATTCTTGTGGTGCCTCTTTGAGTCAATGTTAACCAAGAGGCAACTTGAACTAATATCACATTCTTGCACAATTGGATCCCACAGCTATCTGTCATTGGGCCATGCTCACATTTTGCTGGTGGTACATGCTGGCAGGAACGAAGTGTAATTTTCTATTTGTCACCTGAAAGTGAAACGACAGAAAATGAAATGAGTGCTCGTGCAAATGTACTGTAACGTACAAAGAGCATACTGAAGAAAACAGTGGCAGCATGGCTGGGGAGGAGAGGACCATGGCCCCCTACCAGGATTTTTGGGAGGGTGTCCCAAGAGCAAAAGGGTGCTGAATATAGCTAATGTTCACTGGGATTTTCACATTATTTGTACATTTGGTTTGTCAATTACTTTCAACTGGGTCACCCTCACTTCCTCTTGGCACCTGACATTTGCAAGTTCCTAGTTTATGAAGACGTCATCACATTTATGCTAGCTACCATAGATGTAAAAATGATGATGGGTGCCACTTGAACTTTGCCACCCCCCCCCACTCAACCCCAGCTGAGGTGCACCCAGCACCCTACATGCCAACAAAAAATAAACATGTGCAAAACTGTGAGAAGAATGTTGAAGAAACAGAAAAGTATGTTGAGACGAGAGTGAAAACAAAAATGTGTACCCAAATTTCACATTAACAGCAGCATTGACAAGAATTAACTTCCCATCATTCCACACTCAGTATTCTTAATACAAATAATTGGCAATATGACAAAAACTGTTTTCAATCTCCAGTTTCGACAAACTGTTTTCCCAATATTTTTTCTTTGCATACTTTGATCAAGCACTAACAAAATTATGGTAACATACGATAATTATTCTTGACAGTTGAATGACAGAACAGATCTAGCGTAACAAAAAGTTGAACCTGACATTTCGATGCATCATGTACAAACTTTCAAACTATTAAACGACACATACAGTCCTGTATTATGTATGGACACAGATCTAGAAACCAAACACAGTGGGGCTGTACATTAAACTTCTCACATCATACTGACCAAAAAAATATTCAAATTTTCAAAAGTTGTTCCAATTTTTGAAATGACAATAAAGGGGAGAAAAACAGGCAGAAAACAAAGACTCAACAACTAACGAAATACAGGTGACAAATTTTTGGGGTGTACAGTAAATCACCAAAGTTTGTGCAAGGTACTCCACCGAGCTGCTGCATGTGTGTGTTTGTAAAGTAAATAAATCAGCAAATTAAGGCAATGATTGAGATTGCTATCTTGATAAGGCTATCTTAAATTGACAATGAATGCATATTTGCTTAGCAGTTTGAAACCTACAGAATAAAACCAGCATGTCAGAAATATGATGATAAAGAAAATTTATGTATTTTAATTATTTAAGCACCATTCCAGGGAGGTTCTCATTTGTGAAATACTATGTGTATGGGTAAACATTGGTACTCTTCTTTAAGTGATGTGCTTGCAAGCAAACAGGTATAATACAAATTGAAGCCGAACACATGTACAGTACAGTACCTTCATTGCTTTTTGCAAACTTACAGTTTCCTAACTTCCTGTCTGGGAATCTGTCCACAAAAGCCATTGTTCACTTTTCATTTACTGTACAGCAGAAAAACTTTTAGTCTTTTCAACAAGTCTACCACCGGTATAAAAGCAGCTCTTATCTTAACAAGAAAGCCAAGAAGCTTAGTGATTCCTTGCCACTAATACATGCACTTCCGTTAATTTTTTTTTCAAGTTGCAGTTTACTGTAGTAACCACAGGATATATCAGATGACGCCATTAATACTGCACACCATTTTAAAATACGTGCTGTATGCATGTAATGTAAGACAACACTGGTGGCCAAGAATTCTCCAGCCTGCACAGTGGTAGCCTAGGTACAGTACAAATTTCCCAGGAACAAGAGATATACTCATATGACAGTTGAAATGACTGCCAATTATATAAACTACATAAATTCCTCCATCTACCCCATCATATGACCAAGTAATAACTTATTTATCTCTATTGCACAATAAGACTTTTCCCTAACAGAAATCTTCCATGTGCAACTGTCTCCACTTCAGAAAACAAATCTATTCTACATTGTTTGATGACAGAAGGAGGCTGTATCTCAGATAATGAGTCCTCTGGGAAAGATAAGGGTCAACCTTTCTCCCATTTTCCACAGAGGTCATTGGTCAATCACCATTTTCGGACCAAACAAATGTCTCAGATGGAATTAAAAGCCAATAATGGCTTCGAAAACTAAGTGAGCACTTTTAACTGTCAAAACAAGAATAATAAATAAAAGAAGCATGATACCAAATACTGTACAGCTGAACTGGGGACTAAATAGAAACTCATAGGTGTATTGTACCTGCTGAACTTAATTAACCAAACTGGGCTTTTCGATACTTTACAGATGCTTTCAGACATACAGTATTTTATCAGAAACCGGCATGATGCCAGCTGAAGATCCATAGATGTAGCTTCATCATTATATGTCAAAGACTTGTGAAATTAGTACAGCAACTTCACTTTATTACCTAACTGACAGGTAAAAGTTTTCAAATTGTAACTTCCTAAATGTGCAAGCATTGCTAGTCTTTGCTCGGAAGGGAGCTCAAATACCTTCCACCCATAGGAAAAGACAGAAGGAGAGAAACATCAGCAAAGGTCTTAACACTTTGTACTCAAGGACCTCAGATGACCTTTGACCTACATCAAAACTTAAACCAGTAATTATATTTATATACTCCATCTAAAAAGAACAACTTCAAAGTGTGAAATTGTTTCCCCTTTGTAAATATTGAAATTATCTCCTTTGTAAATAGTGTGTTTACAAGTTTTTTCATGTTACAACCTCTGATGACCCCACATGACCTCTGATCACAAGACACACCCTCACCTTATTTACTTAGAAAGTCCTACATACCCTCGAAGGTCAAAGTTTGTGCAATGTGCGGTTCATGAGGTACTGCAACCATGTTTTGTCTATAGTCTGTCTGCAGATGACCTCTGGTGACCTTTGGCATCCACCAAAATCAATCCCAGTCAAGATCTTTAAATGTCCTCCCCACACACTGACTTTGGACTCTCTTGCACATTCCCTTCAAAAGATAGAGTGTTCACAAGCTTTTCACATTAAGACTTCCGATGACCCCAGATGACCTTTGACCTACAAGAATGCCCTCACAATCTCACTTACTTACCAGGCAGTACATACCACCCAAGGTTAAATGATGCAACTTGTCATTTCTGAGATACTGCAAACATAGTTTGTATACATTCTGCCTGATGGTGACCTCAGATGACCTTTGACCTTCACGGAAAACAATCCCAGCCGAGATCTTCATATGTTCTATCAACACACCAACTTTGACCCACCTTGAACTTTCCCTTCAAACGCTAGAGTGTTCACAAGATTTTGCTCACACACATACATACACACACACACACACATACGCACGCACATACACCGAATCACCATCGCAAAGATTCCTTGCCCGCCTTCGGCAAGGAATCAACAACCCATGGGAATCATTGTTCATCTTTCCTACAAAGTTTCAATGATTAGTGATGGTGAAATACAGAATACAGAACAAAATGTAAACCTAAGTGTACTTTACATTTGCATATTGCTATAATAGCATTCAATGACTGTATGAAGTTAAAAATGCTACTGCATGTGCACTTGCCTATAATAACAAAAACATTCTTCTGCACAATTAAACAGGCTCTAACAGTGTTCACTGAACACATGGACTACTGTATACAGAGACAGAAAAGTGTGTACTGTACCTTCCACTTTGTTGCAGAAGAATGTGACAAAGTTTTCTGAAGTTTGTGTGCAATATCTGAAAAGTTTAAAGAAGATGACCTTTGGCCAAAATTACCTTGTACTTGTCCCTTGCTTTCAAAAGTGTCTTGCGTTGAACAATATATTTGTTCCTTGAGTCTAGCTTTCTGCTGTAGGCACTACTGTAGTTGTACCTTGACAACAGCTAATATTGTTTCACTCCATGTCAAAATACATACATGTATACACAGTATTCAAATCAGCCACTAAAGCAGCAGACAAGGCACGCTGATGGACCATTAGGGCAGTCACATTTTCTCTTAACGATTTATTGCAGGCTATGACAACATGAATGTGGCATGCACACACTGAGAGGGATTTGACACTAAATCAATAAAAGTCCATTATCAATAATACAGTACCATGCCAACTAATGAATCTTAAACTGTACACATTTGTGCTACAGACATGTAATATCATTTATGTCCAGATCACCTCAGTGGAGGAGTCCACAGCTTACACGCACATTAAATGCACACGACATGCAAACAGTCAGTTTCAACTTCCAACTTTAAGCAGAAGGTTAAATGTTTTGCTGGTACTCCGAAAATACAGGAAAATACTGCCTTTCATTGCTGTCCAGAGTGCTATACAGAAACATGTGGTACAGAAGGCCTGAATTACCCAAGGTTCTACTGACAGTACTACCATATTAAGTCCCAATTCTCCAAATTCTCAGTGCAACTGTAACTGCAGCGATACTGCTAAGACTAGCTGTCTGAGATATCTCATGAGAGCAGGGCACTTTAAGACGACATTGATCTATAAGGTCACATTACACAAAAACAAACCAATATTTGTGTACAAATAGTACAGAGCCTACAGTTTACCTACCGTTCACGTCTAGCACACGGACATTTCCTGTTTCTGGTTTTCTGTTGAGTATTAGAACTACAGACCATGTTGAAAAAAGTCCAAAACAGTTTGGAATTCTGTGGGACTTAAATTACTGTACACTCGGTCTTGTAGAGTCACATGAAACGCCAAACGTTTCTGGTCATCAGCAATAAAAGAAAATGGACTGACCAGATCATTGAGTGACTAGTAACCTTAGCACATGTACAAGCTACAATAATTGCTACATGTATGAAACTTCAAATGGAATATATGAAAGTATAGCAGTCATGAGACTGATTTTGCAGTTCTGAGGTCTACAGTATGTAACTTTCTGACCAGTGATCGATTTTCCTTCATTGAGCTATTTATGTTCATCCTGTGGAGATTCTCAGGATAGAAATTCACTTGACCATTCTAACCGCTTATTCGGACCTTACCCAAAAGCACATTTCAGATCTGAGCTCTACTCTGACAAGTGGGAAACTCACTGAAAATGAAAGAAAAAAATGAAGCACTCTGTCCATGTGGAACTGGCATTTCTCAAAGTTTTTGCAGTTTAGGCAGTGACTTCAGCTTACAGCTTGCAATGATGTACTATACAATTATGGTTCATGTAGAGGGATGTTACAAAAAAAAGTCCTGAAAGTTCTGCACTATTACTTTAGTTTATATCATTCATACAGACACTATTATCTTCAGCGGCAGCACCAAGGGGCCATGGGGAGTGGGGCATTATTGCCTGGTCATAAACCTTTATCTCAATCCCCCTTACCAACTCAGCTGAAATGGCCTGACAAATCACATGTTAGTGCTGTTACCTGTTTACATTCATCATTTTGCATTTTTTACTTTTCTGTTTTAAGAAGTCCATGAGAATTAATTTTCCACCCAGAGATATGCCTCACAACTTCCGAGGGATTTTTACCTCTGAACTCCGCCAGGGGTTGTAACTTTTCATGTTGACAACTAAGAAGTAAGAAGAATAGCCGAATTCATTAAAATCATAATTTTGGAATCTTGCATTGGATGATGCACTTGAGGCACTTTGAACCAAAGTATGTACTGGAGGCTGGGATATGGTAAAAACTCCTTGGTAGGGGGTTGTCTACAGGGTACCTAAGACACCATCTCTGATCTCACACTTTGCACTACATTTTGTGTTCTGTACCAAATTTTTTACCTTCAACAGTTCCTTCTGCCTTCCATTGCCCCCCCCCCCCCCCTCTAAAATCTTGGTGCAGCCACTGACACTATAGACAACAGTTATGAACCAACCATGCTCACCTTCACATTTGTACATTGAAGATTTTCATTTAAAAAGGAAAGGAGGAGGCTGGAGAAAGTGATTTTGTAAATCAAATCTACAGTAGGTCTCTAGTGTGTCTACTGTGGTGTTCACTGCACATACAAAAGTCATAATTTTGCATTCAAACTGATTACGTTTGGACCTCAACAGCTGAATGTACTCTGTGAGTCTGCAACCATACAGTATACTGTAAATTAATGTAACAAGTTTGCCTAATGTGCATTTGGAATACAAGCACTACCTTGATGGCAAGTACACACATTAACTTTTGAAAATGTTCTGATGTTTTTTAAAAAAAGAAAAAAGATTCTGCTTCAAAGAGTCATCCTACAATAAGCAGCAGCATGATAGCAAACCCTGTGAGTATCAGAAGCTGATAGACTTGCAGATTTAACCTTGAGATGATACTGGAAACCAAGAGTTTCTCAGCGCCACTTTAAGTGGAGAAAGTTAGCAAGTATTGCAAGGGTAGAATTTGCAGCAGTACAGGTGGCAGATTTGATTAAGGTAGGAATGTCGAAAAAGAAATATGAGTTTCTAGGCTTTAGAATACAAGAATTCAACCACACTTTTAACTTTTTGGGGGAGGGGGACTGGGGGGAGGGTATTTTATGCACCTATGGTACGTCGATTTTCAAAATAAAAAAGGTGCAAAAACAGCTTTTTCACGAAGATCCAGACCACTTTCTCAAATGGTTGCTTTGATGGATTTTAGTTGCAATATTTATATGGGCCTAAACATACACTTGTGCAGGAGCTACACTGGTTGTAATTAGTCCAGCAGAATACTGTATTTTTAGCTGATAGCATTGTACGTGGCACAATACACACATTTGCTTAACGGTAATGTAGCTAGCTTCTAGTAAATTTACATGTTCATGTGATGTTGAAGTACCATAGTTGGAGAGGATTTCTGCGATTTCTTTGAATGCAGTATCCCTCAGTCACTAAAACCAAATTAATTCTAGACTGTTTAGGCAAAAAAAAATATTTATATATTGGATGCACATCAGGGATTATTCTTACACATGTACCACATGCAATATTACTAGAAAAAGCTGTTTTGGATTTTGGTAAGCCTGAAGCTCATGTTACATCCTGTAGGCCAATGTTGGAAAGTCTGTGATACTCTAGTTCTAAAATAATGAGTATATTTAAACATATTGTAACTGCAGTCAAATCAAACACAGACAGTTTCCACATGCTTTACAATAAACCTGGCTAAACATCTATCAAAATACTTCTTGCACTAGCTGTCTAAGGAAAGACAATTCATGACTTAGAAATCTCTGAGTGAGCTACAAAAGTTTTACAAGTTGAGAATTTACTTTGTCCTTTGAGGTTAAAGGACAGGTAACATAAACTTAAGAAAAAAATACTTTGGTTGGCATAATCATTTGTTTTAATTCCAGTACTTAAAGTACTGGAGAATGCATTAAAAACAGCAGTCGAGGCAGTTCACATGTTTTCACATATATTCTTACACAACCTTCAACTCATGCCAGTAAGGAAACCTAAACACCTTTCTAAGCATCTCTCACTCAGACACAGTCTATGGAGTATGGTTTGTCACAGATAACCACTGCTCCTCTATTGTTAGGTTACTAATTTTCAGACCACATTTAGCCTCTATCTTACGCTATTGCAAGATGCAGTTAGGGTTGGCAGTATATTGCTAGACTTAGCAATTGGCGGTACTGATTCTAAAAAAATAATGACTGAGTCAGTAAACGCGGTTTTGATGACAAGTCTATAGACTGGCATAAGCCTATCTACAAACACTGAAACAGTAATGATAAAGAGCTTAGCCTAGGCAATTCTCATTCCGGGAAACCCCCAACCCAAAGGCAGCTATATCTTGTCAGAAAATTGTAAGAAACAATCGTATACCAAAATTACATGCCTACCAAAATTGGACACATGGACACATGTTCTTGAAAAAATCACGGATTTATCTGCACCACACCTAAAATAGCAACGGTACTAATACCAACAATAACAAATAGGCGGTGAGTTGCAACTTTTAAGTTCAAACTCACAGTCTCGGTCACACACACTCCCCCATCTGAAATGAGCTTTTCGCAACCGACTGAAGGACAATTTTACCTTTGAACATTACTTATTCGGATCAAGGAATCCATGACATGTTTCAAAAATGTTATGAAACATCAAACGAGTGAGAGTTCTATAAGGTTGATTCCAATGAGTACGATACAATCCTGTGCACGATCTTGGCCCGGCCCGCCTCTGATTCTTGGGTAGTTTCTCCTCAGCCAGAAAGTGCAGTGATGGTAGCTAGTAGTACGTGCGCGCGAGTACGATCCAGTGGTGAGTGCTCCCTGCAGCTAGCTAGCTAGCATGCGCTGCGTAGTAGTAGCCGACACCATAATGTATGTTTACTACTTTTACTACACTGGGCATGCGCAGATGAAACAGGATTTCATTGCGTTTGTTGACTACGTTACGTTTATCCGGTAAAATATGGATATCTACAGTGGCATGCATGAGACATTTTGTTTATATTTTACTATTCATAATGAAAGAAGGGTATACTATAGCCACAAAGTTCACGGTTTATCTTCATCAAAGTCCTCAGTTGCAAAGTATAAGGAATTTTAAAAACAGTGGTAGGGGGTTAGAAGCCACATATAACATGTAAATGATAAGAGCAGCCGCAATTATAATGTAAGACTTACCCAGGTCAGAGAATGTGAATGCTTAAAGGCTGTATTGCATCACGGCCCTAAGCTATATTGTTACCTACCGGAAAGCAAAATTCTCAACTGGTTCTAAGTTACAGTGCTCTTAGAATGACAGCAAATTCGAAAGATGCAGAGCAGCTCGTATTACACAGCGTACAAAGGGGTCCATTGTTTTTATTACACATGTGGAGGAAGTTAAGACAGGCTGAGGGAGGGACTAGAGGTAGGTGGTTGGGAGAACTGAAACTGTCTGGGGTGATGAGTTTTTGTCTTTAAAGTTGCTTGAAAAAAAATCAAAACAGGTAATGCTGGAACGAATTTGGAAGTGTAAGAAAAGGGAAATGCGTAACGTTCAATTATCATACTCCTAGAGCTGACTTTTAAAACCTTACAAACAGTCAGTGATCGATTTTCCTCAAACTTAAAAGGTAAATGATAATCTCTTCTTTTGTGTCCAGGTGTAGGAAAATCTTTTTTTTATGTGACATACTTCTAGGCCAATGTCGGTTGCTTACTAAGTTCCGTCGATAACCTGAAAGGGAAGTATAGAATTACACATTTCTGCCCACCTAGGGAACTGAACAGAGTTTCAAATATTCGTGCATGCAGTACGGGTTGAATTTGCTAAATTTGGTGGATTTCAGATGAAAAAGGAAAAGCATCAGCGGGTATTCTTGAATGGGAAATATTCTGTAGGTCACAAGTCATGTGAAATGAACCATCACATGGTTACAAGAATTGAACTGGCCAGGACTGCAGCAGGAGCCTGACGAACTTACCTCAAAAGCCAAGTCTTTCAAGTTCACACATCAAGCACGTTGTAGATTTCTCAAGGTCATATGGACTGTGAGCTCATACATGCAGAGAGTGTGTAATCGCCATGGCTAATTTCTGGTTTTCAATGAAATTTTTTGCGTATTCTTGAAAATCAAAGAGCTGATCACATGTCACAAAACTTGTTTCACAGGGTCGATCCGGCGGAACTTTGGCTCAAGTGCCACTTAGGGTAGCATAGCTGTACTATGTGCCTCATTGACTTACACACCAAGTGGTTGACCGCAATGTAGTCTCCAGACTCCCGACGCTTTATGTACGAGTTTTCGGCATGAATGAACGGTCCTCTCTATGGAAAGCTGACGTTCTACCATTCATGGCACTTTCAGTTCTCCGTACCTTACTGTTTAATTTTTTTAGTTAGAGGTCAACAAACTTTTTGATACGCTTGAAAAAGGGTCCTATAGTTTTTGCGGGTAGGTTGCATTCTAGATTTCACAATCATGTGATATATCACATATCACACACATAACATATTTGTTCATGATCCAATTTGATCTCATTAGAATTCTTTACGAATTATAATTCTGTGTACGTACACACGGACAAAATATTACGTATACAGGGCGGAGCTTATTATAACGTCAGCATATATGACAACTGTGACATGTCCTTGGATGTAACGAATTGACCTATTGGTTCGATCCGTCCAATACACTTTTAGCGCTAAACCGTCACTATTACGTACATAGGCCCCCCGGGAAGACCAGCCACATTCCACTGTCTCCGTCCCCCACCCCCATCCCCCATCCCATCCCCACCCCATCCCCCACCCCCACCCCATCCCACCCCCATCCCCCATCCCACCCCCATCCCCCATCCCATCCCCCATCCCCTAACTGCACATGCTACCTTTCTATGCTGAGAGAAAACAGCAAAGATAAGTAGAGCTCATCATTATTAAAATTCTTTATACAGTTCTACATCGAAACCTCAGCGAACTATTTTGAATGGTTTTAAATCAAATCATTGTCCCCTACAGTTCCAGTGACATTGTTGGATCATTCCATTGATACGCCAAACTTAAAGCTTTAGGAAAAATTTTTTCCCAATGGGTTTCACCTCTTCGAAATTTATGGTTACATGTTGAAGTGAAAATAGCCCTATATGTATTTTAATATAATTGTATTGGTTAGAATAGTTTCGTTACAGACTGTTTCGCCAGAAGATTCATCAGCGACTGACCAGCACAGTGTGCAAATGGTAAACTTTGAAGATGTTCGTCGGCGTGTGGAAAGTAAAATTGAGGCATTGCAGTACAACTTGGTAGGAATAAATGTATTTTAATATAATGTGATCGTGTTGGTCGAACGAAAGAGATAAAAATATATCTATTAGGTTACCTGGTAATTGAAATTTTCTCAATAAATCTGAAATATCATTTGAATTTTTCTGGCTTATTTCAGTCTTGGAGCGACGATAGTTGAAAAGACTGAACTACAAGTTCGACCTCTTATATCTCAGTCTAGTACATTTTATGACTTCAAAAGGTTCCAGATATTGCTCTAGATTGCATCTAAGATTACCTAGGTGAAAAATTTCTCAAAAAGAAAAAAGAACTATCATCGTTAGAAATTAAAACTGTTGAATTAACTTTTCTGGAAATTATGATAACATAAATTTTCTAGATAAGAGCAATCCAAATTATAACAACTTTCCATACATATTTTCTCATTAATTGAGAAATTGTAGGCGTGAAATCTGGATGGGCACATGCATCCCAAGACACAAGGGAAGTGCCGTTTCCTATCATCTGGGGGTTTGTAATCCAAAAATGCTATGGTACAATCCACGCTAACCGATAGTTGCCCTCCGCTTAGATAGTCCTGCCGGCGAGGTGGGCGTAAATGGGTTATACGTGCCCAGACCAGACCCCCACATGCCTGCTCAAAACCCAGGAGAGGCGTAACATATGTGTAGGCAATGTGCCCTCAATCATTAAACCCTGCGCAGTGTACTGGTAACTTCTGTACGCATCCTGTTCACATTCACCTTCTGCCTAACCGACGATACCTGTTTGTTTGTTTGTTTTTTTCGAAATTTCGCTGAGGATTTTGAATCACTCTTCGTTAGATGTTTCACTGGAAATTTCCCTATATTTACTACCATTTTTATACTTTTTTTTTAATTACGCACATGATATATCTATTTTAAGGCTGGGTATACATGCAGCCAAAAAAAAAAACAAAAAAACTCTGGAAACCCAGTTTCAAGCTATCAGGGAAACTGGTAAAATCAAATTTTCTTGTGTGCTACCCTCCCGTTTATGGTAACCCCGCTAGTTAGAAACAAACTTCGGGCAAAAAATCTCTGCCCCCACCAAAGATAGGCCTGCCGTCCCCACCCCCAGTACCAGCCCCCAATTTTGATGGAGGGCTCCGTCGCAACTGATAGTGCCCTTTTCGTGAAGACTGCGCTCAGTTACATCCAGCCAGTCTGCAATTGGAGCCTCTCGCTCCCTCCTAAAGATATGACCCTAGATACGGCCCTGTATACTTTCAATTGGAAACAGAATGTATGGAAAAATTTTAACGAAAACGATAAATTGTTACCTGCATTGTAAGGACGACGGAAGAGAGCATATTTTTCCAGGTAGTTGCAAAGAGGAAATAGGACGTTTCAATTCCCCAATATGGCATACAAAGGGAATAGCTTAAATCATTGTTATAACCACTCAAGTCTCATCAATAAACATCTGCACAAGCTACATCTCCCCGTCAAAATATTCTACTTAAGATAAGTTACAGAAGACGAATCTTTTAATTTTCGAAAGGTTGGTACAACACTGAAATTAGTCTTGAGGACAAATAACTGTATTTCTATCTTTGAGACAATTATTTCAGAAAAAAAAGAAGACCACATCCATCCTCATTTTGAAGAAATATTATTCTGTGTCCACAAATAAGTTCGTTTTAAAAATACCCCTTTTTTTTCTGTAAAACAACCACCCCCCATTCGTTTCCCTTTAAAAGAGCATATGGCTCGTGTTCTTAACGTGTATAAGAAAGAGATGAAGTTTCTGGATATTTACAATTCTGGATACTTAAAATAGTTCTTTCCTTTAAAACCGTAGAAGACAGCATTAAAATTTAGTTCAGGACAAGATACAACTATATGCATATCGGTACATATATACGGTACACTATATATACAGACAAGACAGGAATACTGTGTTAGTACTACATGAATTTTTTTAAGCATGCAAGCAGTCTTCAAGAGGATAAGCAAGAAATTTAGTTTCTGGAAACCTAAAATAATATCTTCTTCAAGTAAAGGCGTAAATATATTAGCATTATTATTTTTTTTTTTTTGCATTTGCTACATGGATTTAAATGTTTTAGGGAAACAAATGATTTTACGATGTACAAGCATGATGTTTATTTATACTTTGAACCATATGTGTACTTACCCTACTGTCATAAAATCCAGGCATGCATGCCAACATAGACCTATACATTTATACAATATATTATTGTGCACATGAATAAAATTTGTTTCCTCTGCTTGCAGGTATATGTATATATAAAAGCAAGTGACAACATCCCTTTTCAAGTTACTTAACATTCGGCGAAGATACTCGTTGTTAAGACAAAAGCAATAAACTGTAATTAATTATTAAACTCTGTAAACTACCATTGCGCCTATAAGTCACATGTGTATAGCAGATTTATAAACCTTTTGACCTTTGTATATATATGGCAGCCATATGCCGGTAATATCCTAAACATAGACATGACTCTGATTTGAAAGTTGTAGTCTATCATGTGATACAATTACTTCATATCAAGTACCGTAAGCAAATAGCGGGCATGGAATTAGTTCGTGATAACAGTAGTATAATTTTAACTTATACCTTCTTTGTTTTCGTTATTATATAGGCCTACTTAACAAAAGTAGTTTTCTGGTAGAAAATCAGAGAAGCACAATACCAGAAATCGGTGAAATGCCCATGGTGCCTGATTGGTTCAAAGAGAAAATATTCAAAAAACAGAAGCAAGAAACTAATACTTTAGACCCTCACAAATTATAGGTATAACGTCCAGTGTCTTTTTTTAATAGTATTAGGGTCAGAGCCATGGTTTGCCAAAACTGAGTACACCACATTTTTCTTCATTGTTAAAACTGAACAATCGAAATAAGTGCACCACTATGCAGATAGACGACATATATAATTTGCATTTCACCGCGGTGTACGTATCTTACACCACAGAATTTCAAGGCATTTCGGCTTAAAAGTTATTGCATATTTTGCCATCATGCCCAAAAATTAAACCGACGTGCGGTTAAATTGGAATGCTTCTTTTAACTGAAAATAATGCAGCATTGAGAAACAATTGTTCAAAGTCAATAAGCATGCAGTACCGTTTCAGTCTAAATAGGCCAATTTGCCTCCACCAACCGAAACCGGCAACCGGGTAGGCTTACACAAGTCCATCCGCTTGAGTCTAAGGTGGTGTCAGTCAACTCAGCTTTAGCTACCGTATAATGCACACAGCCTATGTCAGCCAGCAGGTAAATCCATAGGTTACAGTAATAGGCCCAGGGTAAATATATATAGACTCCATGACACGTTCGACATGTGACTAGTGTTTACAACCGACCCTTCACGTGACACCAGGTAGGCTCATTGTAACACCTTTATAGGTTTATTATCATATTTACATAGCCGACACGTAACTTGGTGACTAATTAATGCGAAATCTCACGCATGAAGTAAAGTATACAGTGCACTCATGGTGTGAAGTATGCCGCGGCCGTGCCTGTTTGTTAAAGGGATATTCAAGAAAAGATTTACGAGTGAAAAGGGTAAAACTTCATGGAACTCGCGAAGGTTTTCTCCATTTACGTGAAACCCATACAGCATGCACTTTTCGAAACTTACGGATTTTGAACCAAATTTCTGTTTCTTATTGGTGCATTGCATCATGGGAAATTTGCGCTTTTGTGTATCCGGCAAACTAAAACTTGTGACACCCTCCGTCTACACCCTGTGTCTTTACCATGTCGACTGCCTTTAAAGGAAAACAATGATACAAGTTGTGACATAATGTAGTATCTATTCCGATATTTTGTGTGTGTGTGTGTGTGTGTGTACAATGGCTATTCAATCTGGTTTTTTTTACTGATTTCCTTGTGGAATAGGCTTTACCCATCGTTCAATTTCAAAGAACAAGAAACACTTTTTGCATTAATTAACATGCGTCATACAGCATATTTTTCCTCTATGGGCGACTAAAAGTCTTTCTTGACCAACACTATATTCCTTCGAAAGGCAATACTTCGAGTTATAATGAACACAGAAATATATATACGTACATATTTATGTGTTACGAACAACATATTTTTGTGGGAAATGGAGGTGCTTGCAGTTAAAAATTATTCTTTCATTTTTAAATTTCTTTTAGTTCGTTTTAAGTCAAGCATGTCATCATGAGATTCATTACATATTTGGTAATTACTTAATTACTTACACAAGAGTCTTAGAAGTAAAGTCACCTTATCATTGCAAGGTGGGAACTTGGCGACGTACCAATAAAAGTCTATCAGTCAATATTTCATGACGGTCACAAATTACAACATCACAGTTGTAAACACATTAATCTATAACCTATTTAGACTAAACTTGCGAGTAACATCTGAATGTCAACTTAAGGATCTGATATAGTGGCTACACTCTACCAGTTTTTTTTTCCTCTGATCTATTACTGAAAGTGAACAAGTTATAGCCAGGAAGCAACGATCTCCAAATTAAAGCGCACAACCGGTGGCAGCAACAGGATTTTAGACATGTGTGTGGGGAGGGGGGGGGGGGGCAAAACGGAGGGCAAAAGCATCAGTTGGACAAAAGCAAGTTAGCGCGAGCTTCACTGAATGGCGTCCATGGACCATGTTAGGCACCCTGGTGTCGTCCAGGAGTCAACCCCTCATTAAGCTCTTCTCTGTATTTTGTACATATTTTCCATTTCAATTGTCATTTTGTAAATGTTTCCAAAGAGACTGAAATAAATGTTAATACAAAACAAACAAAATACAAGCTCTGAGGTTGCAGCAGAATGCCTGGGTGAAAATATAAGTCTTAAAAATACATTTTGGTTCATATGACCAATGCAAAGATTCAAAATAATTTTAATGCATTAGGTTATTCCCCTTAGTTGACAACATGAGAACTTAGGGTCCCTGATGAGGTCCAGGGTCAAAGATGGGATGGGTGTGCGGATGTAAAGCTTCTGGGAGCTCTGAGACTTTTGCATATCTCTGGGTGAAAAATGAAGTCTCATAATTTTTTTTAAACAGAAGGATGAATGCAATGAAAATATAAATAGGAAACGTATCTGTGGGCCACCATACTTCAGCTGAGTGGGGGATCCCCATGCATGCTTCCCTGCACACACTCCACTGAACACACTGATATCAAATAGCCGACGGTATCTGGAGCACATTTTGTGAACTGTAAACTAGAGGTCAATTTATGTCCTTACCAGGTCTTTTCTTTTTTTTTACCAGGTCTCATTCAGCTTTTTCTATCTTGATTTCTCTTCAGATATCTGACATTTACACAGCGTGCATTATCAAGGATATAAAGAGAAACATCAAAGCAATTTATGGCAGTATAACTGAGAGCAGCACGTAAATCATTAAATGAAATTTTTCTTTAAGATTTCGACCGCTCTAAATATCTTCCAATTTTTGCGTCAATGTGAAGCTATTTAGATTTTTTTCCTTTCCGTATTTCTTGCTTTAACTTTACATTGAGAATATAATATTTCGAGTGAAAAACGAAAAAGGTACAAGAATTGAATTTAAAGAAGATTATTTACAATCAAGTTGCATCTCGTTTTGTCAACACAAATTGCCTGCTTAAATATGTTCAGGTTAAGCATCTAAAATAAATTAGACGTAATACGACTCCCCCCCCCCCCCAAAAAAAAAAAAAGAACAAAAAAATTCTGCAAACTCTCGTCATGAGAACCCCGTTAGTACATCTGGCGTTCTCAACACCCTGCGATTGTTCTGACAAGTTGTACGACGTGCTACGATCCGACACCATAAACTAATGTGCGAGAACTTGCCCGGCAGAAAACGAACCGATCATCAGCAAACGTTGCTGTTATCGTGAGCATGAAAATCACTCTCAGCGCGCTATGCATTCTTTGTTTTTTTGCTTCAGAGGAATTTTTTTTAAATTGTTTTAAATTGCATTTAAAATCGCATTTTTTCTAAGTTACATTAATACTTAGACCTTACCCAAGCTTCTCACAAGCCAATATCATTAATCTCAATGGTATATTATATCCAATATGTGTGGCAGAATTATTATACGTTCAGATGGGTGATCCACAACTTGCTTTTATTTAGTTTACACGATTCAAACACTCACAAATGAATAGTACAATCGTCTGGTGACGAAAATGAGAATAATTTACAGAACTCAATAAAGACTGTATTGAAAACCTCTAATCACCTTTTGGCCAGCAGGGAAAACTCTTTGCTCGCCAAGACCCCCTTTCTCTTACAGAGTGAAATCATCGTCTGAACTTGACTAAGATGTCTCTTTTTTTTTTTGGGGGGGGGGGGGGGACTCTGCAGTTTCAAGTCATTGCGACGAAAGATGCAAATTTTGTGTCAATGTAGTTTTCAGGTAAGGTCTTGCAAATCTCGTCCTCACAGAGTGACGGAATGTACTTCCTGTACTGTGGACATCACTTGGCACGGTGTTACTCCTTGGTTAGAGCGATAATTTTTAACACTGGAAAAATTTTCACTCGAACTTATTTGAAATTGAAAAGACGTTCACCATCATGCGGAAGTCGTACTGACATCCTGTTATTTGGACTTGAATTTGAACTCATTGTCACCCTTAACTTTTTAATTTGTGTAACAAAGATAAGTAATCACCAATAACCACAAGGAAGAAAGCATCAGTAATCTATGGACGTAGATCGGAATCGTGCAAAATGATACTGCAACTTACTTGATTCAAGCAGGACTAATCGGACAATGCAGTATAACGGCTAGTGGAGAGTTTCAATTCTTTAAAGGGTGTACACGATGCCATGACCGCGCACTGAGATAGATATAGACACAGTTATTGTATTGTCGTAAGAGCAGGGAGCTCCATGGTCGGAGAGAAGGAAAACTTAAAGTGAAGTTTAAGTCTAGAATTACAAGAAAATATATTTGAAATGTTGGAAGAGCAAATTCCTAACCATTCATCCCATCTTTATAGCTAGCGTCATTGCTGAGAGATTAAATGTAGTACATCTCTTACATATGGAATAGTCAATTTGCAATAATTTGTGATGATGTCCTTCTTGTATATAGGCCTATCACAACATACCCACGACCAGATTAACGTAGTGAGAGCCTCCTACTTATCCATGATGTAGGGTCTCTTAAAAGGAATCCTACCACGACGTAGGCCACATAAAAAATGGACTTGATATCATTTTAAGAAGAGAGTATTTATTTCGTGGTGTTGCTTGGGTTGAAATTACGATATTGTTGAGGAAAAATACGGTTAAGTGTGAAATATTTATATAATGAATACGTGGACGTTAGACAGACTTTATATTCGTCGCATTAATTCCTACAAGCCTGTTTCAAAGAGATGTGATTGATTGAACGTCCCCTCTCATCAGGGAATTGTGCTTCTCTGCAAAGATTTGAAAACATCACATGTCCGTGGGTATTTGGGCGCATCTTTTACTACGCGCGGTTGCCTCGATTACGCCGGTGTAGTTACTGAGCTTGAACTTAGACGAATGTCCGCATGTGCTGACTAGCTCAGATTGTTGATTTAGGGAGGCCGTTATTGGATGGCGGATAATAATATACTTTTCCATCGTCATAAGTTGAAACGTTTGCTGACATTTGAATAAGGTGAGGCTCTTTTTAAAATCTTCCACTTAATTTTGAATTCCTTGCTAATATATTTTTCAGAGACCAAATGTGTTTTGACAATTCAGTTTGGTTTCTATACCTTTCTTTATTGAATGACTGGTGGTGGTTTGCGAGTCTTGTCTTGAAAGTGGTCTCGGTTAGACCTACATATGCCTCCTCGCTGTCATCTGTTGTCAAGGCAGCCTGGTACACAACATTAGCTGCTTTGCAATTTGCGTCTACGGGGCAATCGGCATTTTTCCTGCACATGCATGCTCCACATTCTCAAATTGCATTACCGTTAGTTCATATATGATTAAAGTAAGTATTTCTTGTACTTCAAGTTATGTAATTTACTTAGTTACGTGTCATAAATGCAACGTGCAATTCACTGGCTCAACCTCTACTGAATTCAAAGTCCGTTTCCGAAATCACAAATCTGCTATGCTCACCAACAAAAAGACATGTGAAGTGGCTATTCACTTCAACGGTTACCCCTCACAGCTTATCCGATTTCCTTTTTTACCCCTTTCGAGTAAGTCCAAAATACTGACAACACTAACAGAAATCTTCTCAGACGTGAAATCTGCTGGACAGCACAATTACAAATCCTTAAACCCTTTGGCCTCAACAAAAGAAATGAACTGGACTTTCAAAAACGCATCCAACTTTAGCTCTAAATCTTCTTTGCCTTTTGTAACTCAAGCTCATTATCTTCTTTACCCCTTGTAATCTGTCTTTATTTTGTTCAAGTTCAAGTTCAGTTATTATCTTACATTTTTGTCTCTAAACTCATTGTACACTAAGCTCAACACTGACGAAGGTCGAACGACTGAAACGTTTGTTTTTTAAAAAAATTCTGGAGTAACATAAGTTCAGTTACTCTCTTTTCACATCTTTTTGCGTTTATATTCTCTCTCTCTCTTTCTATATGTATATATGAAAATGAAAACAGTTTATTCTCAGTACATACGTAATCAATGCAACGGATTCACCAGAACAAAACGAGTACGGTATATCAGAAAGGGAGGAAAACGAAGTAAAACACTTACAAGCGCTTTCCTCCAGATAATATAAATTACATCTGATGAATAATATTACAACTTAAGGATTCATGTGATATAGGAAAGATAAATACAGGTGATAATTACCCAATTCCAAATATTATGACTGGTGAGTAGAGGTAAGTAAATTTTGCTTGTATTTGTATTTAAAAGATAAGGGTTTTACACTTTTTTTTTTATAGTTGCATCAATAGAAGTACATATAGACACACCCGAGTACGAGATACACAGTTGTTTTTTGCTGTTGTGACTTTTTTAAAGTAAAAGTTCCGACAATTTCTAGTATTACAACCATTTAATGATATAGTGAAATAGCATTGGGGATTTGATGGCTGCATTTTTGTTAAAACCTTTGTACATGAAGATAGCTGTTCTAAATTAAATTAACTGATATATATATATATATATATATACATATTTACGTAATTTAATATGACGTCACACAGAGGTAAAGAAATGTCATTACCCTGCGAATCCTTTAAGGAGGATTTCCATTTTTTTTTGGGGGGGGGGGCACACATGTAGAACAGCAACAATTACAAGTTTTTTAGGAGTTTATGTTCTCATTCGTTAGCAGTGAAGTTAAATTTCTTTTGTCAGGCTAGATTGGCAGACTTTCAAGTTGCTTGCAAGAGGCAGCCTGTATGTTTTACGAGTAGGCCTAAAACGTTTTGTGTCCTGTTTTACATTTGACCTCTTATCAGTATAACCTTTCTTTATTAATAATTATGAAATTGCCCACTATTTGAAAGTGGTCTTATTTTACTTCTGACTGTATGCATGTAGGAGGTGTTATCGAGCTTTTCCTGGTGTAGCTTACCGCAGGTTTCCAGTCATTAATAAGTTAGCGAGAATCTGCCATCCTGTGCAACTCACGTGCCCCCGCCTAATTGCAACGTCATCAACTTTACGAGACTCGGAGGGAAACTTGCTGACATTCCTGCTGTAATGTAAAAGGTAATTCGAGTTGAACTCATAACACCCTCAGCCATCCTTGAATTTCAGCAGAAAGATACACAAGGAACTCTTTTTACAGGAAACTGAAAGTGAACAAAAAGCCTTTCTAAGGTTTCATCAATAGACATTCTAGTTTGAACTTAATACGCCGTTGTCTGGAATAGCGTTCTGTAGAGAATACGCACAAGGAGATGTAAAACCGTTATCAATGTTGCTTTTTGTTTTAAATCTCACTGAATGTTGCTACCGACTCCTATCGGCAGACCGATTGATCGGACTAAAACTATGTTAATGTCTCATTTGAAAACATGGATTTCTGCTGGAATCATATGTTATATAGTTTCGACGACGACGTCCCAACTATACTTGGGAAGTTGAATTATAAAGTAACTTTTGTATTTACACGTATAGGCGTTTCTGATGAACATGTTAACACCCAATTAATTAACTAGTTATGGTTTTTTGGGACGGGTGCATTTATTTTTTCACAAACCTCACGACGATTTTCCCTTTTCTCCATACATCGCAACTGATAACTTTGTGTAGAGAAGCAACAAAATTACATTTAGACTCATATCGGAAATCGTTGCAAGTGAAAATTGCATCCGAAATGTTTCCTCCTTACTTGTATTGAGCTCATGCGAGTAGGCGGCAGTTACCGCGGTACGTATATCCCAGTTACTATAGCCCACTCCGTAGGCACGCATTCCCCTGCACAAGATGAAACTGACAGAAATAGTGAAAGTGATGCATAAGTGGGCATTCTCGTGAATGACGTTTGCGCCGATGCATTAACGTGGATAATATCGAAAATAGACTAAAATGCAGTTTGTTTGCCTTCAACTTCTCTTGATAATTTTCAGATACGAAAATTACTGTCGCAGGGGCGATTAAAAATAAAAAAAAACAGAAAAAAGAAACACAGCTTTCATGAATCACCCATTAGCGTCATACAAAAAGCACTGGGATTAGGGAGATTTCGTGAAAAGTTCTTGACGACTCAGGTACACTTCGTTTTGGGAAAGGTGGAGGGGCAAACTTGTGGTCCAGCGATATGAGGGAGCCTATAAGTTGAGAAGTGTCCCTTATATGCATTTGGGAAATCTTTCAGTGACTGAATGCATCCAGATGCGACTTGATGCAAGAAAATTGTGATACAACTGTAAGGTTCATTTTCTTCGGTTTCCTTCATTTTGGGGGCTGTAGAATAGAAATAAAGTACAGTATTTCGACTTTTACGTGCGAATTAGTGGTCTTGACTCAAAATTTAGGTAATGAACGCACTCGGCAGAGGGTTGTCCGCTTGACTGTCCTCACCGTCAGGGGAGGTGATCTGTTAAAATTGTGGAGAGGATGTGCATCGTGCCAGCCGTGTAGAGGACAGCAGTTGGTCCCATATTTGTCCAAACCAGTCTAGTTTGGGGAACATTTGATATTGTCTCCTATAGGACACTGAGGGACATACGGTACCGTATCCCTCCCTGTCCATCCCCTAGCTCCGAGATCGCCAACAATGCTCACCGCTATACCAGTTACAAGATAGTTACACAAGACGTGTGGACGTTTGGATTGTGGTTTGCTTTCACTTAACATTACACAGAAAATGAGTACACTATATGTGTTGGAGTACTGAGGTGGTGCCAGAACATTATAGCTAAGGAACCGGGGGCAGAGGAAGGGGTGGCTTTGGTGGATCATTCCATGAAGAAACTGGAGTTTTGTACTGAATAGAACTCGTAATGAGGTGTAAGCTTTCACTTCGAAATTACGAGTGAGAATTGATGCAAGATATTCAGCGCATCGGCAAAGGAATGGCTAAGTCATATTTAGTAATCTTAATAATATTTACCCTATGATGTAAAACGGTTTTTAAACACCATAAATTCTTTCAGATAATTATGGAATTCTGTCGACCACTTACTGTAAATTGACACTTTTGTTAGACTGGTGGCACAGTCTTCTCGCTGTCTTCTCGGGTTATGTTCGTTTTCTTATTTCTTATTTCCTTTTCTTTCTTTCTTCAAGTTTCACCTCATTTTGCCATTTTGTAATCTTTTATTGTTTCGTTTTTTTTTTTTTTTTTGGCACCGTATGTTAACGTTTTATCATGACTCTCACTATGCCTCAAAGGATGAAAACAGTCAATAAACTGAAATTGAAGTGTATCTTGAATTGCTTTGAGCCATGTTTTGAAAATGTTCAATGATATACGTGCTTTGAACTTAAATAAAAAACAAAACAAAACTGACTTTACACTGATCGATCCAAAGTGTGCCATGAAACCCCGAACGTGGATTGACTAAGTATCCATAGTAACCGCGGGGCGAGCCGTTAGGGTGATGGATGAGTGGTGACATGACACCTACCACGTCCCTATCCGAAACAAGTTGGACATTAACGAAAAAAAAAAAACATGAATCACTCAATTTAGGTTCGTGACATATTGCGACGTACGACACCTGCCGACCTTTGCCTCTAATACGTTAACAAAACCAAATCAACCATAATGAGTAAACAAAAGGTACCATCGCTTCGTTGTAATTATTTCACTCGTACGTTTCTTTTTATTCACTCAGAGAAGGATGAGTAGGAAAACGAAGGAAAATAAAATGCGTACATTAATGTTCATATTAGTTTACGTCAGTGTTTAAAAGTACCCAGTGACACATTGCAAAATTATTTTCTCACAAGTTGCCCTTGGGACCAATGAAGGTATGCAATCAGCTTAAATTAGTGTTTCTTCATTTCAAACATAAAACCCCCTTCGCCCATTGTACATTTCTCAAAAGTTCGAGTTTTTTTTTACCAGTGTTACTCTAGCATTTCATACGATTCACAGGCCTACCCCTTTAAATATGGCGGACAAAAGGCCTGTGGACTGCCATACTTTTTAGTATTTTGTATGTACATACAGTTTATAATTTTGCATGCACATTAATTTACTTTTCTATACCGAAGTACTTGATTACCACACCATCCCTAAGAACGGACGACCTTTGACCTCCACAAAAGCAACAAAAAAAACAAAAAACAATAAGGCACACCTTCTCAATATGGCAGACCTACATATCAAGTTTGACTTTCATCAGACTTTTCCCCTATTGCGGTAGAGTGTACTCAAGTGTCACAGACACACACATCCATCCCGTACGTACACACACACACGCCGATATGAACTACATAGGTTTCTTTGCTGACACGAGGAACCAAAAAGGGAATCGTGGAGATTTTTGGTGATTATTTTAAAACATAAAAGAGGAAAGAAGGCAGTGATGACTGCACAAATTACAGAAAAGATTCCACAGCCTGACTGACAGCCAAATATGGCCCAATGTTTGACAGGGACTGCCCGATGAAATGTCAACATGATGGGGAGGTAGATCATTCTTTGTTTTCTGAGGAAGATTAATCAATCATAAGGATGCTAAAGAAACTACTAGATTTTTTTCATTCCCCCTTCTCCCTCCTAAGAAAATATCATGAGATTTCAACTACTGTACTCTCCAACTGCAATTATGGTCCAAGACAGAAGGCAGCTAAAGTGATGAGGAGACTTGTAACATGTCTTACTCCCACGATGTCCAACTCCTTCCAACACGTCTGGTGAAAGAAAATTAGCAAACATATCAATGAAACATGATCTATCATATCCATTGTTGTTGTTCAAATAACGTGGATTATTTACTGATCAAACTCTTTTTAACTGCAATGACCCCCTGTCTTAAAATTGATAAATTACCCATCCCTGGTCTCCCGAAACTGCTGATTTTCACCAACATACTGGGTCACTGCCAGAAAGTCCACACTGATCTGCTATGACTCTGATTTTGCAACTTGTTAATTTATCTTTACTGCAGATCAATTAAGTTTACCAATCTATAAATCATGTTTAACAATGGATTTTTTTTGCTTATCAGGCACTACTCAAGCCTTTTCAACAACTCACACATTTTTGTTCATGCTACATTTTGCTTGGAGTAAACACGCCCCCATAAATGTGCAAATGTGATTACCTGATGATGAAATTGGTCACTAATTAAAATGGTACTTACTATGAAGCACTCTTGAAATGAAATTCCACCACACGAACAATTATTGATAGTGAAGTGGTAAAAGCACCATGGGAATGGCATTAAGGGGATCTTTCCTCAAACTGAACTCAGAAAAAACTTTGAAATTAAAACTTGTATTTATAGAGAGAGAAATAGAAAAATGTCTTTGCTTATAACAACCAAAAGTTGCTACAGTAGATCTGTTTTAAATATAAAGTATGTGATAAAGCAGCAAACACTCTCTTGGAAACATCAAGGATATAGGTTCAGAGGTCTAGTTTATAACTGTGAACTCCTAATTTTACGTCATTTCAAGTCTAGTTAATGTTTCCTTTCCATAGAGGAATACAATGATATCTACTCCATGTAATTTTCCCTCCTTTAATTTCAAATTCTGCAGCATTATGTGACTTTTTCAGATATTTCATGTACAGTACTTTATAAGTGGCACAATTTGATTCAATGCAACAAATAGTTTTTATACAAGAGGTTGCATGACTTCTACAAAGCAAGTTGACCATTTTGTATTCACACCTGTGATTGACTGGCCTGTGGACATGTAAAGATTCTGTATTTCTTTGAAGCTTTCCATGACCGGCAGAACTACTGATGTGTCACTGACTTTTGATACCTTCACATGAAATAAAGTCCCCTGTGCACCAATGTCAGGTCCCTCTGAAGAAAAACCCCATCACTTCCTCCTGAACTAATATCAAGTGTGATTTTTGCAAAAAGAAATCAGATTTACAAAGTCTGATGCAGAGCTTATGTTCTGAAATTTCTCACATTAACAGAAACTAACAAATTAAAATCAAACTAAGTATGGAGAAAGCTAGCCATAATACTAAATAATCCTTCTCTTGATAAAAAGATAGAAAAAAAAATAAATCATTGGCAAATCTTTTGCTCACAAAATAGAGAATAGAGCATCCACTCCTTAATATAAATTATTTCTGCTGCCCTTGCAAAGCTCTGCCTAAAGCTATATGATTCATGATCTATCCTGAGCCCTCTCAGAACACTCCACGGACTAAATCCACTTAACTGGATTGTTGCAGTAATAGCATCGGCCTGGGACTAGATCTAGATTCTTCTCCTCACCATGCATGCTCAAGAATATATTTGCACAAACGATGATTGTTTTTGAACATGTCAATGTCAAATTGCAATCTCTGCTGGCTTCATATGATCACATTGCCTGCAGTAAATGGTGAGATCCTTGTTCTTCAAATGACGTCATTTTCCAACCAAACATGTTCGCTGCTTCAGTTCTTAATCACCATAATGTGACTCAAATCTTCTTCAACTTCATTTTCCTCTTTTTACCCTTTAAAAGGGTCCCTGTAAGATGGTTTGGCCCTTGCACAGTAAGGGAATTCTATCAGCATTTGTATCTTTGCATGAAACACCTCTTCTGTGTCAGCTAAAATTTGGACGAATTGGACCCTCATCCTCAGTCTGGGTAAATGGTGTTCCTTCATCGCTACGTGACGGTCTTACTCAAATTTGAAAATCCAACTCCTACACAGGTGAGTAGAATTTTTTCAGAGCCTGTTCTACTCTCATTGTGAGCTTCATCTGTTTCCTGCTGGGCTTCTATCTTGAACATGACCTGGAGGAAATCTCTCATATGCCTCAAAAATTGTATTCTGTAGGAAAATGAAGTTTATAATTCACTTAAATGTAAAATTCCAAATAAAAAACAATGCAGCAATAAGCATGACGACAAAAAAAAAAATCATTTTTGATCCACAAGGTTGCTAAACTAACATACTCTGTAAAATATCATGACCAGCCTTGGAGGTAGATGAATGAAATGAACAAATTCAAATTATCAATTAAAGAATGAATATTTCTCTGAAAGGATTACAAAACACTGTGGACAAAAGAATATGAAAATTGACAAAGTCCTGCATGGCTCTGTGCCACATCTTTGACGCTGAGAGTCGAAAGACTGGGACAAACATGTGACTTACGCAAGTTTGCAAGAACAAGTTGGCCTGATGGGTTGGTCCAAGCAGGATTTCCTTCAGAGCGACATCACAGAAGACAAATATACTTACCACATCACATTAAGATGAAAATATATGAAGGAAGGGTTGCTTTGAAATTGGCTCCCAGCCATTACCTATTCACTTCTCCAGGAAAACCGACAGAATAATTATGATGATGCATGTTCATTTTTGTCATGAGTACTAAATTGCCTTGGGTGAAAATTTCCACTGCCCTGATATAGCCACCACTCCACTATTAAAAATTCTGCCTCCTACAAAAGATCAGCATGACTTTTGAAAAAGTTAACAATGGGTTACTGCTGTTTCAAATGTAGGCCTTATGTAATTCGTCCCTGAGGTGACACAATTTTGCATCATTTAGCATTTCAATTATCAAACATGTTTTGAAAGTGAGGAGGGAACCCCTCCACTCATACCCTTCCCTAACAATACTGCATACAATATGCATGGCTGCCTGCCCCCCCCCCCTCCCCCCTCTGTGGAGAACACTGACTTGATAATTAAAACAAGCCAATCAGACATCAGCCTTGCTCTTCAATGCAACTCAAGACACACTAACCACTGTCACACATGTGCTAGTTACGAGAGCATCCACGCACTATGACAGGTGTGAGATGAGCAACCCTAATACTGCTATTGTTCTGAACACTACAAAGGAAAGAAGCACAAAATGATGGGGTGTGCCCAATGTTTCCAGGGTTCATTGTCCCCAGGGTTCAGTGCTACTGTGTTTGTACCATTTTAATAGTTGATGACAAGTACAAGGTTCGTCACTTCCAGGGATCGATGTTCCCAGAAATGTCACTGTAATTCTCGAAGGGTTTTTCTTCTCAGGAACCTCAAGAACATCATACCCTCTTCATCTCACATTTACATGGAAACACAACGCAGAATGCTATTTTCAAAACCAACATTTGTGAACACAGAATGATAGATTATTTCTAGTAAAAAAGGACAGTGGCATTTTTTTTAAGAAATAAGTTTCTCACACACAACACAGACAACAATTTATTTGTTGCCCAAGAATGATTTGTTCACCCAATTTTCAACAATTCAAATGATGCACCTTCTGTGTAACTCATCTCATGCATAATGGTTTGAGGAGATGAACCTTTGGCAGGTGCTTATTGGTGAGCCTGAACGGTTATATGCTGATGAAAGTCATTTTCTCTGTATGCTATGTTGGTGGATTTTACAAGCCTTATTTCCCTAAGGGCAAAAAAACACTAGAAATACAAAAGAAATTATCAACATTAAGGCAGAGTAGGAAAACTTACGTGTAGGGTGATAATGGTCCTGTCTGGAGTTTGGATACGTCTGTCTGGCCAAGAGCCATAAACAGCAAAGCCAGACTTTGATGTCTGGAATCAACACAACCTCCCTGAAACAAAAAAAATTAAAATTGTTACAATCCAAATAAAATCGTTGATTTGACTCTTGGACAAGAAGATTGTGCAATAATTTGATGTCTATGTCAGCAACGACTTCCAACAACATTTTGCTTCCATGATTCCCATTGAAAGAAAATACAAGAAATGATAATGCAGAGATCCTTTCTCACTAAACAAATTTTCTAGTCATTTTTTAAATATTGAGGTGATTTGGCAGGTCAACTGATGTAAACATTGTCAAGCATATCAATATCTCAAAATAAAAAGCTTTATTTAACCTAAGAGTGCATGTTATGTGACAGTAATTAGGCAGTGCAAGATTCCATGGTTGCTACATTCATGTAGTTTTTGAGCCCTTCTTTAATGTAATGATTACATCTTTTTAGCTAACATATATAAATATTGAAGGTCATGAATAAAATCTAATGGATTAAAAAGAAAAAATGTCACATGGAGAATTTCTCTGTGCTTTCAGGATATCGTATTTTGCTATCATGCTACATTTCATTATTAAATTTAATGTGCAATGCTGTAAAATGTGAAGCAACCCCATCCATAAGTTTTAACTTAGAGTTGTGCAACACAGAGAGTGATTGGTTAACAACTCATGTCCCCTCCCTTTCAAAGTTTAAACACTCTGAGCTCTGGAAGAGCTGTGGCATTGGGTGATTGGTTAACAACTCATGCCTCTTCCCCTTCAAAGTTGAAACACTCTAAGCTCTGGAAGAGCTGTGGCTTTGGTGGTGCCTTAGCTAAAAGACAGCAGAGGTGGGTTTCCATGACGATCCTTTGTAAGCACCAATCTGCACTAGTGAGCATACCCTGTATATTTCCTCCATTAATAACTTAGCAGCTTTCTTTCCCAGGTCTTCAGGGACTGTGATTTCTTCTCCAACTGGATTAGACATAGCCTCAGGCACTCAGGAAGGTACCATCTGTTGTCTCAGCAACTAGAGATATGCCAAACCCTGGAGATCTAAGAAATTGTACAAGCAATGTCAAGAACACAGCAAACACTTATGATGAAAGTGAGAATGCATACTTATGGCCACCTTGAAAGACACAAACATGATTCCCATGATCAAATAACCTTAGTTTAAACGAGTATACTCAAGTAGGTTGGCGTGGACAGGATTGGACTCAGGTTACACATTCCAGGTGGCAATTTAAGAGATATTTAAATGAGAGAGAGCATACTTTGTCACTTTAGGTCAACACCAAAATTTTGTTCATAATAAAAGACATTGGTCTTTGAATAAAAACAGCTCCCCAAAGAGCACAATCCTTGGATCAACATTGGTTAAAGGTTGCCGAATCTTGGCAAGTGTGGGCAGTTACACTGTGTTGAAGAAATACAGCTCTGGCCAAGAAAGATTTCCAGGTGCCTCAAAGTTACAAAATGTCATGAAACACGATCAAGTTAGTGCAATACGTTTTTGTTCTTCTTTGAAATGTAAGCACTCATTCACCCCTCAAATGAGATGGTAGTGAGATTCAGTTTATTGTAACCTGACCTTTGAATGTTGTGGAAATTCATGTCACATCTCTAAAACTATCATAATGTTTCTGTTAAACAGTCTCTAAAGAAATAGAAAGAATATCTAAGTAGTTGTGTCTGTCTGACATCACAATTTCCCACAATGCAATGCACCACTATCAGAGATATTTCTTTTAAAATCCAAAAACGTCCAAATGGAACATGCTATTGCGATATGGTTCTGACAAATAAAGGACAAAAACTTAACATAGTTTTGGGAAAATTCAGCTGTCTTCAATGGAGAAATCCTTTAAGTCTAGGGACTGACTTCCTCCAAAGCATAATATATTCCATCAGTAATTATTTAAGGTAATTATTCACTTTGATTCAGTGAGAACTTTCAGGTGTACTTGTGTTTTTTCGTGTTCTTCCCCTAATGGTCTTGGCAACGAATTTTCTCTACATTGATGTGAGATTCTGTACAAAGACACTATTAAAGTCAGTTTCCCTAATAGAGTCTAAGTTTCTTAAAGGGAAATAGGGCATTTAGGACTGTACCCATACGGTATACAAAGAAAATACATTTAACAGTTTTTACACCATTCACTCTCACCACTAAACATCTGCAGAACCTTCATACCCTCAAAATGTTGTGCCTGTGATGAGTATCGGAAGATACATCCTTGAAATTTTGAAAAGTTTGGGTGAACAAATTATTGCTGAGTAACAAATAATTTAATTTCTACCTGTGAGAAACTTATTTCTCGGAAAGAAGGCTACTGTCCTTCCTTATTTTGAGGAATCTATCATTCTATGTCCACAACCATTGGTTTTAAAAATATGTTTGTTTTCTGTAAAACAAATCCCTCATTTTTAATCATAGCAACAACTACTATTAACCAGACTTTATCTGAGTAGTTACCGCAGGGGTTTTGAGCACCTTTCCCGCTCAATGTATCCCCACAGCATATTTTGCATATAGCCATGAGCCCATGAGAGTATTTTACCACATGCCTCAATATCTTTCCAAAGACTACTTGCCACAGAATTGGTAAGAAAATGAAATGTTTAAACAACAGAATCATTTCTAACAGTCTGTCCTTTGTTTTTCATTAAATGCTGAATTGCAGAAGTTGCATTAACACAACATATGTAATCTACAAATATTGCGTACTTAACAATCTTCTTATCTTTCATGATTTTCCAAATTAACAGAAATACTGTTGTACTCACTTCCCCGACTTGGGTCCCTTCATGTGGTCTGTATAGATGTATATGTCTGTCAGAAAATGATTCACAACACTTCTGGCGCCCTCTACCATTCGATTGACAAACGCTGGGGAGACACGAGTGGAAAAGCTGGTAGGATGTTAAGGGTGTTACTTGTTTAATCAACAGGGCAGGTCTTCGTTACACAGTTTGGTTTGGGACAGGAAGCAAGACTCTAAGAGTGCAATTAATTGAGAACAGAGAGCACATTTCTTTCTCATAAATTCAGATTCAAACTCAATTCAATCGTCTCCACCTAGATTGCAGCAACACCACCACCCACAAAACCTTCTACTTTCCTCTGTAAAAGAGCGTTTTCAGAGTTCCATTAAAATAAATGAACAGAGCCCATTGCTGATAAAGGCTGCACTACATGAGAAGGCCACAACGCTTGTCTAATCAGCTGTTGCATTTACCTTTAACATTGCTGGTACAAAATATATCTTCAACCATTGGCAGGATGTACAACTGTATACATGTTGGTGTCTTCTTTGCAAGTTTTTAAAGGTTGTGTGACATGACAATGACATTTCTGAGTATTGCAGTACATTAGTCATTGCAAATGTTGAAAATAGTTACAAATTCCATCAAATCCTGACAATTTCACACCCAAATCCCTGTCTCACACCTGCATTATAAGTAAACATTGGCTCAGTGTGCAACCTTGTGACATCAAGAGATGGACTCTTATAATATATGTTATCCTTTGTTTACTTAAACTTTCTTCAAGGACAATGAGAAATTCATATGTCCAGGCGGTTTTGTTTTGGACACACAAAAATTTTCTTTTTCAAAATATCGATATCACTTACCAATTTGAAACTGAGTTATTAAGTAATTAAGAGGCAGAAGAAAAACAAAAGAAAAACTAACATTGTGCAACACTCCATGTAAATTTGCATTTTTGCCCAAATTTGAAAAACAGCAATGGATATAAACACAATTACTATGGATATTTATTCAAGGTTTCACTCGGTAACCTGTGAATGAAGCCAGCTCTTTTCTACAATCTTGGACAAAATTGTTGGGACACTTTGTCGTATGTTGCAAATATAATACTGAATTTTAGGTGAGAGGATAACATGAAACCCCATGCCCCTTTCCAATGTTGCACTATAGAAGTGAATGTACCCTTTGAACGAACAATCCTATAGCCAACATTGGACGAGGGGCAGGGGCGTCCCAAGGTATTTTGTCCAAGATTGTAGATGCACTTCACATAGTAGTCCTGCTGAGGAATTGAACCTGGGAGGGAAATACCTCTCTAGAAAATGAGAGGGTTTTTCAGAATCAAGGCAGGAGTTGTCACTTGGTGAAAATTCTTTTGCAATTTAATGTGTGCATAAGTAGTTTTAGCTACAACTTCAGCTATACAAAAAGTGTGTGGGATTTTCCTGCAAAAGATTTATCTTTGTGCAGAATTCAGGAAACAAATGCTGGATAGAGGGAATCCCACGGCTGAGCACAAACACAGATGTCACATGACCTTTAAATGTCACAAGTTGTATACCATTCATGATAAAGCAAAGAAGAGTTTATGTTGCAAAACATGCCAGTTAATATCAAATGAAGGCAATGACTGCTTCCATACGCTCCTGATCAGCATACATGGTCATTTTTGTGAGAGTAGTTAATTTATTTTTAAGAGACATCGCTCGTCATTAATTCAAAAAGGATACGCGACACCTCTGATCCTCTTAACTTTGCCAGCTTTGGAAAGTTGGAGGGGCCTGAGATTCCTACGAATGGGACACTTGAAGATGATTTCGCCACCACCATGCTGGAGGGCTTCCTCTCTTTGTCACCTGGATAATAAGTTTTCAAACAGCATAGATCAAGAAAAGCTGCACACACGTTGTCATGGGACCAACAAATACAAATACCCATTATTATGTATACTTCAATTATATGTCAACACCAAAGAACTGATATTGCCCAAGAAAGAAATTGCATTGCCTTAGAAAGAAATTTTATGGCCCAAAAAAGACATATCATGTTGCACAAGAATGCAATATACCCGCTGATAAATGAATACATTTCACTTCACAATTACCTGTAACACACTTCTACACTGCAACCACCCTCCCCCACACTCCACACTCACATTTAAAGTCTTGATAAACAAGGAGTATATGATTTCCTTCAACCTGCTGAAGCTGAATATCACATTTCTGAGAGGAAAATGTTTCTTGCCAATCACATGGAGTTTATGAATTTGGTACCATTTCATACTTTGACTACAATATGACTGGCTACAAAAGCAATATATTGCCTAAGAAATACATTATACTGCACAAGAAAGCAATTACATTGTGCACAAGAAATTTTTTCCGGCTAAGAAAGAAATTGTTGTACAAGAATGCCCATCAATAAATGAAAACAATTCATTCTACAATTACTTGTTTCTTACTTCTCCACTTGCAATCACTCCATCCCATCCCCACCTTCTCAAGTCAGTATCAGCAGGAAATATATCATTTTCATAAACCTGCCAAAAGTTGAATATCATATTATTTCCAAAAAGAAATAATATATTAATAGATGACAACATTGTACTCATGAATTTGGCAACATTGGATACCAATTCCCAGACTTATGCAAACACTCATGCAACAAAAGAGCAAAACAAAACATTGTGAAAACCAACACGATATCATAAGTTAGGTACCTTGATAATTCAGATCATTAAACTTAACTTACTGTGACTTCCAGTCCTTCGTCTATTCCAAACTTTTTCATGACTTGAAGGGAAACAGCTTTGATAATATCAACCTGCAAGTATTCAAAAGACCAAAAGAAGTATTAAACGACCCAAATAATAATGCAATGACAATTTATAGAAACTTATACTCCAGGTCCTGGTGACAGATTATTCAGGATTACAAACTTATCTCTTAAAACTGATAGTAAAAACTTTCCAAAGTTTGGAGTAACATAATATTTTCTTGCCAGTTTCATTATGATCTATGGGCTAATAGACAAAGCATATTGAAATTTGGAATGAACAAAGAAAAACAAAGAATGGGAAAGCGAAGAAACACAAAATGTTTGAAGATCAAACAGCAGATCTTTACACTATATGACCCAGCATATCCATTTAGAAGAATACATATTTGAAAGGAAAAAAGACTAAAACATTGATGCCACATCATTCAAGAATCCTGAATATGGTACCATCGTGTCTTGAGCAGTGAATATGTGTGAATATGTGACATACAAGCCACACGTTTCCTCATGCACTTGTGTGGTCACTTATTATTGTAAAATGTCTGAATTAAAACAAACACACCACAGATGAAGCAATGCTCAGTACAAAGCGTGATTCTATGTGTGTCAATTCCACTCAGTGTCAAGTTTATCTCACTTGTTCCAGACCTTTAGGCATGAAATAGGACAAAGCATTCAATTCACTGCTTTAAAAGATAGTTTAGTGGAATATTTATGACACTGCTTAATGCTTCATCAACATAACATGGTTTTACTTCTTTTTTTTTTCAAATGCATTTTGCATATATGCACACATGTATTTGCATACTCAGAAACTTGTTACATGCACATATGTGGACAGCTTCAATGAAGTTAAGAGATGGCAGAAAGAAGAGAAGGAAATGGATGGATAAGTAAAGCAAGTGTCACTTAGATCAGATAGTGAACAAAAGCAATTACACAAGTCACTGTCATTTAAATGTGAGTATAATATAAAAGCAGTGGGTTGACATACATACATTATGACATAAATACATGAACATGCTGAAAAAAGAAACTCCAAGGCTTTCTAGTAACATCATTTGCAACACATCAATGTCACGAACTTCACAGAATGTAAACCATGGACAGATATACACAGCCCAAACAGAAAAACCCCAAACGTACTGATGGATCAATTTGGTTACTTGTCACACCCCTTAGAACGGCTCTGATTGGCTTTTTACAAAATGGAGCCAGACACACTAGGCTCTCCAAGTAATAGCCGATGCCCCTTTGAACACTTGCAGTCGTGGTCGATGTTTCCACCGAGGAGAAGTCCTGGTTGATACAGAACTCCAGTGCCTGTCAAAATTAATGAAAACAGATCATTACCATTTATATGTCACACAAATTGACTTCACACAAAAATGACTTTGTTCTAGCAAATCTAGTTCACCGTTAAATGCACCAAACTGTCAGTGCTTACACCTGCAAACTTATACCAGAGTTTGACCTTATGCATACCATACAGACCTTGGCATCCCAACCTGTTGTAGTACCATGTACTAGGACCAATGAAGTGGACGATACTGTAGAAACATGTTGTGAAGTTGTCTTCACCAGTCCAGAAATTTTCCATTGAAAATTCTTCGAAGGACATTATGTGCAAATGCAATATCCTTGTAGTAGATTCAGTTGCTAATTGGTGTGTTCTCTACAGTGCTCTAATATATACAGGCAGGGCTGATGCCAGTCCAATTTGAGTGCTGGCTAATTGTTAGAACTGGCAAATTATGTGCCTCACTCTTATGTGATCTATCCCATTTTTTAGCAATTCTGTTTGTTTTTGTTTTTACACTACCAAAAGTTTAATTACTGAGCAATTGAGGTATGTACTTGATAACTAAGCATATATCCACCAAAACAATTTACTTCTTTGATATCAGACCTAATCACATACAACCAAGGTTTTTGCCAGTCCAATTTGAGTGCTGGCTAATTGGTTGAACGGTTAAATGTACCTGACCTCACTCTCATGGAATCCACCTCATTTTCAGCGATTAATTTTTATCACTTCCCTCTTTTTTTAATGCTTTAATTTCTTTATTCATCTATGCCGAGTGCTTGCCCAGTTGTAGGTTCCTGCATGTGCATTACTGCTATGTATAGGCCTGCAGCAGGATCATACTTCTACGTAACTTGTGTGTGTCTTACGATATCAGTGCTTTCCATAATTTGAGGTTCTTTACACTCTTTAATCAGACTCACATGATGATTGGTGGACAGAGTTCATGGTCAAATGGTATGTTATGTGTTGTAAGTTGTCATTTTTATGTGTATAAATGTTTTCTGAAGTTGATAATTTCAGTGCCAGTTGGAATCCAGCAATTTCAGGCTCTGTGCCAGTCAGCAAGAGCTAGTGCCGAATAGGCCCCATCTGTTTCAGCCAGCGTCATGACATCCCCCAGCATAGGTCTGTAAAGTGTGTTGGAATATAAACTAGAATGATAGTACTGAAGTTTGTGTTGAAATTTGATTTTCTCTCAGCTAACTGAAAAGATAGGGTGCTGTACCTACAGTACTTTATATCCAGCATATACATCAGAAATATACTGATGTTCATGAAACCATTACAACTGTCACCGTGCGCAGCCTCTGCAAATTCACAAGCTAGTGTATCTTTGACTAGCATTTTCTTCCCCTTAATTGGGATCAGAAATTTTAACAACACAAATTGTGACATTCCATTCATGAGACTACTTGTGCTGGATAAAGTGCATGAGTACATTGCTTAATTACAGAACTTTTCCAGCAGAACATCGCCAACCCTTTCTATCTACATTAGAAGCGTCACTTGCACAAGGTCAGATATCACACCATTATCTGTTAGACATGTGAGATACATGATGACCATACAATATTGTACCAAATTTCTACACCTGCTTCATTAACTTCAATCCTTGATCCATTTGTGACTTTATCAAGAAGTCTGATGAAGCTGGCTTCAAACTCTGTGAAAAAAAACAAAAAAACAATGAAGAGTGAATGATCATTTGACAGGGTCCACAAGCTCTAACAACAGTTAACAAAGAATGAGTCTGGCAACATTTGGCATTATTGTTCCAAATGTTAACAAAAATCAGTAATACACAAGAACTTGCAATGGATCTAGATAAGTATCACCTTTCATGTAAGTCATACATTGTGAGATGGGGGATGGTGGCTCCTAATTACATGCATAATAGACTGCTGATTACACCTTATGTCCATTTTCACAGACTGTCAGTCAGCAGATAAAAGCCACCTAAGAAAATATTGAGTTTCTCGATCCCTCTGAATTTTGATGAATTTGACACTTAGCAAAGTTAGAACACAAATCCCTCTGGGAGAATGTGCACATCTAGTACATACATCTAGTACATATCCAGCAATAGCGGATATGTACTAGGGTTGGGGTATAGGCCTATGTATAATAACTACATTTACAGGGCTACTAGGGGAACGGGGATGTATTGTGTAATATATCTTCGAACACCCATCAGCCCAATTCCCTCTCCTAGCTTAGTGGGTTAGGGATAGGACTGTCAAACAACTGCTGCTCTACTCGTGTGGGTTTGAATCCTCTTCTAACCTCTTTCCTTTTGCAGGTTTAACTGTTGCTATTTCTCTACACAGGCTTTGGAGTAACTGCAGAATACAATGCCACACTGAAGAGCACCTTTCAAAATCATGGAGCGGAAGTGAACACGAACTCTGATTGTTGGGGTTATTTGAAAAGCTCAGTTCTAGTACTTAACGTTAGTGTTCAGAGCTGAAAAATCCTAAGTCCGTGCAGGCTCGATGTGATGGACGCAATATAAGTTCAGTGTGGTAAATATGTCCAGTCTAAGTCCACTGAGCCTCCAGTTTGGTTTGGCGGCGCAGTCGCACTGGTCGTATATCTGCATTCTGCTTTGTGTGTTAGCTTTTTGGGAAAAAATGTTGAAGTCCACTGAGCCTCCAATCTGAATCGGCGGCGCAGTCGCAGTCGCACTGGTCGTATATCAGATTATTTTGAGAACGACGCAATATGAATTTTGTGTGTTTACTTTTTGGGAAAAAATGTCAAAGTCCACTGAGCCTTCAGTTTGGTTTGGCGGCACAGTCGTAGTCGCAAGTGTCGTATATCTGCATTCTGCTTTGAGTGTAACTTTTTGGGAAAAAATGTCTAAGTTGCGACTGCGTCTCCCCAGTCTCAGTGGTACGTTTCACTGTGACTGTGCCGCCAGAATCTCAGTGGTATGATTTAGAGGGACGTTGTATTCTGCAGTTGAACCTCAAAAAAAAAAAAAAATTAAGAAAACTTGAAAAGTAGACACAGACTGTGCTATTTCAGTTGTCTGATACCCTTGTGACGTCACTTGTGGTCACGGATTCTAAATTCACACCAAAAATCCTACTTTTTTGTAGTATGAAAAATCGTGCAGGCGGGGAGGAGAAACTAATATTAATAAAACGTAGCCCTAAACATAACCCTGTCGCAGATTAGATACCAACAGTACAAAGCGAACATGCAGCTAATCATTACGGTTCTTTGCAGGATCTTACCCCTCAAACCAGGATCATGATCTTTACTTCTGATTCGATTTATTTTGACAGAACGTCCACTGAGTGTAGCAAGTATCAAACGCTGCCGAAAATAGTTGCAGCCTTCGTAAGTCAGAGGTTTCGTCGCCATAACTAATACCAATAGACGAATTGAATACTGAAATAACCAAAGTATAATCATGCCTCGGGTATACGGTCAAGGAATAATTAGGCCCTACTATGATGACATCGAGGCGAGCTAGCATGAGAATAATGTTTATAAAAGGATCTGGATTAAATATGCATTTTCGTAACCGCAAATAATGTGTAGTCATCACCAACTTTTTGAAATTGTGTTTTGTCATTTTGGTTGGATACAATGAAGATTTGACACATTTAATGTTTCAACATTTATTCCAAACGCCTGGAGTGCTGTACGTACAGCTGAAAATTTTGAATGACCTCTTTGACCTGAAGAATTTGTTGTGCTAAAACCTCTCGCGTCGGCTTGAGTTGACTAGACTGTAATATAATGTAGACTATGTACCAAGTTAACTGACTACAGTATTGCTTATAGCATGGATGGATATGTGACAATCATCTCTGCAAGTTAATATCGGCTTTATTAAACATCCATGGTTGGGGAACACGTACAATGTACTTCAAAGAGCTAACGCAAATTACATTACTTTAGTTTTCAGTTAGTAAATTTCAGGAGAAAGTTATCAGGAAACTGTAAGGATTATCGGACATGACCTACAGTAGGCATAGCCTACTACTAACAGTCACAGGGCTACACTACTAGGCCCTAATACTGAAGTGTTCATTAACGCCTTCAAACATTGATAAAAATAAACGTGTGCCATAATTATTTGTTATGTGCCTTCCCCACAGTGGTGTAATTTTATGTGTTCTTGATCGAACAATCTATAGGTGATAGAAAGCATATTCTCAAGTGACGGTTGCGTCAACATATGCAACCACAGTCAAGTGCGCTAGCCGTACGTACATTCAGCTACGGCACATCCATACGGCACAGTAAACACATTATATATTGAAGACAGCAAACAGCTATGACCCAGTGTCCTATTACGGAGGCCTTTAATGGCCGTTATCAGAAAGAAAAGTAATGAAAGTACTTCCAAAAACGAATGTCTATCATACTGTTTGCTTCCTACGATTTCTCTGACATTTTGACAGTATATAGCAATATTTATTATCTCTCTCTTACAGAAAAGCCTAAGTGGTCCTTGCCCTGCAAAGAAGGTGGTGACGTCATGAACATACTACTTTTTTTTTTTAGTATTCTGTGTTCAAATAATCGACATATGTAACAAACGAATGTGCGGCTAAGTCTACAACTCTTTTTGCCTCATACGATTTCTTTGAAATTTGAACAGTAGGCCTATATAGCAGTGTTTATTTTCTATCTCTTACAGGAAAAAGTAAGTGGTCCGGGCCCTGCACAGAATGTTGTGACGTCATGAACATATTAGTTCTACTCTTCTGTGCATATATCTATTAGCAAAGTCATTTACAAGTTGACGGAACGTCATTAACACCACTTATGGTTAGAGACGTACTAGTGGCGAATCAACAGAGATACTCCTGGAAATATCATCCAAAGGTGTCCCAATGGAGTACTTTGTAAAGACATGGAGTTGCTGGAAACAGGGGCCATTGACTGATTACTTAGAAACAGCAATAAATCTAACGAGATATGCTAAGTTGTTACTTGAAGAGAGTGCACAAACAACGATGCTTCTGATAGTTTCATAGGAAAAGCAAATGAGATAAAAGGCAGTAACTCATCACCCCAAGCTGGCTTCAGGAGAGCAAAATTCTCAACTGCTTCTACTCTTTGGATTGACAGCAAATTCAACAGATGCATAATAGCGCATATTACACAGCGTCCACAGAGATCCATTGTTTTGATTACACATGTGGAGGAGTTTTAGACAGGGACTAGATGTGAGTGGTTAGGAGAATTTAAAGTCTCTAAGTTGATGAGTATTTGTCTTTAAATTCCATTCATTTAGTAACAATATACGGGCCTATACTCTTACATCTACCTTTTGGTACGTTTTGAATGTGAAAAAAGGGTGCATTATTTTCCTGATGGGCATTATCTCTTCATATGTTCACATTCAGGACATGTAAAAAATTCAGAGTAACGCGTTTGGTTTTTGAATCCAGGACAGATCTCCGGAATAATAGAACTTATTCTTATTATGTCATCCCATCTTCGATTGGGCATTTCAAATGTTGCAGCTCATCTACTCATCAGTGTTGAAAGTTTGATGTTAACGCAAAATTCAGTTGCCGAGATAACTTCCCTAATACTTTCAACTCTGGTGGTGACCTCAAGTGACCTTTAACCTCCATGAAAACCGATAGGAACCATCTTCTCTAAATGGACTCCCTTTACACCAACTTAAAAAGTCCAAGCATCTTTCCCTTTTGAGATATAGTGTTTACAAGCCAAAACACGTATACACGTTTAGGGCACCTTTCGGGACATGAACTTTTCCTCACGTAAACGGGATATCCCCACTTTGCATATGAAGTCCCCAGTTACTGGTAGTTAGTCTTGCATGTAAAAGGTCGCGACCCTACGATAAAAACAAAAAACAAAAAAACAAAACAATGAAATCATGAACATACGGTTTTACAATTGCACCAATGATGCACTTTTACAATAAAACGAGTGTTCACCCCCCTCAACTCCCTTTTGTTTAACAGAATTTTTCTTACAATTTTTAATATAATACAGCTTGAACCATTATTACACCAAGTGGTGCCGTACTTACATGACGTAATAAATAGACCATTACCGTGAGACAATTATTTATGTGGAAATTTTCGCATACTTTCAAGTTTTTCCGAGAAGTGATCTACGTTAACTTCCTGTCGCACAGAAATTATCTCTCATTCTTTTGTGTTCGTGTGTTCTAGGTTTTAATCTGTCTTACGTAATTTATTTATTTCACACCATTACATCAGTGCGTTTGATACAACAATCTACTAACCACTTCCTTCTTAAAAAGAGGATACTGTATTTGGAATGGACCAAATCTGATGTTTATTCAAAAATATGTCTCTACGATCCTGAATAACTTTAAAGTGACTGCATGCGTGTATACATAGTAAAAACAACAACTTTCATGTGCAAAACTTTTGTATGTCACCATTCTGACAAATTATATGGGACGATAAATAGGTTTCATGGGATACATTCTGCCACATGATTTCAAATTCTGGTAACATAACGACAAAAGGTTTAAAATACGACAATGTGGTGGTTGACAGTTTTTCTTTCTTTAAACTTAACTATACGCGCTGCTTTCAGAACATGTCCATGGCCAGTATACTGGAGATAAATATTCAGTTAGTCAAAATAGCTGATCACTAACGCCACAATAAGACCATCAGTTGGTATATCTGTAAATGCATGTGCTTCGTTTCTCTAAATATTACAACTGTCGATGCCGATTAAAGAGGATGACTTAAGTGGTATGATTTTGATACACCAGCATGTGCTGTCGCTCTTCAAAATGTTTATTGTCATTTTCGTTCATCCATACCCTAGTCCATGAACAACCTCTCGTGTACGTTATAACTTAAGAAAAACTTATACTCAAACAAAATCTAATCCTTCAGGTTTTTCTGTACACACACGCAACCGCTTTAACCCTAGTGTGATATACAGTATAATCGGTAAATGCGGTTTTGGAAGAAAAAAAAGGTGGTCTGAAGATGTTTGGAAAAATATACACTACATGACCCACTTCAGTTAGAACAAGTGCAATTTGATATATATGCAGCATCGGATTTTAGAATTGGAAGAACTGATTTTCTCGAAACTGTTTGGCCCCGTCTTCAAGGATAAACACATTCGCTTGGAAAGATTGAAATCATATAAGGTTTATATAAGATATAAGATTGAAATCGAAAAATTATTTCTTCGTGCACCGTCACTCAGTTAACGACAGAATACCGGGAAAAAATGATGAGCCGTAAACATCAAACCAAAGTAATATGGAACTATTTGAAATTTAGGCCAATAATTTTATTAAATTGGCATCTACATAGTTATTTGTTTTCATGACATTACATCATTATGGCACTTGTCTTTCGTCATGGATTACATAAATATATAGTTTCATTCACTCTATGATCACTGAACGCTGTTAAGAACAAATACTAGGCCTTTGAAGAGAGAGAGAGAGAGAGGTGGGTGGAGAGAGAGGTGGAGAGAGCCAGAGACGCTCAGCTGAGTAATGGGTTAGTGAGATGCCCCACTTACATCAAATTGACCAGTCGACCGGTTAGTTTGGTTTTGGTCTGCGCAATCGGTCAGTTAGGTGGTTTCTGTAAACTAAGTGATTTGGTCAATTAGATGCTTTCCGTATCTTGCCGATGTCAGATCAGGCTCGTACCCTGCTGAAGAGAAAATATTCCAATAAATCAACGACAAACTTACGCGGAGTTACGGTTCAAACTACAGAAACGTCTTCGGAGTTTCGCTTTAACCTGTTATCAGTAGTTTGCCTTTTCAGACTTTGAGCACATCCTGATGTGCTTCCTTTTATCTTATGTGGAGAAGAAATAGGAGTGGCTTTCATTCAGTTTGATTCGCACTTAGTAAGGATATGGTACTTCTACGGTTGACAGGTACTTCGCTAATCCCTTAGTATAGCCGATATAGTAACGTTACCGGTTCCGGCCCAGTTTGTTACTGCTCAGTGTACATAATGCAGCAGGCGTATCATTTCAATGTGATTAATTGTACGGTAACAAAGTGTGAGGGCCTAAATTGGGTCTGACGGAGTATTCATTTAATTTAGACAAGTCGACCTTGGCACAACGTTATCCTCTTTTCTCAACTCAATAAGACCTCACTTGTCATGGTAGGCATTGTATTCCAACCGCCGGAATGACGTTCATGAATTATTAATCTATGACTTCGAATACTGTTCCTGAGCTTATGAATAATGAATAGAGTGATGTGTAAGTGACTGTGAACTGAACTGGCCGCGCCAAAAATTGTTTTTGTTATGGTATCCTCAAGGTTACAGGAGATAACGGGAATGTAGCATGGTGCTACGAAAGTCTGTTGATGATTCATTTTTCAAGTAGAGGCCATATGGCTTAGGGGATAAAAGAGTTTAGAGACTCACTGCTGAAGCCTGCACGGTCAGACTGTTTTTGTATTCGGGCATGATTGCGTGCGACGGCCGTTGAACCGAGCAGGCTGGCTTTCCCTTAAATGAACTCTCATAACCTGCTGTAGGCCTACGCACGGTGTAAGCATGTTGCCGTGTTTGTACTATTTGAAAATATTGGTTAATGGCTACAATTCGTTGTAAATGGAAGTGGCTACCAACTCGATGTAAAGGGAAATCGGGGGAGGAGCGACGCGCAGATAACAAATTTCGGAAACTATTAATGTGCATTTTCCACCCTTTGAGTTTGACCGCGATCCCCAGTTGCAACCTCAATCGGGTATAGTGCTTGTCTGAACGCAAAAGTTTCTGTCCTGCATGTACGATTGTAAACGAATAAATCGACATAGACTATACTGTGTTGGACCATCATCGGATGTTGTAGCTCCATGGTTGGACCATATAGAACTACCACGGCCTCAAGGTAGACAAGTTCTGCACTGAATACCACATGGCACACGCATACCAACATGACAGAAGATGGATTTCGGGAGTCCCCGTGACGTCGCACACATCCTTTATTAAATATTCATGAACGTCATTCCGGCGGTTGGAATACAATGACTACCTTGTTTCAGTAGGCCTAATGAGCCTATGTGTTTGCGTTTAGGCCTTAGTACAGCCGTGTAATAACATAACAAGTTTAAGGGCAAAGGAGGGCAAAAGCCCCATAAGACTCCCTGTAATCCAGAACCCCCCTAAAAAAAAACCCTAACCAAACTAATACAGTACTAGTATAATGTAGGCCTAGAGCCTTGTAGCTCGGTGTTTCTTTTTCGTTTAGGCCTATGCCATCCTTGCCAGGATGCTTAGATCTAACTGTTAGCTTATAATTTCTTTTGTCATCTATGACTACTTAGCATACTGCATAGCCTAACCTCATTTGTAGTAGGCCCTACAGCATTTACAGAGCATTTTCTGTGTGATTGCACAATAGTAAGATTCTTCAGGCCTTGCCTTTTTAAATTGGCAGGAGCTCTGTAAACTGCTCTCCCGAGGAGAGCTTATTGCTCACGTACTATATCTGGGGTCACCTCAGTTAAAACAGGGACTTGCTATTTGTAACTCCCTGGTTAAGAAGAAGTTGTATCCTGCATTTATGCTCATTGCTGACTTGCAGTTTTCATTTTCTTCAGGCACAATAAGTGTCAGTGAACATACGTGGCATATCCCATGAGACTTCTACTACTTCACCATGAGGCGTGAACTGCCACCTGGCACCTGTACCAATGAATGCATGCTATAGAATTTTGTCATACCAGTATTCATTTAATGGTGCATTTTTTTTTTATTTTATGACTGTCCTTGCCCAGTCTTGAAAACAGATCTGGTGGACTATGACATTTTTGGTGACGATTGGTGTCAATCGGGGACCCTGTTGTGAAATCACACATACCAATCGGGGACCCATCTGGAATTGGGGACGGTTCCTGTTTCAAAGTCGGCTTTTAAATAGCCTTCATGCGCTATATGATGGCGCCATGAAGCTATCTATTGATTTTGAAGGAGTATAGACGAAGTCCCCGTTGAGATAGTGTTGGGTTACGTCCTCATCTGCAGGTATATGTGTGTAAGGCACCATGTCCACGATTCCCAAATGGCAAACCGATACACACTCACTATTACAGTGAAAAGTATTAATTGAAAAAAAAAGTGAGCGGCTCATTTTTGGTGTGGCAAAGGGTATTATTTCCCATCAATAATGCCTACTACAATGTTTATCTACAGCCGTCCACGGTTGAATAGTAAAATGAAGAGATCCCGTTTGGCGGTATAAACCTGTATGTGTGTGTGTCTGTGACGCAGCTTGGGTACGCTCTAACTCAATATGGGCAAGCTGGATAAAACTTGTACTTGGTGTACAGGTCCGTCATAGTGCGTAGAAGTGCCCTATTGTTTTTGGTGTCCAAACCTTGCATATTAATGAGGATATGGGGTCAAACATAAAAATCTTAAAACTGCCATATTTCCATAACCGTTGTTCAGAGTTGTTTTAAAATTGATAAGGTTGTCTGTTACTGACAGGTTCACGACCCTGTGAAAGTTAATGCTTATCAATAGAGAGGAAGGGATAATTTTTCACTCTAAAACAATAATAATAGCCTTAACACCATTATTGAGGTTATTATACGCTACCGCACAAATTAGTTGAGAAGCTTATGGGCTACAGTGTGTAAAATTCCCATTGGCAGTTTGTGGTTTTAGTCACACAGTTAACTCAAAGGCATTTTGGTCATTGGAAACTTTTGGTTCTGTTTTAAGGCTATGGTAGCCTAGGAGGACCATCAGCGAATGTATGTCATGTTTGAAATAGCATTTTATTTCTAGGTTCTCTTAGGTTGGTGTACTGATCCATCACAGTGGGTATAAGTGCCCTATTGTTTATGGTGTCCATATCTTGCATCTTTATGGGGTCAACATAAAAATCTTAAAACTGCCATATTCCCATAATTGTGGGTCAGATTTGTTTTAAACTTGATATGGTTTCCTGTTATTGACAGATTAACATCCCTGTGAAATTTATTGATAGAGGGGACAAAAAATTGTGGTTTTATTTTTTGGTCATTGGAAAATTGTTGCTGTTTTAGTGCTATGGCAGCTTATGAAGACCATCAGCTGATGTATGTGTTGTTTGAATTATATCTTTCTATGTTATCTTTATAGATTAAAATGGGTTGGGGAACAGTTTCAGACACTGTGTTTCAACATGGTATAGTGAGTTGTTAGTTTAGCAGTTGGTACACAACTACAGTATGGTAACCAGTATAGTCAATGTGTGTACCGATTGAATTTGCATTATCCTTAAATTTGAAAAAAATGGGAAACTGTTTAATTCCTTATATGTTAACATGTTTAGTTCTTTGGTAATTTAGTGGTTACACATGGGCTTAAAATGTTTTAAACCCAGTTTGAGCTCAATTTTTGGGCCCCAATTTTTTCAATTCATTATCTAAACATGTGGTATACTTCTTAATTCAATGCGGACACTGTACAGATAGGCGATCATTTTTGGACCTGATTTGGACTCCGTTTTGAGCCCCATCCTTGATAGCCCCAATTTTTCAATCGCCAGTTTTGAGGACCCAACTTTTCACTTGCCCTAACTTCTTTGCAAGGAACCACAGTGCCCATTGGGCCCTTGTTTTCAATCATGCAGTGAAATGGTTTCTAAGTAGGCTTGACTGATGGCCTAACAACTTACTGTAGTCATGTATTGAAGGTGTCTATACGTGACCTCTAAGCCTCCTGGTGGAAAGTTTGGTCCACCTTCAAACGTTATTGAGAACTCCAGGTGAAAGCTATTGTCAGTATACAGCATGCTATAGAACCAGTGTTTTCACGGGTAACCAGGGTATCCGGGTACCCCGTCACAGCATTTTACTAATCGGATCCAAAGTTACAATCCATCAGTTCCTTCATAAAGTGAAAAACGACACAACCGCTTTATGAAAAGACTCTGTCAGATTGCCAAATTTTGCCTACTAGACACAGCAAATAGTTCAAAATCGAATTTTCTTCTTTTTCTCTTGGAAAATTGCTGGCACTATTAATGAGTAGGTGTAGAACTGTAGATGGATGTTTGCAGTACATTAGTGAGATCCCTCCATACGAATGCAATGTTCTTTACCACTGTGGAAATGCCAATGATAACGATATACTTGGTTTGACACCTGATGGTTATATGAGAAAAAGAAGTTACCTGATTTTAATTTTTAGGAATCTGTGAAACACCGTCAACAGACTTTTACTTCATTCAACACATTTGAATTAATAGTTCACAGAAAGGCCACCTTTACTGTGTGCTACTATTGTTCGTCAGGGTCCATTCATACGGTGAATTTCAAAAAAAGCCTTTCAAAGAAAAACAACTTATGAATAATCATTACAAACTGCTTCTCCTCTCCAAACAAATCTTTCATTTTAAAGAGAGATGAATTTGGTCTCAATAAAACAGAAGCCTCGGAGACTTACGTCTCCGAGGCTTCTGTTTTTATTGAGACCTTTCCTATCAAATGATGATTACATGAAATATAGAAACGGTTTCATCGTATAATGGGAAACTTTCCATTTTAAAAACACAACTTGGAGCCATGACAAAATTCCTTCGTTTAAGGGGGTGGGGTTTAGTCGTCTTGATCATGTCAACTAAGAAAACGTTTAAGAAAACGTATCAAGTTGCGATATTCACGTTGTAAAATATTTTGTGTCAGCACTTGCCTGCAATAACGTCTTTTGCCCTGATTTGGGAATTTATAGAAGGACATTATTACAAAAACAAATGGTAAAGATGGAAAGAAAATATTGACCTCTTGCAACTAAAGTGAAGACTTCCTGGTCAGAGTATGGTAACTTGGAAGTGACATAAAAGTCAAATCAGTTCAGCTACTATATCGTGAATTCTGGTGATTGCAATTCCTACCAGTGGTCAAAACTTAAATGTGGATTTACAAATCACTTCTTTTAGAGAGATAGATGTGATTAAATATGTTGAAAATTTTGCAACAGCTAAGGGGCTAGGTGGTTGAAGTACCCGACCTGTACAACACACCTTACGTATTGGAAAGCTAACAAGTATACCTCTAGCATCTCTCCTGTAGTGACTGTGCACGATGGTCGTTGAACTTTTCAGCTACAGGGACTTTTCATAAAGCCTATTGTGGATGTCTTTTCTTTTACTTCATTCAACACATAGAATTATTACTCAGATACATAAAACTCACAGAACAGTATTTGTAGATTGCTGTCCTTTGAATTAATAGTTCACAGAAAAGGCCACCTTTACTGTGTGCTACTATTGTTCGTCAGGGTCCATTCATTCGGCCACCCTTTAACAAGCAGTTCACCATGAAACGAGGACAATAGCCACATATTGTTAGTGCCTTGTGATTCCTCCCCCCCCCCCCCTTTTTAAAAGCTTTCATTGTACGGTGAATTAAAAAAAGCCTTTCAAAGAAAAACAACTTATGAATAATCATTACAAACTGCTTCTCCTCTCCAAACAAATCTTTCATTTTAAAGATAGATGAATTTGGTCTCAATAAAAACAGAAGCCTCGGAGACTTACGTCTCCGAGGCTTCTGTTTTTATTGAGACCTTTCCTATGATTACATGAAATACAGAAACGGTTTCATCGTATAATGGGAAACTTTCCATTTTAAAAACACAACTTGGAGCCATGACAAAATTCCTTCGTTTAAGGGGGTGGGGTTTAGTCGTCTTGATCATGTCAACTAAGAAAACGTTTAAGAAAACGTATCAAGTTGCGATATTCACATTGTAAAATATTTTGTGTCAGCACTTGCCTGCAATAACGTCTTTTGCCCTGATTTGATAATTTATAGAAGGACATTATTACAAAAACAAATGGTAAAGATGGAAAGAAAATATTGACCTCTTGCAACTAAAGTGAAGACTTCCTGGTCAGAGTATGGTAACTTGGAAGTGACATAAAAGTCAAATCAGTTCAGCTACTATATCGTGAATTCTGGTGATTGCAATTCCTACCAGTGGTCAAAACTTAAATGTGGATTTACAAATCACTTCTTTTAGAGATAGATGTGATTAAATATGTTGAAAATTTTGCAACAGCTAAGGGGCTAGGTGGTTGAAGTACCCGACCTGTACAACACACCTTACGTATTGGAAAGCTAACAAGTATACCTCTAGCATCTCTCCTGTAGTGACTGTGCACGATGGTCGTTGAACTTTTCAGCTACAGGGACTTTTCATAAAGCCTATTGTGGATGTCTTTTCTTTTACTTCATTCAACACATAGAATTATTACTCAGATACATAAAACTCACAGAACAGTATTTGTAGATTGCTGTCCTTTGAATTAATAGTTCACAGAAAAGGCCACCTTTACTGTGTGCTACTATTGTTCGTCAGGGTCCATTCATTCGGCCACCCTTTAACAAGCAGTTCACCATGAAACGAGGACAATAGCCACATATTGTTAGTGCCTTGTGACTCCTCCCCCCCCCCCCCCTTTTTAAAAAGCTTTCATTGTACGGTGAATTAAAAAAAGCCTTTCAAAGAAAAACAACTTATGAATAATCATTACAAACTGCTTCTCCTCTCCAAACAAATGTTTCATTTTATAGACAGATGAGTTTGGTCTCAATAAAATCAGAAGCCTTCTGTTTTGATTGAGACCTTTTCTATCAAATGATGATTACATGAAATATAGAAACGGTTTCATCGTGTAATTGGAAAGTTTCCATTTTAAAAACACAACTTGGAGCCATGACAAAATTCCTTCGTTGAAGGGGCTGGATTTACAAATCACTTCTTTTAGAGATAGATGTGTTTGAATATGTTAAACATTTTGCAATAGCTAAGGGACTGGGTGGTTAAAGTAGGCGACCTGTACAACATACCTTACGTTTTGAAAAGTTAACAAGTATAACTCTAACATCAAAATAATCTGAGTTTTCACTAATTGAAAGATAAAAAAAACTCTTCAAACTTATTACTTTCTAAAGTTAGCTACCCAGTGACAATTTCCTCCTGTGTCTAGTCTAGATAGCTAATAGTAGAACTTTGTACATCTTATTCGGACCTTATATCCTCCCCTCGGGCATCTACCTATCAAGTTTATCCGACTTACCGCCTGTAGGAGGAGATGGTATATCTAGATACATACCATGCACTCATATAAGCACACGCACACGCACATCTGGATACCCCTTCCCGTCACCTCACCACAATCGGTAATCCTGATACAGATGACTTTGTGCATCGTAAGGAAACCTACTAACGTCATTTTGTTTTAGCTGAATACTTAATAGGCCACCGTAAGGTGGTCAACCATTTACGTGTCAATTCACTAAAGCAGTTCAATGGAGTACATGATCTCCTCGCTATTATACTACGTACAGGGATGAGATAACCACCTTGAAAATAAAAAAAAAAGTCGAACGCATCGAGTTATCCCCGTCCAAAATAATTGCTCATGAACTACGACAAATCTCAAAACATTTTCGAGGAAGCTGAAAGCCCTCATAAACCCTCTCCATAACCGAAACAGTGACAAGTTACAGATAAATGCGTCAAAGATGAAACCTTTTGGTTTCCATTTTTGAGGTTTAAATGAAAGTATTTTACTATATTTAAAAGAATTGGAAGCTGACATCTTTAAATTTAAAACCTCCTCCTCCCCTTGACATAATACAATGTATCAAATTCCTGACATTTACCCCCCCCCCCTCCCGTCTTCTCATATTCTTACTTTTTAATGAACTTTACAGATAGGCTATTTTCAAAACTCCCTTGAGGAATCCTAGCAAAATGGTATTAATTCAAATGTGTAAGTCAGAAAAGATCGTACTAAACAACACAACTTCCAAGGTTACCCCACCTCTAGGAAAAATCGCATAACGACCCACTTGGAACAAAACATCTACTTTTTTCGCCAAGGTAAATCCAACATAAATCAGACATTTTAGCTCTCCGGAACTCACCTTGGGCTTATCAAATATTTTTCTGGTTTGTTCCTACATGTCGAAAAAAGCTTTTAATAAAGCGTTGCACACCGGTATCAGATACAAAATGCCCATATTCAACCCACGATTTAACTAGACTCTTTTCTTACTTTCTCCCCAAATGGGAAGTCCTAATTCACTGCAAATCTTATCCGAGTGATACCATTAACGCATGGATCCCTTTACGTAACCTGAATATTCTCCAGGCTACAAACTGCAAATTCAGTCAGTATGCCGATAATAATTGTATACAACGCACCAGAAAAAAAAAAAAAACACTAAACAAAATTTACAATTTCTTACCTTGAAAGCTGGTGCTTCATGAAACTGACATCTCGAAATAGATTTTTCTTAATATACTGTCTTTTTATACATAAGTTACTCTTTTTTATGTACTCTTTCTCTTCTAAAGGTTTTAAAATAACACTGTGCATTTGTCTTCAAAATATCATCTATAATGCTTTTATTCAAGCCTCTCCCAGTGCAGCTTTCCTTGGTGTCACTTTCGGAAACAAACTTTAACTTTAAACGTCAAAGCAATAAATCTGCCATTCCGTTGCTGGATTGACACAACTGCACTGTCTCCATTGCCTATGTTCTGTCCGATATCCTCCTCAAGATTGCCAAAAAGAAAAATCCGTCCAGTCCTTTACTGTAGAATTTCTCTTACCACTATGGCTGACGTCAATGAGTAAGTTCTAAATAGAATTCGTGGAGGTTGCAACCCATATCTACTCGCTCGTAAAATCCCTATAGTTACATTGATCTTATACCTACAATCCTGACAACGCGATATACGATTTTTTTCATTTCTTCAGAGACTTTGAGATTTGAAACGTCACAAGGATAACAACTCGGTTGTTAGTAGTTGATCCGATCGCCAGTTACGAAAAGACCAAGCCGCTTCAATGCATTTCCCAAAACATCTTAATTATGCAGAAACTCCTCTTGCTTTAATCCGCATTCCTTTCTGGCTCACTTCCATTACCTTGCAAGTAAATTGCTACAGCTTTTTTTAAGAATGCAGTGTGATTGTAGACATCCTCAGTTGTTGTCAATGGATAGCTTTGCCTTAAAAAGAAAAGAAGGAAAAAAAATGTCACCGTAGCTCATCCACACTCCCTTACAGGACCTTTCGTGAGGGTGATCAGAGGTGAACTTTATCATGATTATACATATGTATCTACCTATATGTCCCCTGTTTCTAAAGTTCATCTGATATGCATCTAGAAAAGAGCTCGCTTTATTCAAAATTTGAAGTGTGAAACTCGGAACAAAAATCCTTTGAAATTGTGCTAATATCTGTTACCGTTTTTGACATAGGCTATCCGTTTTCAAAGTGTGATAAAAAATATGATGATAACGTGGGGTAGTTATTAGCATCTGTATTTCTTTATAGTGAACATTTTCATATGTTACAAAGGTTTCATACTTTGCAAGTGATATCACTATCATGTAAAGACGAAAACACATGCTACCATGACAAAACGAAACAAAAGACACATAAAGAATATCCTTGAAATAAGACATAACATAAGACATATGATGCGAGTCCCTCTCTTGTCATATATTTGCATACTTAGCGAATGCTCATTTACGAAGCAGTTTATGCTCATTTACGAAGACAGGAATTCTATGTCTGTAAAATCGTCCAATATTCTATAGATTTTACATTTTGACATTTGCGGCTATACAGAAAAAAACATTGTGTCCTTTTCTTTAAGGAGAACAGAGCAGCAACTAGTTCAGTCTGTTGAAATAGATTAACAGCTCAAATTTAACACCAGATTCATCCCAGGCTGTCCGATATTGGAATCAATGCCACTGTTACTTTGGCCATTCACAGTTAAAAGGGAAACTCAGGAGAAAATTGTACTGGCTGACATAGGTTCTTGCCTTTATTTCTTCTTTTTATCGAGCCATGCCGTAAATTACTGTAAAGAACAAACAGAAACTCAACGGTCAATGTTGTAAAGCTTTCTGGCTGGTTAAATGTGATTCTAGCATAGCGCCACTATAACAATAGATACACGGAAATGGAGTCTACATATATATGACACTTTATTAAAGGTCAATGGTCATCAATACACATGTGCATTGCTATGATTCCTGTTCTTCAACTCACATAGCTACGGTACGTTGATTACAATGTGACAATTTCACTGTAGTAACGTAAACGCTACAACTGATATACGACACAAATGAAGCATAATCTAAAATATGAAATCACAAACTAATGATATTCAGTCAAAATGGTAATGTAGGTCTACGCATTTTAGTGCACCACAAACTGAACATCGAAAATTCCGTGACAATTACCAGAAACGACTTCATAAGGGTAGGTTAGTAACGTTAGGTCAGTGATAAAGTCAATGCATGGCGCTTTTCAGAAACCACACAGAGATCACAGGATCGCTACAGCCACAAGAAAGTCATTAATTAGCACATCTCATAAGAATGGCTTGAGGAATTTCTCATTTCCCAAAAGTTTTACGAGAATGTCACGAAAATTTATTGGTGAGAATCTTGTGAGGATTTCTCATAAGGGTAATATTTTCACTAGACCCGTACAATAGATCCTGCTAGATTTGTTTGGAGAAGCAGATAAAAGTCTATAAAGTGCACAACACTTATTAAACCGAGCGCCACAATCAGATGTCGCGTGATGCTTTTTGTTAAAATACAGTTCAGAATGCCGCATTGACTTTCGAGATGTTTTTTGTTACAATTTTAATTTTCGGTGATATGATTCTTTCAGGATATATTTTTCTCATGTAACTTTTTATCAATAAACACATACCCTCCTGCGATGATTATTAAAGTAGAATACTCTGAATGCATGGTTAAACAATGGAAAGTTCCAAGGTTAGTCAGGCGAATGGGGAGAAATTACTCAGATACATCAGGTAACCAGGGTTAGATGCAATCTGGTGCAGTGTTGTGTATATTTCGAAGTTGTGTGTGTTCCTCACAATTCCTAGTTTCGGTTAATCTAACAATAATACTTCACTTTGTGCTGAACATTTTTTAACCTTTGCTACAATTTTTAATGTTACCATAACAAAGCGGGGTTTCTATTGCACCAATAGCTATTGTTACTACGCATATGTTTGAAGTATAATTTTAACAGAAGATAACGTGAAATTGATGATCGGTGGCCTAGTATAGGGGAGAGGTCTATGGGACGGGGTACCAGCATTCCCTACGAGGAATTTGTAACTATCAGGTGAAATAGTTTGCATCGTCTGAAATCAGAAAATGTGCCAGACGGTATCATGTAACTGTGCCATATATTGTCTGAGAGACAATATATTATAATTTCTGAGAAACTCTATGACAAATTTGCTAAAGAACCAGCCATACTGAACCTTTCAAAACTGATCGATGTGAGCAGTAACTGCCTGTGTTTAATACAACATACAATGGTGAAGCTGAATAGCGTGCACATTACCCTTGGGTATCCAACACACACGCATGAGAGAAGTCAAAAGCAGTATCAAGCGAAATATATGCTAAAAACAACAGTAAAGAAACGTCCCAATGACAGGTCGAGTCCATGATAATGCTATAGGTAAATGTCTACGGTATCTTAAAGGTTCCATGATTGCTCAATATTATCATTCCTGTTTTTAATGTGTATTTGAATTTTCCAAAGGCATATTATATGGGTTTGAGGTGATGGCCCGTGTGGAATCCTCCGATGTCCCATTCACAGTTATGAAGACCAGGGTGCCTAAAGGTATGCTTTTTTCACTATTTTCATTTTAATTTTTAGATATTACACTCTTTTTCTTCTTTGGTCATGTATCGATTTGGTGACTTCAGTTTGAATTGTGATTCTTCTAACTTGTTTACTTGATCAACCTCTACTGTGCAACGGATGAGATGTTACATATATTTTTTTTCTTTTGTTTTTCAAATGCAATGCAGGTCATGGGTGTTCTTTAATTAAAAACATACTTTTTTTCAAATTCAAAATAATTTCAAACTTTGAATTTGTTTTATAGGTGAGGTAACAAAGATTATTGATTGGGTTGGTTTTGGTGATCACCCGTGGTCACTTCATATGCAAAATGTCCTAGATTTATGCTGATATTATGTTTTTTGATACTCAGCAAACACTGGCAGTGTATTTCAGGATCGAACTATTTTGAGAACTTCATGTTAGATATAGTATTGTTGCTGTGCAAATTTACAAGTCTTTGACCTGATGAAGACTTCATTAATCTTGATAACTCTGGTTGTGCTCATTTGTGATAAAATGTGTTCATTTGTCCATGTTTAGCCATGTTGTTTTCTTTTCTTCTTTAATGTCGTACCAATGAAGTTTGGTGGAAATTGGTATATCGAAAGTCCAAAATGTCATTAGCTTTCAGCACCATTTTTGGTTTCGATGATAATCGTAACCTTTGTAATCATGCATGGGTGTGTGTTTGCGAGGGTGTGTGTATGTGTGTGTGTGTGTGTGCGTGTGCGCAGTGTGCGCACGTGTGTATGTGTGTGTGTATGTATGTTTGTGACGCCCTACCTTGTAAACACGATATCTCAAGAAGGGGAGCTTGGACAGATCTCATATTTGGTATGTAGGTGTACCACATTGAGTAGAAGAATCCTATTGTTTTTGGTGGAGGTCAAAGGTCATTTGGGGTCAACGGGGTCAAATGGTGAAAGCTTTGTAAACACGATATCTCAAGAAGGGGAGCTTGGACAGATCTCATATTTCGTATGTAGGTGTACTACATTGAGTAGAGGACCCCTATTGTTTGTTATTGCATATAAACATACACACTGTGATAGAGTCTAGCCAATACATGTATATCTAACTGTTACATGTGCCGTACACTTACAGTCGAGGAACAGACTAGACTAAGATTTTGAAGTAAACTTTGATCCAAGTTGCTTGAAAATGTGCTTTATGTTGTCTGATATATTGCTAAGCTTATATTGGGTCATCAGGAACAGTATGGCATATTTTACACTAAACCTTTCTACATTCAACTTAAAAATAGTGTGGAGAATGTTTCACCTAGTGTTACGACAAACCAACAACTCAACAACTCCAAGAATTTGACACCAAGCTCAATCATATTGGCTCATAGTCACAGGAGAAGGGTTGAAAGAACTCTACGGCACTCCTTAATGTTCTACTTTAAATGACCTTATCTCTTAGATCCTCTTAGGCCTACTCTAATGCAGAGTACACACATGAAACTGAACACATTCATACACATTTTTTGCAAATTTATTCTCATTTAAAGATCTTTGAGAAATTGACACTGTTTACTCCGACATTTGCATGCACTGTACATTCCTAGATTGTAGGTGTATCTCATTGACTATACAAAGTTCCATTGTCTTTGGTGAAGGTCAAAGTTCATTTGCAGTCAACAGGATCACAGTATGGAATTCTTGTAAACATGCTATCGCAAGAAGGGAAGCTAGGACAGATGTCATATTCAATAACTAGTTGTACTTCATTGAGCACAAGACCCAATTGGTCTTTAATGTAGGTAAAAGGTCATTCAATGATAACACGGGTCAAAGTGTGAACATGTAGAAATGATCTCAAGAAAGGAAGCTTGTGCAGATCTCATATTTCATATAAAGCATACGTAGCTTAATGTGACACATACTAATGCTATTATATCAGATTCAGAAAAAAATTCTCTTAAACAGATCATCGAAACCACAATTGCATTTCTGCATTCTGGTTATCTTCCTTTTCACTTTATTTATTTATTTATTTACTTATTTCTTTACTTATTTATTTATTTACGTATTTACTTATTAATTTTAATTTTAAGCACACAGGACTGATCAGTACTGACAGGGCGTCTGCTACTTGCACGGTGACTTCTGTTTTAACCGTTACTTGTGTCCACATAGTTTTCAAACCCCAATTAATTGGTTGACTTCATATGTGACCATATTTTTATCTCAGTATAAATTGACCCCTGTGTAAATTGCGAGAAAGATTGACATCATTGTTACCATTAAGGAATTGAAACAGGAAGTGAATGCTTTTCTTCTTTTTAAATCAATTAGGGATCTCTTCTCAGCCCCCCCCCCCCCCCCTTCATCATTCCAAGCTCTGCGACCCTGTACCTTACACTAGACGTACCTTTCGCTGGTAGTGAAAGCTCATGCGTGTCAGTGGTACTTGTGCTGCTGCTTCTCTCCTTACCATGTTAATATTCTCTCCACACCCCTCCTCCAATACATCAGGCACCAAGTAATTAATCAGTGATTTCTTGCGAAGAATGAATGTAAATCATATGCCAACATTCACTTAGCCTGACTGTACTATCAGTAGGGTAATACTACTCCTACAACACAGCACTGTAGGCAAAACAGAAGAAGAAAAGGCCTATATTATCCCCAATTAAGAAGAAAAAAATGATGTCATTACCGAGAACCTACGTGTACCTCAGCTTCCATCCAGCTCTTCAAGCATACCATGACCTGAGGACCAGCTGAATTACTACTGCATGTGGCCTAGAAGTTTGAAGTTTTAATAATATGCAATACCTCTGGTGTCAAAAGGCCATTGGGCGTCCCAAATTTGAACTTGAAATTGGAGTTGAGATGTTGACCATGACAAATACTTTAAAGGGGACATCAGGGTTTATTGTCACAATTTATTTCACTGCAATTCCCCACCGGTATAGCACAATGACTTATAACTAACAAATATGACCAAGATTATCTCAAAACATCTGGACAATTTTGAGAAACGAGTCAAATTCCCCCAAAAGTTGGTGAAGAACTCCGAAAGTCTGTAACATCCATAATATGAATATTCAATACTATCGCCTTTTCAAAGTATGAGGAGGTGGGCTTCTTATTTCATACGTAACCTACGTGTGCTCTATGTATCATCAACTATCACTAATAAACTCTTGTTTACTTAGCATTGCACAATGCACAAACAGCGTAGGAACCATAAACATTCGGTCATGTTTATTCATATAACGTCATCTCAGTCTTACGCTGTGATTGGTCATAGCATAAAGGAGGCTGTCTTGTCTTGTACATGAACTTTTTTTTGTACCTGGCAAATATGAAGAGTTCTCATTCAACAGTAATAAACGCAATAATTACCATTTTTTCTACCTTCAAACACCTCCCCAACGTCTTTACATTTCCGTGAACAATCAGTATAGAAAGAAAAATCAACTAAAGGTGAATTTTTGAAGTCAAACCCCGATTTCCCCTTTAAATTTATGCTACAAATACCTTATGAGAAAGAATATTGTAGGCATCACAAACGTATACGATACAGCTTAGTGTTATTTGTGTTTTATGCACAAATATATTGCATCCAATATAAACGAAAACTCATTGCACTTGCTAAGTGTTTTCCTAAGAATACAACCATGGCATGCTGATCTTGGATTGTGATTGTTTTGAACCTACAACAAACATCAGAACTTAGATCACAGTAGATTTAGTTATGCATGGAGAGAGCTTAGAGGTGTGCAGAATGTTCTAGCACTAGATTTACTTATGCGCAACCTTGGGAAGACAATGTTGGATTCTAGCAGCCCTGCACACTAGCGTGAACACCAGTTGACATGCTTACTCTTCATATAGAAATAATTCTATGACATACAGCTCTTTTTTTTTCTCTTTTTTTCTTCATCAAAAGTCACATCAATTAGAAACAGTCAAACAATTACATCACACAAAAGTGTGAAAGATTTTGTACATTGAGGGGTCTATTTTACAATGTACAGATGACTTTGTTATTTACAAGTCATGTAGCTAGAGGAAATATGATCTGAAATCACATTGTGTGTTGTAACAGGGAAAAATACATGACATTCTATCAGTGGTGATGAAACCGTCCTCATTGCTTTGTTTTGTTGTTAATTACTTCCATTTGTTGTTAAGTTCTTGCCATTGACATCATTTATATTTTTGGTATTTTTACCTGCCTGACAACCTGTCTGTACTTGCTGGATTCATGTAATATTTAGAACAGTCTGTTATTATGTAGCTAATCTGATACCATCCCCCATAGGTTATCCACTTCTCTGTTCATGACAGATCTTAAGGCTAAAGATTTTCACTGCTTAAAACTCTTTGAGTTCAGCAAAACATGCATATTTATACAGTTTATGTATGTGATATCGTTTATGGATATGGATGAATCCAGAGTTGATGAAATATGTCTGCCATATAACAAGTCTATAAAGCATGTTTTGCATTCAGTTGGCATAAGGTTTTGCAAAGATCTTATTTGAAAAAAAAATGCTTATTCCAGTATGTTGTAGTCAACACTTTATATTATAATAGACTGGAACAAATATTTCTTTCATGTTCCTTTTTTGCGGCTCCAGATGTAGTAATCTACTAAATGCATGCAATCTGCACAATTATGTTTTAGACAGGGGATCCACATTTCTTTCAGAAGACCAAAGTTTTTCGTTGACAGATTCCATTGGTCTAACCACTCAGATATTGTCATTTTTCCTATAAAATTTACAATGAATATAGTATTGTTACAATGCCATTTATGTGTGATGAACAGTGTTTTCATGTGGTCCGGTGCATTCACCACCAAAGTAGAGGCCGCTCTGTTGATTTATTGAAGAGACTTGTGTGACAACAATTTATGATAGAACAATCATGATGCAGGAGTGAGGGGGGGGGGGGGGGTGTATGGGAGCATGGATACATTAACAGTCATTTACATAATCTGTTGATTTACAAAGCAGAATCATTAACAATTATTTACTAAGTGGTTCTTTGTAGTCATGGTATGATCTCTTTCTCTCTTTCTTTGTTCCGTGCAAATCAGTGTATGCCTTGAAAACATGTGAATTTATAGATATAGAGTAAATTAAATCACATTGTCTTTTCATTCTATGTCTTGTTTACCTATCTTGTTTTGCCATGATTTTTTTGTTCTTTTTAACTTTTTCTCATTCTTCCTTATCATCATAATACAACGATGTGTAATGAATTACATTGATGAGTACATTTTCTTTTCTTTTTTGCCTTTTGTTTTTGTTTTTTATGGTAGGATGTAGTGAAGGGTGTGACATATCCGTGTACCCAAAGTTTGCCAATACAAATACGTAAGTGGTGGAGCAACTTCACTCCAACTTAAAGAGGCTGAAGACATCATTGTCCTCCATGGACCATGCAAATTTCATGAGACAACTAAAGATATATTTATTTTTCAGAAATATCACAATACAGTAGAAATTGGTAGATCAAATCTCTCTTGTATGTTTTTCTATTACTCATTAAATACCTGTGTTTATTGATGATGTGCACATGGACAGGATTGTTTCATGTTACATTTATTAACTATGTGTGTATTACAAGTAAACATTACTCATTGCATGTTTAATCTATTCTGATGAAGAGTCTCAGACATAGATCCTTCATTGATTTAATACGTTTTGTTTCTGTCAAAGCAACATAGAACTACCAATTTCATTGGCTGAGTCAGGATCACTGTGGCAATGGATAAACATGAAAAATCTGAAATTTTTTTATAATGCATGGAAAGATTTTGATAGATGTAATGGAATAATGCAAGGTAATGAAAAAGTCATGTTTTTTTTTTTCTTTACAAAATGAAATCTCTTCAACTCATGTTATTGATACTTTTGCTGATATAATTGAAACTTGATGTATACCGTCCAAAGGACTGCCATAGAAATTAGTTACATGATTATGTGAACGTATTGTAAACTGCATAAAAATTGATGAACAGGAAAGTGCATGGATACATAAAGCTAGTCAAATGCCACTGAAAGTAGAAAGATAAAGTAAAAGTATCCCTTTAGCTTGATGTATGGCAGATGTTGTGTAGCTGTATCAGATGTTTTATAATTCAATTCAAATGTAATGCTTGTGCTGGGAGTTTATAAGCTACTTGCATTACTTTATTTGGTGTACCTCTCTCTCCCTCCACCTCTCCCTCTCTCTCTCTTCAGACTTGAAGATTGTGCAATATGCGGCAGATCAACTACTGAATTGTCCAAGGTCCGTATGGACCAGCTTATGAAATCATGCTGTAAAAATGTCTCTTCTAACACAGATTGTATGGTATTAAGTTGAAATTGTGTTACATTACTTCTACGCTTGTCCAGGATTATTGGTCCCACATGGAGCGATGTGGACCATTTTATGAAATTACGCTTTGCTGCATATTTTACTTGACAATGTGAGATCTTTGTCAACTTAGTATCAACATGTTTAGGTCTTAGTGGCCCATATGGGCCATTTTATGAAATCATGCAATATAGCTCTTACACTACAGATTATATGGATATTAAGTTGAAATTGTGTCATAATACTACTATGGTAGCGGTTCCTTCAGGCACTCATGAAATTATGCAGTGTTTTCTTCTTCTGCATATTTTGCTTTACAATGTGAAAGGTTTGTCAAATTAGCATTGTGATAGTGGAACCCTTTGCAGTGTTCAGCATTGGTGAGTCTAATAACAAAATGGGCTATATGGGGCATAAATTATAACTTCGTGCAAAGTGATGGATTTTTCAATCAATTATATGTTACAGTGTTGAATGTTTTTCATTTTAGTACTATGGTAGTCAATGCCTGTGAGTGATCAGCATTCTTACGGGACAAGTGGGGTTATACTGCCTTTGATTTGTTTTCATCATTTATAGCATGCTGCTGAATGGGTACTATTCAATCATCAAAGCAGTAATTTTTCTCCCAATATAGTTACTTTATCAATATTCAGATATATTGTTTATATTTGGGATAAGCAAACCACCTGTTTGTGTATCCATCACCTTCTGCCTCGGGGTCAGGTCAGAGAGGGCAGAGAGGGGTGAAAAGTCAAACTTTTCATCGCGTTCTCGTAAAAAAATAGGTGGCGCTACTATTAAATGGTCCTTGACTTCCTTTGTATCGTGACTCCTACTAGTCTTATCCGCACAGTTTTTCTTTTCTTTTCCTTTTTTTTTGGCTCCTTTATCGTTCTTTGCAGATTAATAAATCCAAAACTAGTGAATATGGAAAATTAATATAATTCATTTTATATCATAATCTCACAAAACATAGCTCGTAACCAAAATAAACAATCATTTTACATTCTTCAATGTGAACCCAACGTAAAGGATGGTTAATGAATAGAATGAACATATGCACATGACCATAGAAAATGCAGAACCCTTCCATAAACTTTCGAAAATGGGAGCAGAAAATGTAGAGAACAATTCTGTCACATAAAAAAAAAATCCTTCAACGAAAAGTATCAGTTAAATAAAGTTTGAAATACACTGAATGCTTCTTCGCAATCGTTAACCGAAAGATCTCTTACTGTTTTCTAAATATGCTTGTCGACTCCGAAATAAAACGTAGATGTATGTTAGAATTCATCAGGGAGTGGCATACTTTGATGAAGTATAAATTAGGGTATACTTTCCACTACAAGTACAACATGAAGATCACACATGATAACCTCTCCACAAAGACCCAAGGAATTCATGGAATGACTAACAACAAATAGAAATAATGAACCGTCTCCTAAAGCCAAAATTCAATGAGTCTACAACCAAAGGGCCTAATATGGACCAAACAAGTTTATAGAAACTCACTAAAAGACCGTCACAATCAGGAAATAAATCATTTACCAAGAACAGGTCAGCCTGAAGACATTCTCCAGGTGTAAGTTGACAATATTGACATGTAGACCTTGTTCAGGTAATCCTTTTTTTTTCATCCTCTTTTATTCAGTATGAGTATTGTATATGGTACAGTAAAGAAAATCGAAATTATTTACAAAATATCTGCATATCAATTATTCAGAAATGATGAATTCTCATAAATATGAGAGGCGCATTCCCCAAATTTTCCTACTAGATTAAATTATAAGCTTTCAGTCTTTTCAACTTGTATGGCAAATTTGTATAAAATTCATTTACGTTGGGAAGTTGAAAATTCAATTTCTTGTCAAACAAGTAATATTTTAAATGAAAGATGAGGAAATTATAAGGGTGCCTTAAATAGAATTTGTATCCAAAAAATAAGCCGACTTTAGAGAATACAAACTTTCTGCCTAATATGCTTTGCTCTACATCCAAAATAAAATTTGATGTAATGCTGCAATCCCAAAACAGATGTTCTGTACATTCAACCTGCTCGTGACAAAAGGTACAGAGTGGGTTGGGAATTTGCGCCGAGGATACTCTGAATAAAGCGGAATTGAAAATAACGAATCTTACTTTCTTTGCAAGAGGTGAAAAGAATTCTACAAATGGTTTGCCATTGAGATTGGCTAAACTGAAAAACTTCGTCCCACTTCGAAAATGCAAAAGGGGGAGTAGCGATAGTCTTAATTAAATGCTTGTAGATTTTACGGGATAAATATGTAGTATCTTTAAGATTGTCTTCTATACCGTTATTTACATTTTCAATGTCACGAAAATTCCAAATTTCTACCCATTCTATAGGAATAGCAGATAAAATACCGTAGAAGATAGTAGAAGGGAAAACATCTAGTGAATACAGCTGCTTAAAGGATTCAAAACTCAAAGGTCTTTGGTTATTATCATTTAAGTCTTTTACCCTTGAAACACCTTTTGCATACATATAATCGTAAAATACAATTTCATCATTAATTCTTATCAGTGAATGATTCCAAACAATTTCATTTTCGAAATTTTCTACTGGATAACGAAAGCGATACTTTGACCCAGCCTCACACACATCGCTTATAAAATTATTATCAATGGTTAAATCTTTCGCCTGGTAGTTACAGGAAAAAAGAAGTTGCTTCCCATATTTTTGCAAGTGAAAGTCAAAGAACAGTTTCCAGGTAGAAGTGGTATTGTCAGTATATCTTTTTACCGAGGTGCATGTTAGACCAATAAAGGAAATAATGTGGGTGACTCCCAGACCCCCTTGGTTCAGGGGGCTAATCAAAGTAGATCTTTTTATTTTGGCTAGTTTTCCTGACCAGATGAAACGAAATAAACAAGCTTCCAAATATTTTATGAGGGTAACAGGAGGATTGGGTAAAACTTGAAATAGGAAAACTTGTTCAGGTAATCCGGTACAGAATGGTTCAAGCCACACGCCTGTGATGTGTACAGTTTCAACGTCCAGGTTAAATTTTAATCGGACTCATAAATGACTGATTGCATTTATCAGAGTCGTTTAAAAATTAATCCAGGAATATCAATTCTGCAAAATATGGAACCTGGTTTATTTATTTTAAGATGCAAAGTTAATTGTCTTCATATTTGGAGGAAATATGCACAATGGTGCTCACTACTCTTAAGGAAGTGTTATACCTCAAAAATAAGTTCTTGAAGGTACTTTGAGTCGTTCAAGGTCTTTCTTTTCTGATTGAATTCTACGATAGTTACTATAGAGATCAATCAAACAGACTTATTCCTGGTTTACGCTGAGACGCACAATTGTCTTCACATTTGAGGCTAACGTTTTCTGCACAGTTGGGTATAGGGAACAGGGCTTGGTATGTGAGATTTATTAGTTAAATGTCTTACAGTTATTGCCTCCAGTTTTTATTTACAACCAACGAGTTGGAGTCATTAATGACTTATTACATTTAATCAGAATCGTTTAAAAAATAATCCAGGAATATCAAGTCTACATAATATGGAATTTGGTTTATTTATTTTAAGACTCACAGTTAATTGTCTTCATATTTGAAGCCAATATACACAATGGTGCTCACTACTGTTAAGAAAGTGTTATACCTCAAAAATAAGTTCTTCTACGATAGTTACTCATAGAGATCAATCAACGTAACATATTTAAAAAAAATATGTACATGTATTATAGGCCTATTCCTTGTTTACGCTGACACGCACAATTGTCTTCACATTTGAAGCTAAGAGTCTCCGGCTGCACACTTGGGTATAGGGAACAGAGCTTGGTATGTGAGATTTGTTAGTTAAATGTCTTACAGTGATTGCCAGTGGCGGCGCCAGAATGTCAGACTTGAAGGGGGGGGGGGGCAAACTGAGGGCAGAGGAAAAGGTTGGGGGCAAAAATTTTCGGGCACAGAGCGAAACCGAGCGCGAAGCGCGTAGCCTTGCGGGTGGGGTCCAGGGGCCCGCATGAGGGCCCCTGGTGGGGTCCAGGGGCAAAGCCTTGGTGGGGGTCAGGGGGCCAAGCCCCCAGAAGCTCTGAGGTTCTTTAGCATATCTCTGGGTGGAAAATTAAATCCCAAGAGATGTACATTATTTATTTTTATATCATTTATTTTTTCAGTTGACCGTACTCCAAGGTTCCCAACTTTCTTAGGGGGAGTACCATTTCACATTTACGCGATGCCACCGAGTACATACACACACATAGGCTACAGTACTCTTCCATTCCATTCCTATATTTAGGAAAACAACGACATTCCTATATTTAGGAAAACAACAACCTACCCGCCCTTCCCTTATGCTGGACCGTAAACATTCCAGAGAAAATTGGTCTGACCAGGCTGGCCTACTGTTGAAAAGGCTACGGGCATGATATGAAAACTGGCAGCCTGTGTAACATAAATTAGGTATTTATCAATCATGGTTCTTCGGAAGCTGTTCTTATTCAGTCCAATGCCAATACATAGTTTTGTGATTAAATTAATTTTGGATGAGTACAAGATCTGATTGGGAAGGGTGAGAGCAACTGGGGGCAACTGGGGGGAAAGGAAACAATCTGGAGGGGCAAATGCCCCCTCCGCCGCCACTGGTGATTGTCTCCAGTTTTTACTTACAACCAACGAGTTGGAGTCATTACTGAACTATTACATTTAGTCAGAGTCGTTTGAAAATTCATGCAGGAATATCAAGTCTACGTTATATGGAATTTGGTTTATTTATTTTGAGTTTGTCTTTATTCTGTATTGAAGCCAACACAAACAATGGTGCTCACTACCCAAAGCCGACACCGTAATCTATACAGCCAAATTTTGTACTTTCTTCAGCACAGTGCTAGCACGCCTGGATGTCATCATAGTAGGGCCTAATTAGTCTTGGGACGGTATTCACGCTATACACATGTCAGTGAACATGTACGACTCGTTGATCTTTACATAGGGGATATGGTTTAGAATTAAAAAAAAATAATCATTTTATTTAACTAGTTTAAGAGAATAATATCCCTTACATGCGTACAGTTACAATATTGATAAGTTATAAAATTATATTAAGGTACTTCAGGGTAATTAAAGTAAAACTATATATCTACATATCTTGTGATGTCGATTACACTCACCTTTACGGAATAATGCCCTAGAAATTGCGTAACTTCAGGTACTATAAATATCCCGATAGCATGCAGTCAACATATCTAGTATTTAGTAAGTTACTTGTATCAGACGACAGAAAAATATCACAATACCACTAGGGATCTCGATCGCAGCAACTTCGAGCTGTCCCTCCTCGTAAGTCACAGGATTCTAAATTCGAGTCCAGGAGTCGTTCATTCTAAGCTTAAGAGTATTGGGACTACTTGAAAGTTCAAGTAACTCTTTATCTGCATCTACCTTAGTCTATGCATTGTCAATGTCATGTTCATTGCATAAGTAGGCCTATCGTTTTACACATCCAAAGCTACTCCTACTTCAGTTATAGGCTAGGCAGTAGAAGAATGTAACCTAATCTAAGCGTTATGTCTGAGGTCATTTATGCTGCTTTCCATTGTGGGCTCGTGAATGTGGTGTTTACAAGTGGGCGATATCATGGAACTTTGGAAGTGTTCCAGACATATGCACCACTTACCCAGAAGAGTGCAGTTGTCATGTAAAATGTTATCCAGCCAGGCAACTTTCACATGCAGATATCACCCTTTTCAATTTTTACAGTCATCAGCGCCTGGAATTTTGTTCTCTGTGTCGATATTCAAAGTACAAAAACGCCTATGCCAGACCTGCATACAGCACAGAAGTGCTGTACAGGTCGCATGGATGAGTATTGTAAACTGGTTAATTGCTTTGTCCACAACAGAAAAGTCTAAGATTCCCCATCCTTTTAGCAGTTAACCTTTTGAAACATAGTGAAAACATTTGTCGTGTTCATGTTGTTCACATTTTCACTGACATGTAACTTGTTAAAGGCTGTAATGCATCACCCCAGACAGTTTCAATTCTCCCAACCACCTACCTCTAGTCCCTCCCTCAGCCTGTCTTACATTCCTCCACATGTGTAATCAAAACAATGGATCCCTGTGTATGCTGTGTAATACGAGCTGCTCTGCATCTTTCGAATTTGCTGGCAATCTAAGAGTACTGTAACTTAGAACCAGTTGAGAATTTTCCTTTTAGAGAGGTAAAAATATAGCTTAGGGTGATGCAATACAGCCTTTAATGATTGAGCTGCTTACCACTGCTACTCAAAGAAAGTTGTTGGAAGCTACTGTGATACATGGACTTAATTATGTCCAATAATTTAAGTTGAGTTGTGAAGTCAAGGTAGTTTTTCAGATCCCACTTTATGAGACGTGATCATGTCGTTCAAACCCAATAAAACGTGTCATGAGTTGTGATTACCATTTTCATGTGTGGAATTTAACGCAGTGTTATTGTTGTAGCAAATGTGTTGCTGTTTGCAAGAGGTTTGACTCTGTTGAACTGTAGCAAAACCATGCAAGCATGTTCAACACCAATAAGATGTTTGTGATGTACAGTATTGATTTTTTTTGTTGTTGCTATCTTGTGTTCAGTTTCTTTTTTATTTAATGATATTTGAAATACAAAACTTTGCATCTAGAATACAACGCCCCAAATAAAAGCACCCTAAAAAACCATACAAGCAGAGCACAACGGCAGTGGCCATAGGGCCTATAGATTGAGGATATGGTTATTTTGGGAACTCCTGAGCATCTCTTGTAGGGTCTTTGGATTTTGCAGTTGTACTTGATGTTTCCATTGATTTCTTGACTCTAATATTGCCAACTGGTGTGTTCTCTTGTAGCCCCCCCCCCCTCGAGGAGAAATGGAAAATGGTGGTCCTGGTATGATAGACAGGGGTGTTCCTCCACATATGGCTCCCCATGTGGAAAGTTGATTGAAATTAAATCTCACTTAAAGACTTGCTCTCCTTTCATATTTGATGGTTGTGTTAAGGTCAAGGTTCAACATTTTGGCTATTATTTTCCCAGTGGCCTTGCATGATTCTAAAGAAACACCATATTGCATCAGAAACGTGAGAGCTCTGGTCGCATTTTGTTACTGTTTGGAAGATTCTTACAGTAATTCAGATGCTACATTGCGTTGCATGTAGGAACAATTGTTTGAGTTCACCGTAATGAGGTAGACCTCCACTGCCTCATTTTCGACCCTGGCTTTACCAGGATGATCGTCATACAGTATTTCTCACATTGTACCAAGTGGCTGGATGGCGTGGAAGGACACCAGCAAAGGTGATCCTTCGATCCAGTGGTGAGTCTCTATCCAAAAGTTTTCTGGTATGCTCCATGCCTATCGATTAAAGCGCCCCCACTTATAGTCTTCCAATAATTTTACCTGGTATGTAATTGATGATGTTTCCCACTTGAGTCTCCTTCTACCTCTGCAGGCAAAAATGAACTTGTGCTGCCAGTGGCAATGCCTCTCCTTCAGGGGTTTGTGGCCCTCCCTACTGATAGTCCCTGGCTACCAACCTTAGTTGAAATTAACAAGATCATTGTACTTATTCTTAAGGTATGCCCTTTAAGAAACAAATAGAAGCAATTGTGTGGACCTAAGTCCAAGAGAGTGAAAGCCGTAGATTTGGGTCCACCATCTGCCTGGGTAATGCAAAAGAGGAATGGGAAAAATTCCTCGTTGGAAAATCCAGAATACCAAGTTTTTAAAAATAATTTTGCATGCAGGTTTCCAAAGGCTCTACAAAAATTTAGCAAACCATAGTAGCCTATAGACAGATTTGCAAAACAGTTTCAAATCCATAATAAATCTGTGAGAATTTTACTAAAAACTGCCAAAGTGTGTGGACAGAAAAAAAGGATCATCTGCAGACTTGCCATGATTCTCACATACAGCTGTGAGGAGTATCTCATGTTGAAAATGCCAGATCTCATAGTGAAATCACTTTGATTCAACTGTTTCATTATTTTGACCAAAATCAATGCTTTCCATTTCTGGTGTAAGCTATTATTGAAGATTCACAGATACAACATATTGTTGTCAGAGAAGTGACTGCATTAATCAATGATTTTCCAGGAGGTATATTTACACACAGGGTGAAGAAAAATCATAAATCTTCCTAGGTTAGAAAACACTTTTGTAAGCTTTTTTTTTAGCATTAACCTCATTTCCAGGTTTTCTATGAGATTCTCAAGGTTTGCCATTTCTAAAGTTGGCCCATCTGACTTTGGATTACGTGCGGAACACTGTTCATTGTGCAGGCCAAATTTTGCAGTCTGGACTGCATGCATGCTTTAAAAGTTACTGCTCAAATTTTTTAGTAGTTCTCAAAAATTACACTATTTTTGCAAATTGTATATGCACTAGTTAAATATTTCTTCTTTCAAAATCATGTATGTACAATGATTAGTAACATTCCATGCTTTGTAGGCTATATGCCTACGCAGCTGAGGGCATTTGAAGGGAATAAAAAGATTGAAAGCAGACGTCAGGCATGAATTTGATGAAACTCATCTGCCTTTCCTTGAGTCAACCCCAGCTAAACACTGGAGTAACTTAACACTGCTTAAGATTAAGTCTAATCAACTTGTAAAAGCATTGTGTTTTTATACCTGTAAACTATAACCCCCTCCCCCCGGAAAACAAATAATAATGAATAGTGAAAAAGTTGCATGCGTTGTCATTATTTAACCGGTCAAAAATCTAGACTTCCATTCTTTAGGTGTAGCATTTGACTTGCAAATTGTGCATTGTAGTTTGTTTATAGTTTAAATACGTTAGTGCAGCATAGGATGTCTGGAGTTCTTTTGTTATTTTTACATGATGCATGCTGTATATCTGGTGCATCCCGTCTGTGTTCTTCATGCGTCCTCAGTCTTTGTTAGGTTGCATCTTCAGTTGTTATGAATATGATAGTACTGTCATTGGAAACTGCCGGTACTTTCTGACCTGTTGCAAGACTGTGCAAAAGATTTTCAATAATGTATATTAGAACTCAGACATCAAGTGTGAGCAGTCATCTATTTCGTTTTGCACTAATTCTTAGTCAATATTTTTTTCCAGTCACCTACCTAGTCAATTGAATTTGTTCGATTGCACCCTAGCTCTGTGAATATTGCCATGGAATTTGCCCTCTCAATCAACATCAAGTTCACCTATTAGGTTCACTTTCCTATATGCTTAGCTGATTAATTTAAGAAGGGCTATATTATTTCATGCTTTTTGTCAACGTTCATGCTAAATTAAATTTAGTTTCACATCATGTTGATTTTTTCTTGCTCTAGAAATGAACATGTTTCGATCACTGTTTGGGGCCTCAAGAGGTGTGAAGAAGTTAGTGGGAACAGACAAACTTGGCAATAAATACTTTGAAGTTGTCTCAGGTTTGTATCAGTATGCAGGTCTCATTTTCGTAGTCTAGCTCATCATTGTCATCAAGAAGATGTTGCAAAAACTCATAGGCCATTAATGTTACAAAAAAATGTGTGTTATGGAGGGAGGGAAGGAAGACCTGTATTTGTACATTTCTGCAATTAGTGTATTTAAGGAATTCCTTCTTTTATACTGATCTGTTTTCCAATTATATTAGAATAAGTGGAATCTTTAAAGTTGGGCAGGTTTAATCCTTCGTCTTACAGGAAGCGTTGTAAGCTAAGAGTCGCATGGGACAGCTGGTAGCGTATTATTCAAAATTCTTTATATACAAAATATTGTTCAACTGTCTCGTGGTTCTTTAGTTGAGGAAGTTCTATTGTTTTAAGGAGCTTAGTTATGAAGTCTTCCTCTCTAGATGCATCATTTACCACAGATTAGTCTGGCAGCAGCTCTGCAATGTACTTTTCCCAGTGGTGTTTGTCTCCCTGTTGGTAAGGGTCCCATATGGGAGCAGCATACTGGAAGATTCCTACAAACCTAGGGATACGTGTCCCAGCTCTCTGGTTCCTTAATTCGAGCAATGTTTAAGATGTGTTTTTGAAAGACCTGCCTCTTTAGCGGCAACTTTGTTCAGTGTTTAAGTGAGGGGTCGACCATTTAGTGAAAATTCACCTTCAAAATGATACTCAAGTAAGAATTACTCTTTACGTATTATGCATTCTTTGATATAGAAAACAAAAGAATTTGATTGGCTTCTCATAGGATTAAAGCTCATTCCCATGTGTTAGCCCATGAGAGTTCGTGGAGGACACTTTTCTAACAATGTAGCCCTGGATCCAAAGTTTTCATTGACCTACAGTACATTGTGAAAAATTCAGCTTGTATAACTAACTACTGTGAGAGCATTTCCTTGTCATACCCTTACGAAGGATACGTTGTGTTTTATTAGCGAGCAAAGCAGAACATATTATAACTTCACAATGAACTTGTAGTCTGTCAGAAGTTGTATCCTGGGTCGACTGATCGACTAGGGATTGCAGGTACCAACCAGCGCACAAATTTTGGACCAGGTGCAAATTCTAGCATCTACGAAGTGTAATAATGATTATGACTACAAGATAGAAGTAATAATATTTCAGCCTGCCAGATAAAAGTCACTTTGAATTTCTTTCAGAATCCAACAAAACCAAGCCGAAACGATCAGTGGAATCAGTGCATGAACATGCCGACTACCAGGCTGGAAGTATTCCCATTGAGTGGGAAGGTAGGCATATGCTAGCAGTTGACATGAAGTTACAACTGCTACATGTTAATTGACCATACTGTAAGTGTTGCTTGGTACTGTACTCTTGTAAAAGTTTTTTTAGTGAGAAATTTGGCCTGCTATTATCACATTATTACCTCAGGCTGTATGTATAAGCTAGCCATTTCCTGGTGACAGAAAGTGAAGACAAGCTTAACTACCATCTAAGTGGAGCTCCACCAAGCATTCAAGTTGTCGTGTATCGTAGTGTACAAGAATATTTTGGGTTTCACGAAATTCTCAGATGGCATGAAGTGGCACCCTCCTGGTGTTCTGTTGTAAGATGCATGTTTAGATTAGAGGATGTGGGATGATGCCTGGAGAAGAAATAACATCTGAAAATGTGTCCATAGTACCTTGGTGGGAAGGTTTACATTTTACAACAGAGGGATATTAAATGTTCGGTGCAGTGTCAACAGGAACGGAGTACAACCTCATGGTGCTGGAAAACCAGGCAGTCCTAGCTGCATTGGAATAAGGTCCACATCTCAAAGGAAGACTCTTGTCAGAATGAGTCAGTGAGTGCTGTCTTTTTGACAACAACTCCAGTGGACTTAATGTTCAGTTAATACGTAAAATGGGTGCTCATTATACAGGGGTCTGCCGAGCAGATTGAGTGTTGGCAAGACTAAGGTAGCATATCGCCACTGTTGAATTGTGTGGAGCATTAATTGGCCTACAAGAAAATCTAAGCTCCATGTACCCCCACATCGCAGGTCTTGTGAGATTCATGAAAGTTAATGTTGAGGAATATGTTCAAAAATTTCAGTTCTACGAAAAGACCCTGTCTGGTTGAGGTACTTTTACTACCAAATAATTGCTGTTTTATGTGAGTTTTTGTTCATTACCTGTCAGAAAATCTGGTCTATTAGCTTGAGATGGTTGTCAGATTTTTTTCCTGGTCTGATCCGACCGGTCCCAACCAGCACTGGAGATCACTGCTCACACTGAATTCAGCATCTGTAGCTTGAATCATCTCTTCAGGACTGCCATTGAACCTGTGGTCTCAATTTTATTATGATGTTTTTTTTTGTTTGGTCTTCCAAATGTAGCTATTTGAAATAGACTAAAACACTCAATTTTACCTGGATGACCATCACAAGATACAATTTACCCCCGCAAGATCAGTAGCAGGCATTTTGTTTTTACAATGGAATACTTTCTGCAATCCTACTTCAAAGGAGAAGGAGAAGATGTCAGGTACAGTAAAAGTGTCAAAGAGAAAAACTGGAGAAAGAATAAATTGATCAAATGTTCAGATGTATCAGCCATATCAAAACTTGAAATAAAAATTGGTAATGCTATCAGTGTACAGTATGACACTCCTGGTGAACTTTGATCACCCAATCCCACTCATGTCTCAGTTGGAGGCAAATATAAATGTAACTGAGTTTGGATCAAACAGAAGAGAAAATTCTGAAGAATTTTTTTAATTATTTCAAATATTGCAGGAAATATGTTGGCTAAGATACTCACAGCAAACCACCTAATCCATAGTTCTGTCTTCGAAGGTATCACATTCGTGTCTTGAGACCCAGATATCATGCCTGATGTACCTAACAAAGTTACAGTAGGTTATGGTCAGAGATACCTGGAAGCCTAGGGGATGCATGTCGTCAGACTTGTCAAAATTCATGACATCATGTTATGGATTGAGAAATAGATTGACGCAAAGTCACATTTTAGCATCTCAACAATTGTGAACTCTAATGCCCCATTCATGGGTGCCGATTCGGGGATGAGACATGTCCCCCCACCTTTTGAGGTGGGGGTCATAATGCAAAATGTCCCCCACTTTGTGGTGGAAGAATAAATCAGTATGTCCCTATATTTCCATCACTTGCTAAAGAGGAACAGACTGAAATGCTTTGGCAAAGCATTTTGAATGTACTGTTGTGTGAAATGCTCAAATATGTTGTAATTCACATTATAACAATCTTGTTATAACACCAGACTTTGGCTCATTACACCACAAAATCACATCTTTGTAAAAATGCAACAATCTTCATTTGTCTCCCTAAAGCATATATACGTGTACTCATGTCACTACATCCCACACTGTAATATGTTATATGGATTAGTATCATTCTTCCAGTTGCAGAGCCTGTAGAGTGCAGCACAAAATCGCGCTGAACAGTATTCAGAAAACATGTCAGGTGAAAAGAGGAAAAGTTGTCATAAAGTTTGAGAGATGTTGAGTCTGCATTTACTTTATTGCAGTTTAGTCCTCACTCCACCCCCCAAAACAGTGCTTCAAGAATAAATTAAAGAGGAAGCATAATTCTTCATGGTTCTAGTGTCATTTCAACCTATCTGAGATCTGAGGTGCTTTTCCATTTTTCACAGATTGATTTTTGCTATTACTTTAATAGAAATTGCAGACATAAGATTCCTTTTTCAAGACTGGATACATGAAGTTTAGAGCAGGCAGAGAATGCCATCTCTGGCCATCGGGGAAGGGGGGGGGGGTGTGTAAGCCAAAAATGTTCTTGTATGCTCCCTGCCAGCTGATGGTTGCACTCTGCTTACATAGTCTGCCTGCACTCAAGGCCCCAATGTATTTTTCATGACTTCCCCAAGGCTGTGCTGAGGTGATCCCAGCAATCCCTCCTTTGGTGCCTTTGCTGTAGACATAGGTTAACCTAGAGATGTAAAATGTACACTCATTTCATTGCAGTTCAGCCCTATTTTTCAAATGTGTGTGTGGGGGAGAACATTGTAGCAAGTAATTCCATTGCAGACATTGGATCACCTGGTTCCCTCCCCCCCCCCACATTTGAAAAGCAATCAGCACTCCTTAATCCGGGGGATTAAAGTTCATGTTTTTAGAAATGATAACAACTTTATCTGTAAATAACCTTAACATGATGAGAATTAAATACTAATTTCACAAAACTGCATTTAACAGCTTTCCTTTGCTGAGATAAAAATCAGAACCATGTTTCTCCTGCAGTGATCTAGGTCACCTGGTTTTTGCATTGTTTCATTGTAGCTTGGGTCAGAGGAAACAGAAAAAATCCTCCTACAGCTGAGGAAATTGAGAAGAGAGAGAGACAAACTTTAATTGTTCAGAGAAGAGCAGTGGAAGTAGACAAGAAAGACAAAGAGGTATTGTATTTTTTGCAGATAGGAATATTCATGCTGTTTAATCTGAACTTTTATACCAATTTTTTTAATGTAGTCCATCATTACGCCTCCAAGTGCCGTGAATTGTCTGCTGTGTTAAAGTGGACCTAGGGTCAAAAATTTAAAAAATATATTTTGTAAGCTTGAAAAAAGCATCAAAATGTTCCAACTTCCATCTTCACAGGGCATTCCTGAGCTGAGATATAAAATGTTGAAGCCAATTCACTGAGTTCAAAATGGTAGATTGCACAATAATTTGTCATTCTTGTACTACTCAAATTGCCATCTTTGTTTTACTTTGTTTCTTCGAACACCATCACACATTGTTCCCAAATGCGATCATTGTTTTATGGTTATAGGGTGACTGGGCTATATTAGCCCTCTCCTTACAACATGCTAACAAAGAAACAGTAATTGTGTCAAGGTTAAACAGACATTTTAATTTCAAAAGGAAACAAAAGCAGGTAATGTGAGTTGTGCAAGAAGGCCATCTCAGGTTATTATGCAATCAATGATTCCAAATTTAGTGAATAAATTTCAACATTTTATATCTCAGCTCAGGAATGTCCAACAAAGATGGGAGTTGGAACATTTTGATGCATTTTTCATGTTTGTAACATATATTTTTGACAATTTTGACTTTAGGTCCACTTTAAGGTAATTGAAGCAGCTATATACTGATCCGTGAACTTCAGCACAGACTATGGAAAACTGGTCCTCTTGCGATCCAATAATAATGGTTAATAATGGTTTCTAGCATTAATTGCCCAAGTCATCATTTCGTTCCTGACTGCACCTAATTAAAGTGACCAACCATGGTTTGATTGAAGGCAATTGTTTACCAATGGCCAGAAGTACTTTCTTGTGTTGCAGCATGTCTGTTTGATCATATTTGGTTGACTGTTTCCTTGTTGAGTATCTGGCAAACTGTCGTAGATCTCAAAAGTACTTTGGTCTGTCTCCTAGAATGTATTCATGCACAAAACTGGTCATGGTAGCATTAAGTATCCACTTTGATGGCTGTTCAGTCTGTTTGCTTTGGCCCAAAACAAGGGGCTCTGGTGTTTTCTTCATAGGGGGAGAGGATTGAATGTCAAAATTTCAAGTTCCGTGAAGAACAGTTTACACTACAGTGATGTTAAGTTACTTCCTAATGTTCCTTTCGATTAAACTAAGCATACCAAGAATAATGAAAGAGAAAGTTGTGACCCACATTTAAGTTAAACCAGATTAGAGTAATTTAGTGGTATAAGCTATGTTCTAATCCTTAAACTTAAAAAAAAAAAAAGGGGGGACACCCAGTTGCAACAGTAGGTGAACTAAATTGTGGAAAACCAGTCTGCTGTTAATCAATTTAATTGGTTGAATGTTAAAAAGGTTTGGACATGGAATTTTCTCTAAGTTCACAATTTTTAGCCTCTTGTATTTGTTTGTTTAGGGGATTCAAACAAAGTATCAATAATAAAATTTTGAAGGTCAAAGTTTGTTTTGATCCAATGAAGTAATGACTGTAAAGGGTAGTCTACATTGCTGATGTTCCTGTTGGAGAGAATTTCTTTTTTGTTTTATGAAATTTTTACATTCCAGTGTAACATGAGACATTGATCTTTATTTCAGTCATGTCATAGACTTTACTTTTTAGCCTTTTATAGGTAACTGTCATATCATTATACTGTATAATTCAAGGTACTAAACTTATGTGATTCTTAAGGGAGAATGTGTGATGGGACAGATCTCCTCTGGTTTGTTACTAGTGCTCTTGGTTTTACACATCTGGTCTTGCTGGATAGTCTCGCACAGCAATTTCACTACTTACTTGGAAAGTCACAGACATGGAACATTTTCATTTTATGTGGCCAAATCTTTCTTAAATCCAGCTCCTTGTCTGAAAATGTTACATTTAGCAAGTGGATGTATGTATATTCTTACAGCGTCAGCAACGTGAATATGATGAGGGGTTAGTAGCAGGACCGTCACCAGGAACCCAGGCAGCAGGTGAGATGAACATAATCATATATACTATTCACTCTAATAACCCCTCCCAATTCTGTGAAAGCCCTACCCCCACATGATGTTATTGTCACTTTGTCTGTGTGGTGAAATTGTGAATCCCTGAGAGAACAGAGTAGAATCAAAATGAAATAATCCTGCCTCATTCAGTTGCTGCAAAATCTCATCAAGTCACATCTCATGCTGCAAATTCTTGTCTCTTTAAAGGTTTGTTAATGTCATTCACTTTATGCAATATGGCATCTGTGTAAGCTTCTGTAAGGTTGATGCAAGAATTTATTGGCTCCAGGGCATTTATTAGAGTAAACATTGTAAGGAGGAGATCTTTTGTCTTTGATTAAGAAAAACATCTTTCCCACATGTTGGGTCAAGATGAGGACTCCATTGACTTTCATTCCCACATACCCTTGTATAGTATTTATTAAGCTGCAGCATGGCCATGTTAAGTACCTTGTAAATCTCATACTGTATTCTTCAGTTTTGTGGTAGCTGTACTTCAGTAACAAAATTTGTGGTTGCTCTGTAACCAGTGAGAAAATTCCATCATTCAGACCAAAATTCATACCACCAGAGTATGTTAACAAATAGCATGCAGAGGATGCGTTTGGAAAGTATGAATTTATGTACATGAATCCAAATTCGTACTTCAAGGGAAGTAGGGTATTTGTTTTACAGAAAACAACCATATTTTTAACACCAATGTTTATGGACAAAACATGAAAGTTTGTCCAAAATAATAAAGGACAGTAGCCTTCTTTTCAAGAAATACATTTCGCACATGTAGAAATTCGGTGATTTGTTGTCCAACAACAATTTGTTCTCCCAAACTTTTCAAAATTCAAATGATGCATCTTCTGTTACTCATCACAGGCATTATGTTTCGAGGAGATGAAGTTTTCGCATATGCTTTTTGGTGATACTGAATGGCTTAACAATGATGAAAGCAATTTTCTTTGTATGCCATGTTGGTGCTGTATATTCTAAACACCTTATTTCCCTTGAATAGTGTTTTAGTCATAGTTTAGTCATGCTTTATGTTGTTTTCCAGAAGTTCCTCAGTTGCCATTAATTGATTTGGCCTTGTTTTCTTGGGACAAATAACCTCAGGCTGCAACCTTGACTTGTGCTGCTTGTTTTTCTTTTTTGCAGGACATGCTTCCGTTCCTTCGTATGGAACAGTACTAGGCAGTGACAAACCTCTCAGCACAGGCAATGAGTTTGAGCCGGCGGCTTGGGAACCTCCGACCAAACCTAAATGAAATTCACAAGCCTGGAGTAGGGAGGTCACATAATCATTGGCCATTCAATCAAGACAGCTATGGCCGACGACTGTGAAGGAAAGAAGGAAAGCGATCAATAATACCGAGAGTATTAAAGATATGGTTGTCCAATGTTTATTGACGGTGCTGATGATGTGGTTGTTTGCATCGTGTGCTACTTACTGTCACAAGTGAATTTGAAACAGTGGTTGAGACGGAGGGAAGCAGAGTAGTAATGAGTCCTGAACTCGAGTCACTAGTCGAGTCATCCACATTGCGGATCGAGTCAAGTCGAGTCAGCACTAGTTGTGGAATCAAGTTGAGTCAGTGCTCCATCCAAGTCAAATCAAATGTGATTGGACGAGTCATTTCGCGACCAGACTAAGCTGGTCCAGAAAAATTAGCAATTGTACTTGTGCAAACATGCATGAATATCTTAATGGTTATGTCTGTAGTTAACTTTAAATCTTTGGACAGTAAAGACCTGACTGGTTTTGAGATGGGTTAAGTATGTTATTGCTAAGAAGTGATTTAAAACAGTTTAATCAGGAATTGGTGGTTCACCCATTTTAATTTCCCCTCACCCCCCAAAAAATAATGCCAATCAGGTGCCTTAATTGTTGTGAACCCCTAATACATAACGGCTGAACAGAAAATGCATGATCTCTATTTCATCTTACTGTATTACCTAGCAAATTGCTGTTGACAACTGCAAAAGTATGCAAATGACAAATAAAAGTGCATGTATAAACATACGAAACACATCATTCATGTGAAAAAAACATGAAACTTTTGAAGACCACACTGGTGTTCTGAGAAATACATTCTCAGAAAATCAGAAATGTTTTTCTTTCAAAAGTGAATCTTAATATGACAATGCAGTACTTTCAGATTTAAATTAGTGTAGTAGTCAATGGTTTTTTATGAATGGCTTTTAAGAATCATGTGACGATATTTTTCTCACTAAATTGTATAAAAACTATGAGAAAGTCCTTACTTTTCCTTGGATGCAATGTTCTGTCCTGAAATGTAATGAAAAGTAATTGAAAGAGAAAAAAGGTGAAATTAGCTAAGACTTGTTTTAAAAAAAAATAGGAAGACTGCCGTTGCCCTTTAAGTTTTTTTTTTTTCCATCGTGAGCTCAAAACATTGAATACTTGTCCATCATGTACCTTCGTTCACAACCCTCACACTTTTTGCATTGAGTGTAGAGTGAAGGTGTCATGGAGGGAACAAACAGTAAAGGAAGATACCGATATTTCTATTACAGTAATTAACTTCTGTAGTTCAAAATGATTAGTAAAGTTTAGAAAACAACTAAACAAAGTCAGAGTAACTCAGACTATAAATGAAATGGTGGTCACCTTCTAGTTGAACAGTGTTCAAATGGTGACAAGGCAAGCATTTAAATGTACATTCTCATCACGCTTTGCGAACCACCATTTTTGGTCCCTGTCTGACAGACAGCGAGAGTGAAACACAGCTTTAAGCCACTGTCATGAGTAAGGAATTAGAAAACTGTCCATCAGAGCTACAAGTTAGCAGTTTCAAACCTAACTACCACGTTGCAAACAATGGATAGGGAAAAAGAAAGCAGCAATCTGAAATTTTTCAGAGTCGAACACTAAAGATGTCAGTCAAGCCGGTCACTGACTCGAGTTCAAGTTAGGTCATGTTATGACTTGACTTCAAGTCATTTACGCTAGTTACTTGAGTCCAAGCTGAGTCATTAAAAAAGGTGACTCGCATCAAGTCCGAGTCAATGTCTCGAGTCATTACAACTCTGGAGAGGAGTCACTTCTTGTCATCGTGAAGAAATTCTCAAAGATTGTAAACTTACAGAAGAGTAGGTTTATCTGGATCAACATAAATGTCACCTGCAAAAGGGACTTCCTTTGCTATCTCAAAGGTGTTCCATGAGTGTTGCTGCTTCCTCAGTCTCAAACTGTGGGCAAACTTTGAAATCCCTTATGTCTTTGCAGGCATTTTGGTGGAGGTCAAAGTTCATTTGTTGTCAAATTGTGAAAAACCTGTAAACATGTCTCAAGAACAGAAGCTTGTGCAGATCGCATATTTGTTACGTAAGTGGACGACATTGAGTACAAGAACCCAATTGTTTTTAGCTGAAGTCAAAGGTCATTTGGGGTCAAATGGTGAAAACATTGTAGACAAATCTCACGGAGGGAAGTTTGTGCAAACCTCATATTTAGTATGAAGTTGAACCACTTCAAATGCAAGAACCCCATTGGTTTTGGTGGAAGTCAAAGGTCAGTTGAGGTCAACAGGGGTCAGATTGTGAAAAATTTCCAAGAAGGGAAGCTTGGACAGATTTGATATGTAGGTGATACTACACTGACTTCAAGAACCCCAAATGCTTTTTGTGGCAGTCAAAGACCTTATTCAGAATTTTCTTGAAAAATCCTTAATAATATGCATAACAGGTCAACACCTCAAACTATTCCAAGTCTTCGTGTTTGGATGGAGAATGATTGAAAACTTCTAACATTTTTAATTGACCAATCAACCCTATCACTAAGAACTACAAGCACAGAAACAACAGCGAACAAATCCATTGTTCGATAGTTATGTCATTATGTCATGATTATGAATTATTCATGAGGCTGTTTCGAAAGTTAACTATATCGTCAAATGTGTTTAACTTCAATATTGTTACAGACCAAGTGGGGTGTTTCTTTGACTTGGAAAGTGGCTTGTGTGATCATGAGTGAATAATTCTCCATTTTGAGAGGGGTTTGGACTATCCTTTTAAATAGAGCATTTTCTGTATTATACAACAAAGAATACAACCTTGACACTGAAATGACCAGGAAAGAATACATTTTTAATAATATCATTAACATTTTACAATGCAAGTGACATGGATTTGTTGATAATGAATTCATAAAAACATCTTAGAAAACAACAAAAATCTACGCCTGGTCACCACCTGACAAAAAGACAAACTTTTTAACAAAAAGAAGAATGAAACCAAAAGATGTAAACAAATACGATCAGATATTGTTTTCTCTTGTCTAAAAAAGGTAGCTTGCTGTTTGAAGCCAAAAAAAAAACAAAAAAAAAACAAGTGGTATGCTGGTGACTCTATCCATTGAATGTTAAATGCATATGATAGGAAAAAATAAAATAGTATTTAAAATGATCATGATTTACTGGTTAGGTATCTTTCTTCACTATGCAAAATTAAAGTGTACGATATTGGAACGCTCAACTGATAACAATTCGATCATGACAACGAAATGTTTCACTGAGCATCTGATCAAAGAAAGGAAAAATACCTTGCTAAACTTAACATGAGAATACATTTCGACACACTGTATATGTTGTTAAAAGTTATGACATGATAGTCCCAAAGTTCAGCCCCCCCCCCCTTAACACAATGTACTGTTTTCCACCAAGGTCATTTAGAACACACCAAGACTGGCACAGACAAAGAAAATAGCTTTAATCATTGTTAAACCATTCAGTCTCGATGATAAATATTTGCAAATGTTTATCTCCTCAAAACATCTACGGAATCAGTAACCAAAGATGCACTGTAAGAACTGTGGAAAGTTTGGGTGAACAAATTATTGTTGAGCAACAAATAACTACATTTCTATCTGCGATAGACTTATTTCTTAAAAGAAGACCGCTGTCCTTCCTTATTTTGAAAGATCTATCATTCTGTGTCCATAACCATTGGTTTTAAAATATTGTTTTCTGTAAAACAAACACCTTATTTCCCTTTAAGTTGATGTTATTAGGAACTGCATCAATTGTCAAGCACTGGTAGGATAAAGGCAGTACGAGATATCACTGCCACACTATGCCAGACTTTCTTTTTTCACACTGGACATTGTTCTCTGATTTACATTCTATGGTTTTGAATCAGTGACAACCAAAGCACACTCACCATATTGATTACAGCAAGTCTGTTGACCATTGATATGAACCCCCTCAAGCTGTGGAAGATATTAAAATAAAATTCAAACAACTTTCAGATACTAAAAACGTAAAAATAGTTTGCTAAGTTGAATCAATGGCAGACGTGGATGCAAATGACTGTGCCAACTAAAGGTAGGATTAACTAATTAAGCCGGATGAAGAATCATTTTCAGCCATAGAGATACAGTATATGGAACATCGATACAAATGATGAGTGTTACGAAATGAAATGAAAACGTGTCTACGCTTAATTACTGTCATTTTCATATAAAACTATCACCTGCATCCTTGCAAAATAAGTGCTATTCTAGAACAGTTTGCCCTGTAAACTCACTCACCCCTAAAGTTTTTTGAAACATTTAAGTAACAGTTATGCATGAACTCCAATAGTGACATTATGAATGTTACTCATTAAACCATATCCCTCAGTGAGGTTCGATTATGTTGTCATTAGAATGGCCATGTCTCAGTGTCAATACAATACATTTGGTATTTATTATTGCAACCACAGCAAGCTTCCAGATATTGCTAAATTGAAACTATGTACATCAGAAGCCTTGCATAAAATTTTAAATATCAGTCGTGGGGGTGGGGGTCGTGCTAAATATTTCCTCTCTGGGGACATTTCAAAAACCACTTCACCAAACTGCAATAGCTACCTAGTCTTGGATGTAAACAAGTAACGTGGTCAGTACTCAGTGGGGTACAGTAGCACTTCGTTGCTACATGTTTTCTGGCTGTTGACACTTCTATTACCCTGGCTATTTCATAAGAAGCACAAAAGCAGAAGAACACCATGGCTAACTCTGGTCATCACCCATTGATAAATGTGCAAGAATGCAATTTAAGATTTCCAACAAGGGGTTCCAAACAGTTCTTGAACAAATCTCAACCAAAAACAAAAATACTTCTACATGACCCAAATAGCCGATTATTAATATGAATAAGTATGAAAAATAATTGCATCTAGTGGGGAAGTATTTTTGTTGAATTGCACGTTATAAGTACTAACCTTAACCCTTTCAATGACTCTAGTATGGTATTAAAATTCCTGATTGCTCCACCTTCCATGGAATATTACTTCCCATGGAATATTACTTTCAAGTTTTACGAAAATCAACTGAAAAATCATGCAAGAGAGGCATTTGAACAATTGCAGAGAGAGAGACATTAAAGTTGATCCGATTCCATCGCACAGTCACATCCAGCTTGGCTGGTGTTAGCATGACATAAAAAAAAAAAGACATGAATACACGTATGTACATATTTCTTTTCTTTTTCGTTTTTAGGAGTTTTTGCTAATGCTATTTGCAACACCTTGGTGATATCTGAGTAAAGTACTGACTGGAAAACATACAGTTCTGCAACACAACATACTGTACTGTCTCACCTGATTATTTCTGTCTGCAATGCAAGCTGAGATAACAAACTGCATTTTCGTGTTCGCTGATACGTTCAAAGCAATTGTTCAATTTGTTAATGAAGATCATAAACGTAATTAGTGACACTAGAGTAGATTGCATAGCAGCATCATGTGGGTAGATGGACGAGCTGCTCAATTAAAGGAGTGATAGATCAATTAATGAGTGCAGTATTTCTTTGCAGACCTATGCCAAATTTGCTAGAAATATTACCATCTCTCTCTATAGGTAATATCTCTTGTTACACACATTTTCATGTCCATTAGCGGTTTGCAGGTACTGTACATTGGACCTACATTATGACGACAGCCTTGCTGACTCTCACTGTTTTACCTCGAGTCCCACAATTTCAAGCATCCTCTCATTGTGAAAATACTGCATCTCACGATGAAAATGTCATGTCTCACCATGAAAATGCTATGTCTCAAAGACTACTCTGATGCAATGCGAGATGTTCCCATTTTAGACCAACATCAATACTATACATCACTGGCTTGACGTACCCTTAAATCATAGATGAAGCATTGTCAGGAATGTGACTAACAAAAGATTTCCTATGGGTGATACTATTTTGGGAAGTATGAAAAAAAAAAAATTACATCTTCCTACTGTACTTTACAAAGCAATTTTCATAATAACATATGAGCTCTTTTAAAATCTACAAGTCAGAAATGCAATTTCTAGGTTTTCTTGTGAGTCTGTGAGGACCTCAAGGGCCGAGGTGGTCAAATCTGTGATGACTGCATCATATGTGAGCCAAACCTACTCATGGTACACAGAAATAGAATGCATGACAGCAGCAAAGTGATTGCAGGGTATGTCCATGTACAGTTGATACCAGACAGTGCTCCTTTTCAGGGGCTACGTCTATGTTCCCGAGGTTTGATGTTCCCACATCAGAAGGTTCGCTGTTTGCAAGGTTCAGTGTATTCAGAGTTCCATGAGAATTAAAACCCTTACAGAATTACAGTGACATTTCTGGAAATATTGAACCCTGCGTCAGAATGACAAACCTTGTACTCATCGGCAGCCATTGAATAGTTGACATAAAACCCTGGGAATGTTGAACGTCTGGTAGACCCCCATTTCATACTCTAGCCCACTCAACGTTGTCCTTGGGTGGATAAATCACTTTCAGTTGGTAGCTAAGCCTTACTAAGTCAGACTTGGGCCTACTAAACAATCAGGTACCTTAGATTGAAAAGGCTCATTCAACTAAGGTTCCAAGGGAAGATGTTGAATTGTTAGGATGAAACCTTCAGTATTATAATCAAACATGATAAACAAATCGTGAAGTCCACCAACTGTGCATACAGAAAAGTTACTTTCACAGTAATATGCTAGGCTGTTACACATTACATCCTGCAACTAAATTGCATGTGCATCATAGATCTCCATGATATGTGAATGCCCAGTTGGAAAACTATGGATAACTGGAGCTATTCAGTCCTACTCTCACGCGATTGACCTACTGTATTAAGTAACAGCGGTGCATAATGTTAGAACATGGAGCTACAACGAATGGAGTAAAAGCAGCATCTGACCTTTGGAAGTTACGATCTGTTCTGACCTTTCAAATCCCCAACCCTCATTGGATGGTACAAAGTGCTATAATCCAGGATTACTGACAGGTAAGTAACTTTTTATGCAAGTTATTGTGCCACCTACAAATCCTAGTACAGACATACTGTTGTTTTTGTTGTAATTTTTAAGTAATGTTAGAAGAGATTTCCAAGGAAGTGCTGTGCCCACAAATGCCAAGTTTTACAAAAATGAGTTAGGAGCTAGCTTCATGACAAACTAACATTTGTTGTCAGGAAGTATCCAGAAAGTTTGGAAAATTTCCTTACGAGCAGTTTCTCAGTCTTCATAGTTTCAAAATATTTCTATCACAAAATATGGGGTAGCACTGGAACAAAATGCCAATTTTTCTTTACTTGTGGGTCATTACATAGTTCTAGAGGTAATTGCAGACCACACACATATTACTGCAAAATGTACTGTTAATTAAGGAATGGTGCATTTTCCTTTGAGAAACTCAATTACATTTTCAGATATGAAAACTATGATAAGAATCAGTCTTTTCAAACGATCAAAGTTTTGGAATCCTGTTTGTTGGAAAGGATGAAGGGAATTCAAAGGGATTATGTAAAGCAATGGGACAAAGGATATGTCAAAGTGATGAGAATGTGATTCAAGGTAACAGTGGGGTTGAACAATAGCGCCATGTTGAAAAGACGCAACAGTAGGGTTGAACAATAGCGCCATTTTAAAAAGATGCAACAGAAGGGTTGAACAATAGCGCCATGTTAAAAAGACCCAACAGTGGGATTGAACAATAACACCATGTCACAAAGATGCTGCTTTTACTCCATTCCTAGTAGCTCCATGGTTGGACAGTTGTATCCTTATAGAACCTCTATTTTTGGTGGGACCCACAAAAACTATGTCCTCATTTATTGGCTCGACTGAAATTCTGAGAAATCACATTCAACAAAATGGTGTAAACATTGAGCACCCGAGTTAGCTATTTGGAAAGGAAGATAGCCCCCGGCAAGTTTTTCATTGGACTGTACACTTACTGTACTAATGTCCCACAACTCTGAAATTTTCTGCAATTGTCTAAAGTTACGTTACGTTGGTCCGTAGCCATTCCTGTATACTTTGAATTATAGTACGGAAGTTGAGCAGAAGTCAATCGATGGGTCAGCTTTGTGGTTTGATCATTGGATGTTGCGGGGGTCCGAATGCAGCACGCTACTGTTACGTTGTTTTACAGCATTGTGCAAAGATTTGAAAAAAAAAAGACCTACAAAAGGAATAGGCAACTAATTGTGAAATACATGTTAGCATTGCAGTATCAATGTGCTGAGATGGCAAGACCTGCGAACAGTACATGATTTTGTGCAATTTGTTCAAGAGTAAAGGGTGGAAATTTAAGATCACTACTAAACAGCAAATATGTTTTATGCTAATTGGTATTATAGCATTTCAATTTTGTTTCATTTATTACAAAAATTCAAAGGACAGAGTACAACTGTACCCCGTTCCCAAATCACTCTTTTTCAGATGATAAAATGGCATGATTGATGAAAATTTGCAAGCAATCTTCCACTGACCAACTTGAAATTGATATAATTGCAAACTCCACCCAAAAAGAATAAGAGATTTTTTTGGGGGGAAGGGGATATGAGTAAGAAAATGAAATAAAACAGAAAGAAGTGTGAGTCATCAGATGTCACTCCTGTACCATTGGCCATGATGGGGCAGTTTGCAAAACTGGTCAGATTTCTTGATCACCATGTAGATTACTTTTGTTTGAGATAATGGGCATTTAATCTGCTTTCCTGTGCTTAGATTTCACTTGCTTCCCTCTCGCTCTCAGCGTGTTTGCATCTTTCTTTGATTTTCGCTTTTTGTCCTTGTCCCTTTTCTCGATGTCCTTCATGAGCACGTAAGAGAGCACACCACTCAGTATGAAAAACGGTGTTAGCACCATAAAAATAAATTTCAGAAATCCCCACGGATCTTTGGCCGCCCACAGCAGAACGTTCGTCTCGAACCATCCCTGCCATGTGTCCGGATTTCCAAAGTTTGGTGGGAGGCCATCATCGATGGGGCCATCAGGTACTACATTTTCCTCCTCTGCCATGGTAGAATGACCTCTCAGAGTTGATGGTCTTTGTCTATTGAGGGCAAAACAAGAAAAAGACCCTGTTTCATCACCTCCTCCATTTGCTCCTTATGAGTAGGGTGTAACCATTGACATACTGCAATATAACTAACATTTAAGACAATGCAGGGTCAATTGCATTATAGATTGTTGCTGAAAGTACTGCAGATGTACTGTACAAATCCTCATTCAGGGAAGTTGGAAAAACTGCTCTTTGTTACCAACCTGTGTTGGTGTTTTACACTACAGTACATTACTAATCAGGGACAGGGAATACAGTGTGTGGCTCGACATAGTAGACTAGGAGGTCGTGGATTCTTTCCACTTGTTTCTTCACATGTTTTTGTTTACATTCTTATTATCATGCAGCAGTTTCCAAGACCCTGGAAGAAGCAGTAACATATTCACACTTGTTCAAAGAACAACATTGGATTTTGCTACAGAATAAGTACAGTAGCAACAAATGACAACCAATGACAATGAACCTTTCAGTTTGAAGTGGAACTGACCAAAGTGGGGGTAGATATAACGTTAGGACATCCGTTAGACAAAATTTAAAACTGTCTCCTAGACATATGACAAACGAAGAAATTAATATCTGCATTATGCTGGCAAATGCAAGAACGTGTATCCATACCAATTGCAAATATTCCAAAAGCACTCAAAGTGCATGTAACTTGTAGCCCTTGTGGAACATACCATTTAGTCAAATGAGGGTGTGCAGTACAGTATGTACATTGTGACTGGATGACATGGTAAAATTTCAATATGTATTACCTAAAGCTTGCATGTGTGAATATTCAGTTGTACATGATAAACTCCCTTCTTCCAAGGGCTTTTCGGATGGACAGCAGTCCGGTGGCGGACAGATACAGGGAATTATAGAATGGGAAACAGGTACAGTAAAGCATAAAGGGGGAGTTTTAGGCAGGGAGTTGTATGTTCGTTGGATGGACGATTACAGAAATTATAGAGGAGAGAGGAGACGTTGAAGTAATAGGGGTAAGCATGTGTCATGGGCTTAAATGGCAAATAGCCCTTAGGAAGGGCTAGATTCCTATCAGTTTATTCAGTTAGGCCTTGTTTTCAACACTAGATGTTCCAGTTTTGACAATATGTTCTGGTTTCAACAATTACTCCAGATTATGGCATTTATGTGTTTCTCTGTTATTTATGCCTCACCAAATTACTGCAGGCCATGCACATTACTCGTACTGTACGTACTGGGTCTAACTGGTAGTGGTTACAGGGTGTGACAGCAAAATACTGTACAATGGCCCTATGGCACACCACTGAGGCTCTGGGGGCATACTGTAGTCAGTCACTGCGACTGCACCACCACTCTCAGAAAAACAGTAGTTTGATGTTAGTCCTCCAACAAAGTTGTGTACTCCATTGTACATGGCATGGAAGCTCATTACACTCTACTTCACAGTCAGTGTCCTGATAATATTAATTTTCCCCTTGTTAGCCAGCCCACCAAGAGGACTTCATCTCTCATGTCCCCAAATTACCAAATTTTCTCACCCAACTTCACAGAAATATCACTGGCACTGTACTTACCTATCTGAAAAGATTTTTACAAAGTGTCATCAATTTAAAGAATGGCTGACCTGGGAATTTAGACCATAGCAGTGAGTCAATGGGCAATATTTTCATGGCTTCAGTAACTGTGAACCTGCAGCAAGAGGTCGAAAGTCACCAGGGGGGTAACTTTGCTTAAAAATATAGTAGATCCTACACAACTGACTGAGGAAATTAAAATAAATGTGTGTCACATTTATAACTCGGCATTATGTACCGTTCCAGAGGATCAAAATTGCAAAGTTGTTATGGCTTATATTTATCTTGACAGATTAGTTTTTCAATAAAACAAAACCACTGGTAAGCTTAAATTTGAGTTTACAGCCAAAATATCTTTTGTAGACTTGGTAATTGACCCGAATAAGTTGTCTTCACATACTGTACTACTGTATGTTTGCACTGTTAAGATGCACAGTAGATCTAAGCTCTTGGTAGGTGCACTGCAGTCTCACGCTCTTAGCAACTGAGGACTCTTCCCACCATACACTGCAAAATGGCCACCACCTGTGCAGATGATGTCAGTTAAAGGCTTGGTTTTGTTTGATTCCTGGCCAAATGGGCCTTAGATGTGTGTGTTTTGGTAAATTCCTATAGTAATAGCAGAGCATTTCTCATTCTTTTTATCACTGAAGTTTGAATAATTTAAGTATCATACTGGCTCAATTTTTGCATATTCCTTAGTCAGTCAGCATAATGAGGCAAAAACAAATGTTATTGGGACAAGGGCTGTGAAAGTGGAGTGTAGCGGAATACACAGCCCTGTGTGAGGGATAGCTTGATGTATGACATACGTTCACTGTGACTACTGTATGACTGCACCCCTACTCTCAAAGTAGCAATACCTTTATTGATATACGATTAATGGCCACTGAGATAATACTGCACTTCCACTCTTAGAATAATAGTACCTCTACCAATTTACTGGAGCCCACCGGCATCAAATGTCAATGGGGTCTTGAAAACTGGGGCAGACAGCCATCTCTAGCTTATGTAGAGCCCCCTTCTTTTCTGAAAAATAGGATCGATGACGTTTTCAAATCCACTGACTGTTGGGGCAGTGACGGCCTCCAGTGGCAGATTGTTCCATTCAGTGATAATACGCTGACTGAAAGAATACTTCCTAATATCAAGTCTACAGTGGTACTTCTGGAATTTAAACTGATGACCTCTTGTTTTACTAACATCCAACAAATTAAAAAAAGTAGCCTGATCAACATTTTCCAGACCCTCAACGATTTTAAAAACTTCAATCAAGTCAGCTCTTAGTCTACCTTGATGTATAACGTATGTTCACAGCCACTACGACTGTGCCTCCACTCCAGATTGGAGACTCAGTCAGTGTTTACTGTCTTAAAAGTTTCTTCCTAAATATCTTGAGCCTGGTACATGCTCACTTGCTATCTAGGCCTAAGTAACTGCATCTCCATAAAGTACATGGCCGCTGCAACTGTGCCTCCAGTCCAGGTTGGCGGTTAAGTGGACTTAAAATGTTAGACCACTGCGACTACGATTGTGCCTCCACTTCAGATTGGAGCCTGAGTGTATCCGAAAATACACACTGGCACAGAGGGCACTTGCTCTGCCGTTCTCATGCACCTGCATGTATGTATGGCCACTGCGACTGCGCTCCATGATTTTTAGGCCATTAGAGGGATGCTTTTAAGCGAGGCGTTGGATTTTGCAGTTACTCCGGTACTTACAGCGATGACATTCTACTTACTAGCTACTGTAGTGTAGGCCTAGAATTTCAAGTACATTACTCATTTAGCCAACAGTAGACCTACTGTAGGCTAACCTACTAACGATAGTACTACAGCCTAACCTTAGGCCGAGCCAAGGCGTCTTTAGTTTTGAAATAGTAACTTAGTATACGGCCGAACAGGAATCTCAGCCTCCAAACAGTGTAACTTACCAAACTGCTACGTTATCGTTGACAGGGAGCGCTGTTCATACCATGTAAGGCGAACAGTGACACAAAGAAGGGTAAATTTTCACGTTGGTCTGTAGTACTAGTAGTAGGGAGGTCATAAGTTGCATAGGTTACTGTATGTTTTGTATGAGTCATGAAGACTGAAATAGTACGTTCAGTACGGAGACACGAGAAAGGTAGTATGCAACAACTTATTCACCCGCTCGTCCTCTTGTCTCGAATATGGTGACACATCTAAGTGGATGGGGTGGGGGTGGGGAGGGGGGCTGGGATCGGTACAGCATGCGCGCGTGAGCAATTGACACTAGACCCTGGTGAAAATGGCTCGATTTCTCACTGTAGCAGGCGGCAACTTGACTGCTTTACTTGCAAAGCCGATTACTTGACTGCACTAGCAGGTCAAATCCTGGTGGAACCACTTTTTAATGGAAACTCAAAACTGCTTATACTGAGCAAAACTGTTTATAATATAGCGGGGATCTGGTAATTTGGCAAATTCAAATCTAGTCAATTCCTGTTGTGTAATTCTAGTCGTCTTCAGGTTGCTCAGTACAGCCCACCTGCTGAATGACTGCCAGTGGCCAGGAAAGTCCTCTTCAACCGCTTGCAGAATCTGGGAAAGAAAATAAATCCTGTACTGGGGATCAGTTCCGGTTTCATTCAACTTTATTTTTTAATTTGAAATTTATTTTTTTATCACGAGAATATGTACAAATGTGAAAGGAAGTCCCCCCTCCCAAAAAAAAAAAGACACAAGAGGCTTAACGATGCGGAGGACTCCCTGAAAAAGAAAAGAAAACGGAAGCCTAGAACTATTGACAGACTTTTATGGTAATTATAGCTTACTTATAAAATGACAGTTATAGTACCCTGGAACAATTCTTAGAGAGTAGATTTTACTATATCTGAAAATATATGATATATAATAAACAAGAATAATTAATACGTTGGAATAATATCTTTAGTTAATCTTCTGAATGAATGAACAGATAATGTTGATTTTATAAGATCAGAAATAAATAAGTTCCATATTTTAATTGTTCTGCTTTGAATACTAAACATACCAATTGTAGCTGAATTCACGCTGTATTTCAATCTCTTTCATAGAAATAACAATGTTAATATACATAACAAGATACGATGAAAGAAGAAAGAGATCGACTGAGGGGTAGCAACATATAGTTCTGCAGAGCTTATAAACGTTCCCACCTCTTTGAAAGAAAAGAATACAATCAGTGAGATGGTGTGCTGAGACTGTGTACTGAGACGGTGTACTAAGACGGTGTACTGAGACGGTGTACTGAGATGGTGTACTGAGATGTTTTTTTTTTTTTTAAACTTGGCATTCCTTAATATTATCAGGTAAATGATTCCAGAATTTTACACCAACGGAACGAATACTAGTTGTGAGGATTTGAGTCTAAAGTATGGAATCGCAAAACGATTAGAAGAACGAACAGGATATGCATTATTATCTTTACTAACATGTTATTAAAAATTGTCGGAGTATTCCGATGTGACCAATTAAACATGAAAATGCCAACGTAATATCCATGAACGTCGTATAAATTAAATATATTAAGATTTACGAGTCAGAGGGGCTATGATGAAGGTCTCGTCACAAATAGACCCAACAGCTCTTTTTTGAAGTACAAAAAGGGGCTGAATCCTGGTAGGGTAAGTTCTTTCCCAAATAATATTACATATATTATTATCGATGAATACCCCGAGAAAACTAGTAAAAGTAGATTGAGACGGATACTCCGCATAAAAGCCAAGGACGTTATCTAACAGAGAGTTAATGTTATTACTACAAGGAAGAAGAGACTGCAGTATCTTCAGTGCAGGAAACTGTATGAAACTTATTACTGGCTACATGAAGCTAATTAACATAAATAATGAATATATAAGGGATTGGTGAAGAAACAGAATTCACATTATTGATAGAAACAAACTGATGACGATCATTCATGTAGCTACCAAACCAATTGCAGTCCCTTAACTCCATAGCATCTAAGCAGTGTTGAGTAAAATGTATGATCAAGTGTGTCAAAAGCTTGCGAAAGGTCGAGACAAACTGAATGCCAGATGCAAAATGACTTTTTCAAACCCATCCAAAAGTTTGTTGGTAAACCCCATAGGATAGTGTGTGTGGCTGACCTACAAGGAACAAACTGAAACTGATTGTCATACAAAAGATAAAACATTAATAGAGTTGAATAAACATGATTTTCTCTAACATTTTCGAGAAACAGGGGAGAATTAAAATAAGTGTATAGTCTCTTATGGAATCTTTTGCCCAACTTTTAAAGACAGGAATAGCGGAATAGGGGAATAAGGGAAGAGAGGATTACACCCCGGTTAAGAGAAATAATGAAAAGATATGTGAGAGGTACCGACACAGAATGGGAAACGTGTTTGACAATATTTGCTGAGATTCCATCGAATCCAGCTGCAGAAGCTTTAGGGGATAATATAAGTTATGGGACCTCATCATTATGTTGTCGGATTGATGAAAATAGAATCGGGAATATGACTTTTTAGGTAGGAGTGGTAGCTGCATTGAACGTGTGGAATCTCAGGTTGAGTATCTGGACCAATTGTAGTAAAAGTAATTATTCAAAATATGGCTTACTTTTTGAAGGATCAGAGATACTGACCCCCCCCCCCCCTCCCGATGAGAAATTTCATCTGGACAGTTAGTTAAGTTGGTTCAGAACCATGCAAGAGGGACGTATTGATGGAGCGCCACATACTCTAAGTATCATGGCTAGCATAGTCAAATAATGACTAATGATAGGATTTCTTGACTTGTCTGATAACCGTGAGGTGAGACACAGTCTCTGAAACATTTGTAATCATTAAGTTATCCATTGTTCCACTATACGGAGTTATTTCTTATACACCCTATGTTTTGTTTTACAAGAATTAAGAATGGCTGGAGTCATCCCCTGATTAGTACTGAGGTGATCGGGTGTCGTATTAGCTACACAGGGAGTTACATGTATTGTAAGTGATTGTTGAAAATCGTATAGTGAAGCTGCTACAAAGCAACATCGAAGTCATTCAGCTGAATCATACAAATCAAACCAAGGTTCATTATGAATCACAGCACGAAAATTCTCTAAAGGTTATATCGGATTAATTTTCCTTCCAGTACAGTTAGTTGAAGAATTGCCTTGTGGAACAAGAATGGAAGTCAAAAAGAAAAAAAAGGGGTTCAGTAACGTGACAGTTTCCATACACTTCACAAACAATCTATCAAGCAAAAAAAATAATAATAATAATAATCACGATGGATCATGCATCGATGGTGACTATATGGTCAGTCGGGAAGGGACCTTCAAATTAAACGGTGGTACCGGCGTTATGTTTGGTTTGCATTGGGACTGGTTTGCTCACGGGCCCCTCCCAGCAGGCAAAAACTCTGGGAAACCAGATGGGTGTAACCTGGCCGACGTATATGGGACCCAGATGGGCAACCCACATGACCCCAGACGGGATAACTGTCAACCAGATTGACTCAGTGGGACTCGCCGTGCTGTTTGCACCGTGGGCTCCATCTGGGACCCATATGAACAATTCGGGTTGTAATATGGGCTATATTTGGGCAATTTGTTCAGTACTATATCATTCTCAAAAGTCAATTTATTAAAAAAAAATGCTTGTGTGATTTTTTTTGTTGCATTGTGAAGAATGACAAGTAAAACTGCACATAGGCAATCTATTGTGAACTTTCTTGTTCTCCTATGGACGATTGAGTAAGTCGAATGAGTAAGCCTGTCTGAATGGGTGGATATTACAAAATTATTAAAGGGGTTGCGATCCATATTTATTATATTGCGATAATTTTGCAATATAACAAAGCTTACTTACGCATACATGTTAGGTGCACAATACTCTCACAATAAGTACATTTTAAGTAAGCCATGAAGCCTTTATAATTACCATGTAAATAAGGATTATTTCCATCTAATGCAAGTGACAAATATGAACATGAATATTAATGAGTATTCATGATAAAGCTTTAAAACTCTGATTTTACACAGTGTACAGCGGACAACCTGTTCAATAGGTTGAACAGGTTGGAAAGTGTCTTGGGAAGTGAATCAGTTTGTCCAACGGATGATCCATAGCCTAAGGAAGTGGGATTTTCATTCCGGATTGGACCCAATGATGCCCATCTAATCCCTCAAAAACCGATGTAGTCCTAATTTGCCCAGACAAAGTGGGACAATTGGGACCATTGGAATCCCAAAGAAGAGCCACAACTGAACCCAACCGTGGCCTGAAGATCTGACGAAATTGATTGAACAGCCACATTTGGCCCAAGTGAGTACCTAGTTCTAGTCCTGAATCAGTGATCCTATTCTGGGTCAACCGTCCCTAGAGTGGCAATACAATGCGGAGCCCTATTGTATAACCCAATAAGGGCCCGCTTGAGAGCCAAATTTGGGCTTAGTTGCCCTAAACAAGCATTGCTGCATGTATTGTTGGTCCTTGATCGATGAGTACAACACAGCTCATGAAAATTACTAAAGTAAACTAAACTACAAATGTGAAATAAAACTCGTTTCTAGGCTTATATGCTCAAGCATTTTTATTAGGTAGGAAAACAATTACACAAATAAGTATTATGAATCGCATATATACCAGAACGCAGAAATGGATTGTGGTTCCGATGATCCGATTAAAAGAATTTTTCTGATCTGATATAATAGCATTTGTATGTATCACATTAAGCTGCGTCTGCTTTATATGAAAAATGAGATCTGCACAAGCTTCCTTTCTTGAGATGATATCTACATGTTCACAATTTGATATTGAATCTGACATTGAATGACCTTTTACCTCCATTAAAGACCAATTGGTTCTTGTGCTCAGTGAGATACAGCTACATATTGAATATGACATCTCCCCAAGATTTCCGTCTTGAGATAAGATGTTTACAAGAATTCCATACTGTGGCCCTGTTTACAAAAGACCAAAGACAATGGATTTTTGGTATACTCAATGACATACACCTACATTCTAGGAATGTAAAGTGCACGCACATGTCTTTGTAAACAGTATCAATTTCTCCAAGATCTTTACATGCGAGTAAGTTTGAAAAAAAAATGTCTATTAATGTGTTCAGTTTCATGTGGGTACTCCGCCTTTTAGTCACAGTTACATTAACGTTCATCCCCGATTCTGCTCACTGCAATGTTCCTTACGTTCCTATAGCACTACTTGGTATATACCCGTAGTAGCGGTAACTTGAAATTTCATGAAATCACTGCTTTCTGCGTTAATCACACATTCCATCCGGTTGTCGCACAGACACGTTCCCTCTACACGCAATGTTTATGTTAATTGTTGTTAACCCCACACAGTCCTCTCGACTAAGAAAAATAGCTAAAGCAATAAAAATGCTGAACTTAAATGGCTTTACCTCGTCTCAAGTAAATTTTACCACGGCAGCTTTAATAGTGATTATTCTTACATGTCACCATCATCAAATGGCAGGAAAACATCCACTTTATCACTTTAGTTCTGCCATGTGATTGGCCAATGAAGCACAAGCCATTGTGTGAAGGTACGAATATGTTTGCCGTTCAGTTGCGTACTTTCTGATCGACTATACCTACGCGAGCTAGCGGGTGTCGATTGGTTTCTTCACACGGCTTTACATTTTACTACGCATTATCAATTTTCCAGGCATACCTGGTATGTTTGGTATACTTGTGAGCTGTTTAGTTTGATACCATCAGTGTAGGTGTCAATGCCATGCTCATGTATACCAGGTACTGTATATCGATGCAACTTAGTTACAATGTTTTCACAGTTTGACCCTTGTTGACCTCAAATGACTGTTGACCTCCATTAAAAACGATAGCGTTCTTGTACTCTATAAAATACACCTACATACTTCATATGACATCTGTCCAAGCTTCCCTTCTTGAGATATTGTGTTTACAAGGTTTTCACAATTTGACCCCTGTCGACATCAAATGACCTTCCACTTCCGCCAGAATAAAAAAGGATGTTAAACTCAATGTGGTACCGCACCAACGTACTAAAAATGACATTTGTCCAAGATTCCCAGCTTGAGATATTCTGATTTCAATGTTTTCATTACTTGACCCCGTTGACTCCAAATGACCTTTAACATACATCAATAACAATAAGCTTTTCCTACTCAATGTGGTACACCTACATACCAAATATGAGATTTGTCCAAGCTTCGCTTCTGGAGATATCGTGTTTACAATGTTTTCACAATTTGACCCTCGTTGGCCCCAAATGACCTTTGACCTCCACCAAAAACAATAGGCTTCTTTCTACTCAATGTGATACACCTACACACAAAATATGGGATCTATCCCAGCTTTCCTTCTTGAGATATCGTGTGTACAAGGTAAGCATCACAAACACACATACACACCCACCCATACATCGAAACCAAAATGGAAATCAAAACTAACAAAAGGAGAGAGACCTGCATGTACGTACAGCACTGGAAGCTGAAGTGCCCCTATTTCTCTTTTTACCCTTCATAGCATCTAGAAACAAGTAACTTCAGAGGACATTTTTTGTAATCTATTATAATGATGGGTGAACGATATAGATGGTGTTATGTATTTGATGGTAGATTTAAACTGAATATATTTCCAGGAATTCCTGTTTTGTAAGCAATGATTTATATATGTTTTACTTTCCTTGGTGAAATAATGATTCATTTTTGGACGTTATTTTCAGAATGAAAATGTGATAAAAAGTTGCCAAGTTTTGAAAATATTGATAGGCCATATTTCCTCAGTCCTGCCAACTCCGTCACAGCAAAAACAGTGGCGAAAATATCCCGATCCAATAGCATTTAGCCACAGTTGCCATTCAAGCACAAGTATCGGCCATACTGATAATTGGTTCAACAGCAGGAAACATATGTTCGAGGATTACTTCGACGTAAACCGAATGATGTTAGAATGGCGTAACTTTATGGTGCCATTCTTCTATGACATTGGCAATTGCAATGAAATATATCTTCCATGATCTACATTTTCTTTTTATTTCTTTGCTTTTTACTTCACCGTGGAAAAATATGGCTGCCAGCTAGTGTTAAATGCATCATAGCTCCATGGTCGTTCAGATCCTCTACACTGCGCTGTAACAACAGCGGATGCACATTCAACCAGCAGCATACCATTTCCGTCGGGCACTACTCGGGCATGCTTCATGTACCGCAGTGCCACACGAAATCTGTGGAAATATGTTACATGATGCATGGATTTGTGTCATAATTTTATCTCTCATTCTAAGAAAAGTTTTCACAACTGGAAACGGCCATGTTTGTTCGTAGTTTCCCCCCCCCCCTTTTAGTCTTTTTTTTTGGGGGGGGGGAGGGGGTGCAAACCCTGTTCTACAAAGTAGCTACGCCTGTACTGTTTCAGTACAGTTCCAGTCTGTATCAAAAGAAACCCAGAACTTGTACTAAGGACGACAACTTTATGCCATTTCCCACCATTTTTTTTTTTTTTTTGTGGACGGAGGGGGGTTGTATATAGCCAAAAATTTTCTCGTTAGTACCGAGTGAACCAATAGTGGAGCGCTTAGATCATAGTTCTCGCTCAACTCACTCACTTATAGTCGGAAACTCAACCCCCCCCCCCCTTTTTTTTTCTTTCTTTTTGCCTTGAACTTGGTTCAGACTTTAAACGGAGGCATGGAAAGGGTAATCCTCTCTGAATGAATGTTTGCGGCCATATTTTTTTTTTTTATTAAACTCAGCTATAACAAATGGAGGTGAGTCGCTGTTTTCGTCATATATCTCGGTAGTTCAAATGATGAATATTTCCTGTGCATTTAAAAAAAAGCTATAAAATTCTGCCTTTATGTTATCCTTCAGCAAAAAGAAAAAAAAAAATGATACCACGCCGGCACCGCCTGAGATGCCAGAAAATACACGACACACTTCTTCCTAGTAGTCTTCCTAATGCCAACCAGTGTAGAAAAAAAGTGAAATCAAATTAAATTCGCTCATACATATATTTTAAATACGAGTAGGAAAAATGGTCCTCTCGTCAATAAAAAAACAATCCTAACTATTTGGTTCTCTGGAATTTCGTTCAGCACTGCACCCACAATCTTCGATTGGGAGCAGAGCAGGGCATCATGTATTAAAATTGCGTTTGCAAAACACACTTTTTTTTCCGCTGGGCAAAAGGAACAAATTCTTTCACTACATATACATGAAACCGTATCATTTGCGGACTGCTGATTCGAAATTCGTTGATCCTTGTCATCAAATTTCTTTGAATGATTTTCACGACAGTGATCCATATCATCGGCATATTTATCACTAAAAGAAATTCATTCGACCCAGCTGATTTCATTTATCCTCTTATTATATTCAAATATTATTGTATACGTAGCCCAGCTTGTGCTGAACTGTTTTTTTTTTCTCGTTCTTTTTTTTTTCTGAAAATGACGTAGGATTATTCTGAAAGAGAAAGGACAGAACAACCCTGTATAGTCCTCAGTCAATTGTCCAAGGCATGCAAGGTATACGGGGCATTGACTCACAGAAAAGCGAAAACAAGAAAACTAATACCCTTCTTCAGATGCCTATTCGTATTTATTCACGCCACAGTTCCTAACAGTAATCGCAAAAAAATCAGTGAGTTAATTGATTGAACCAAAGATAGAGAGGGTCAGAGAGGACACTTGCTTCCGGTTCAATGAGGGAGGCGATGTAACGGAAGTGATGTAACATTTAAAGGCCTATGGGGCGGGGGGGGGGGGAACTAAACCTTTATTCGGTGGAAATTTTATGTACAATATATAGGAGACAGAGCGCATCAGTAAATAATTTGTCTTGAACGTTTCACATTACATACTTTGCGGTTCATGTCTTTTTGGAAACCGATAAAACGAGTTATGCAAGGTTTAGCAGCCGTGGTACCAAATACCGTGCTTTTTGTTCGCCATTGTTAAACTATACAATGGGAGAATGTTTTAACCGTATACTAGATAATGATGGCGTCCTTGCCTCACGGAACAGTAGTTCCCGATATACCTTTCCTTTTAATTCGTGAATTTCCTACCTTCCCCTTGCCAGAATCTTTGCTCGAAACAGTGAGACAAGATTTCGCCGTTTTGTAGATGGCGTTTTCCGTTTTCCCTTCCTCTTTTTAAATTTTAATCGATCCCAGTCTGAGTTTAGAAAATATCACTTTTGCAAAGGTAATGACATATAGGCCTATCTCGTAATCCGATGGCACAGGAAGCATTATGTCGGCTGTTAACAACTCCGATGGGATTAACAGTCTTGGATCACACTTGAAAGACATGACATTCGTTCGTAATTAATGAATAAATAATGAAATTTGGACATTTTCCATTTTTACATAATTTGGTTTTCTTTTTCTTTTCAATTTGTCGTGTTTCCGCGTTGTCCTACATTTTAACTCTTACCTTTCGATTGAACCCTTGTAAGAGAGGAAGAGGTAAAAAAGCCCATCAGCTATAAATTGGCGAAATGACTGTTCGCTGAAATGGCGGTTTTGCTGAATCAGTATACCGATATGTAAAAGATCAGTCTCGCCCCATAGAGTTATCAATTACTCCATGGTTGACCTTTCTCTGGGTAGTTAAACCATCGTCTGTAACAATTGCAATTGTATATGTAATAGATAGACATTTTTCTCGTTACAGTCACTCACTAACAGTCATTCTACACAGTTACCAATTTTCGATTAAGCTTTCTCTGCAATATATGCACCAAAATGCCCCTGCATAACAAATGCATGTAGTATAGGAGTATGCGCCATCATGTTGCTGGTGAGCATTTAGTCAACTCAAGGCCCTGCATGGAGTGTTGAAATTGATAGTTTTGGTTTGCTCCATAAAAGAAAGAAAAATATATCTATGTTTAAAAAAAGTAAGCGATTGACGAATTTCAACTTTTAATGGCGTTACACTTTGAAGTTTACCCCAGGTTACCCTAGATTTAATTTTTTTCTTCTGCCGTGAAGTAGCAACTGTGATCTTCAAGAGAAAATATAAACTACCAAATTCAATTTGTTCAGATTGATCAGAGTGAAGAAAAGACAAACTATGCGGCTCCAATTCTATGAATGGTTTCCGAAATGAATGTAGGAAGATCGGGAACTAATTGCTCCAGTCATCTCTGCCATTCCATTTCTTTGCAGTTATGTGCAGCAAACCTGGAAGTCCAATTCGGGGCCAGAAAAATGTACGTATGTATGAGAAGTATATGTGCACTACCGTCTATGTATATACACTGTAAAAAATGTCTGTAAATTTACAGAAAATAAAACAAACAAATAAGTGAGAATTACCGAAATTGTCTGGAAACTAATTACCAGACCATTTCTGTATTCCTTTTGTATTTCTTTATTTTCTGTAAATTTACATTTTACAATTTACATTTTTAACAGTGTATGTGCACGAATAAAATTTGCTTACACATGCTTGTGGCCTTGTGTCTGTGTTTATATATGCATTACCATGTGGCTTGTACCGGTATTAATACTTAAATGTCAAAAAAACTTTCATCACTTACTTTCGTTTACTCCTGCTTGCAAGCGACAAAAAAGGTTGGAAATTTATTAAAAAATATCAAAGTTTTATTTGTATTGATGATAATCAATATCATTTTCTGTATAGCACCCTAGATTTTAAGGTGCACACTACAATCTAGTCAAATTGAAAAGAAATCTCACCTTCAGAGATTTCATTATTGACACAAACTATTCAAATAATTGATTAGATTTAATACTCATGCCCACTGTGATAAGCTTTCTCTTCAATGTCTTCAATGTGACAAGACCTCTTTAAAGTGCATTTTGCATTATGGGAAAATTGTGATGTCAACAGCCACAACTACTAAAATATCCTTTATATTTCTTCATGGTCTCGACGGTCTTAAAGTGACTGAGTCTGTTGGCCGACGAAAAAACATGAAGAATAAGATTATGTGTAATCTTAAGTTTTTCTTTATTTTTAAACGCACAGGCGAGGTTGTTCATGGTTGGAATACGTCTTTCAATGAAAGAACATGACAATAACTACTTTAACAAGCAACGGAATAGGCATAAAACATTAATGGTAATTAATTCATAAATTATTCTTAAACATTAATGGTTTTTACTATAAACACCTACGTAATGAATGTGGTCTCACTGGTGTATCAAAGACAAAACACAAGCCGTCGCTCCTTGATCGGTATCGGAAATTACAGTACTTGATGAAACTAAGCACTGTATTTCCAAATAACCTGCATAAAAAATGTCACGCACTACATCATCTTATGTTAAACATTTGAACTTATTTTAGAAGAATTCGAAATTCGAAATTTTCATAAAATTTTAAAGTCATCCATGCAAAACCTCCAGTCCAAATTGGTGTCATGTTTCAAGGTTAAGTAACTCCCTAAATTTCAAAGAATAACAAATATTTATTGCAAGAAGTTGCCGGTTTATCTGTCAATGCCGGTAGGGGGTGACAACAAAAAGATCACCATCCATACTTCAAACACCGACATTTCCGTCCTGCACTTTTTAAAAAAGAAGAAAAGAAAAGTAGCCATTTAATCGGTGGTAAAACGGTCGCAACCAGAGAGACATTTTGTTTTCACCGTAAAATGAAAAATTGACGTATTCGGATTTGGGATTCTTCAGCAGGCATCTCACAATACTCGGTTAGTCCTGTTTCCTACAATCTGGGGGGAGGGGGGGGGGGGGGTTTCGGAGCCAAACATTTTCTTGCACGTCGCCGCCAACATGGAGGGGACTACGATTAGATGGTCTTTCGCTCAATCTGGCCAATCTGTCTTTCTTTCGAACTTCAATGTCTTCTATTATAAACCACAAAATTGATATAGGTTTGAAGTGCCTATACAGTGAAAAAAAAAAAAACCAAAACTACACTTTACATAGACTTGAATATTCCTTTAGTACATCACAATAGACTTAAGAATGTCATAAGCAAACTTGAACGAACAAATTCTTAAAAAGAAATGAACTATTATGTAGATATATTAAGGAATGACATTTGTGAGTAATCAACCACGAGGAGTTTTGAAAGGATATGGTCTGGGTTTTTTGTTTTGTTATCTTGCTGGTTTGGTCATTTCTTTTCTCGTAAAGTTGCAATCCTTTCGTTGCAGTCTCGGCAGCTGCCGTACCACTCTTTGCTAGTTGTGTCAGAAAACCTTAAAACGTTTCGCTGGTTCATCGGGACGTTTAATTTTTTGTTTATGGAACATATATGTTGGCAATCGTTGGGTTGAGCGGTCATCCAGCTGTCAGGTCGTGTAGTAAATCCAAACTTTCTCCACTCGTGAAACGATAAGTACAAGGACTCATTATTGGCGACTGCAGTGACAAAATCAGCGAGTTCTTCCAGTGAGTTGAAATCTTCGGCAAATATGAAAGACTTTGGAGGACCTAAACGCAAGTAATCCTCACGATAAGCTCCGAACACTATCGGTATTTGCCAGTTGTCGAACGCTCTCCAAAACTTTTCGGTTATGTATTCCGAACAGCAACTGTTCTCCAGGGCTAAAATAAATTTATACGAGTGTACGAGATCGCTGCAATCTTTCGACCCAAAAGGACAAGTTTTATCACCACATTTTCCGTACATGTCGACAGGAAGATATTTAGCAAGATCCTGGACGAATCTTTGCCGCTTCCATTTTGTTACCTTCAATGGACAATGGCTGCTCATCCACATGACTAACCTCGTTTTCTTGGGACGGTGGAGATAAGTCAGTTCTTGGTTTTCTACGTTCTTGAAAGGAATGTACCTCCCGTACGGGTTAGGAAAATCTGACGACGAATGATAAGAAAAGACCATATCGAAAGTTGTATCGTGGAATACTTTTGGTGGGCCTATCACCTCCCAATTCGAATCTGGGCTTTCACGAGTCGCTATTATCCAGGTTTGTGTCGGTTCGCGGAGTGCCACCAAGTTTTCCCACAGCGGTTTGGCTATACCTCTTCCCCACGAGAACAGAATCGATTTTGCACCGACGATTTCGCGACCATCCCCAGACAAATCGACCGTCGAAACGTTTACGGGGTCGTCGTTGCCACAGTCACAAATATAGGGGGTCTGTCTCTCCCAGACAGACGGGTAACCGACGAAAACAAAACGGGTGACGTTTCTCGACGAGCAGATACCATTCACAGCTTTGGTCAGTTTCGGCGAATCTAAGTTGCTCTCGTTTGTGAGAGGATGATAGTTCAAGAAAAATAGGCCAAGGAACAGAGAGAGCAAAGACCCGCACCCTACTCTGAGAGAAAATTTAAACATCGTTGCCGACAGGTCATTACTAGTGGTGGTAAGAAATTCAACGTCGATTACAAATTCCAAATCTTAAGAGAAGCATGAGGCTTGTAATGTCCTTGGGATAAAAATGATGATCTCTCAAATGTTGTCATGATAAATAGGTTACAGCCATCAACGCCGCCATACTTGACACTAAGGTCTCTCTGGAAAGAGGTATAGCCACATACCATACCGTATACAGCGGGACAGTCATGACAATATGCTGTTGTCTGCTCGACGATTCATTCGGTAAGTTCCGAACGGAAAAGAGATCGAGAGACGTCCGGGTTATGATTATCTGCGCTGTATGAACATAACTCCCAGTTGCCCTAGCTACCCTAACAGATGGTACTTTGTTGACATTCCAGTGGCTTAAAGGAGCACATTGAGCTGTTTTGCTTTTCAATCCAAACGTGTTAAGTTTCATCCACAATTCAAAGACAAAGTTCAAGGTAAGAGGATAGCCATGTGCCACATAGAAATGAGCGAGAAATGAACGTTTCAATTTGGTTTCTCAAAATTCGTTTCCAGACACTGTTTGTCATATCAGTACTAACTTATATAGATACAGCTAGTACAAGCCAGAGCCAAAAATAAAAAAAAAAATCTTAACAGTTTAACAGTATTGGATGTGATTATATGAGCATTGCCATGTGGTTTTACCCTTAACAAAAAACTCCTCACAAATTCATCAACTCAGTGTGCCGCTGTAACTGTCTGTACCTTTCGAAAAGTACAAAATGCTCTGGGTATGCTTTTAACTGGATGATTTGGATAACTCAACTAGCCGTAATGAAAGGTCAACTTTTCACGGACTTTTCGCTAGGTCTGTATAGGAACCATTGAAATAAAAAAGGCCCATTTACGGAAATTATCAGTTTCACTCGGCATCTGGGGCATTGTCACGTTAAAAGTTGCATGGACCTTTCGCTGGACAATTAAAAGGGTCCCATTGAGTCGGTTCGCGAAATAAACGTTTTGTTACACTGTTGAGGATTATCCATATGATGATGGTAAATGGTCAAACTAACTGAGAGATTCTGAACCTCTGACACATCACCTAAGCAGCAATCTAGGGTACGATCGAAATCATTCATTGCAAATCTGTGACCAGACAATTTTCATCATCAGTTTTTAACCAAAGACATCCCCCCTCAAAAAAAAAAGCAAAAAAAAAAAAAAAAGAAGCAAAAAACATGCAATTACTGGCATCTTCAAATACTGTATAGATAAATGACTAATGAAGCTAATTAGAGGTATTAGCATTCAATGTTGTCCTTCAAAACCCTTACAATATAAACGATATGAACTCAATTCGTGCCGGCTCACAGTAACATTACAAAAAGCAGATGTCATCGGCTCGTCTTCATCACTATACGTCATCATCCATCTACAGAATGAACGTATGGTTATACCAGTAGTCATGGTGGTGGCCAAGAACTCTGAAAAAATGTCTTCACTGTTCCTCGAAAATGAGCGAAAGAATTAGCTACAAAATAGTTTTGTTCTGTTTGAAAATCGAGCCTACAATGTGGGTGAAAGTAATGGTCAATTTATATGGCAGTTGCGGGTTTTTGAGAAACTGCGAAGGATATGCCCAATCAAGTTGGTCTGTCGGTTATGAAATTAGAGACCACCCATAATGCAATGTATCCCTGCGCGATAAAGCAGTTACTTCAGAATTCATAACCATCAAACTGAAAATTTCATTGAAGTTATTGAACTTTTCATCAAAAGGGAGAGAGAGAGGGAGAGAGAGAGGGGTGGGAGACATGTTCATCCCGTGAAAAAAAGTACACAGTTAGCTCACAGATTGCGGTAACCAATGCGTCACGATTGACCGCCTGAAATCCTGGACTCATATCTGCTCCCGAGAGGCTTCCGGTGTTTTTCTTTTCATAAGATGGCTATGGAAGAAATATATTATACATGGTTCATGTCAGATAAGCCGTATGTCGCTGTGCATAATGCAATGTCTAATGCCCTGCCTCCTGCACCACTTTGGTAGGCGGACGTGTGGTGAACGCACGTAGGTATGTTTTCACACGAAAGAAAATTAGGGGTTGAACTCTATCAATGGCAACGAAAAAAAAAAAGAAGAAGCAGAACCTGATGTTTCCTTTTAATTAAGGTAAATGCCAGGGTAAACATGAACTTGACACAGATTCAACTCTTCAGGTTTCAGTGACATATTTCCAAATAATGGGGATTAACTGTACTTTGAAGCAGACCTTTCAGAAGTCAATATTGACAATACTTCATTCCTAACAACATCCTATGGGGCATTATAAATGATAATAATTACAGTGAGTGAGGTGACTCTAAAATGGTCAACTGACCGTGACCGTTCCCTCAAATTGCTCAACCTGCACCATATATGTATGTTTACCATCGTTCAATGATGAAACTGGCTGCACGACCATCGAGCTACATAAAGAAACATATTTTGATCGCTAGATCCAAAAATGAGCCTATGGGTTGCCAAGCTATATGTAGTTAAAACCTTTGACATAATTTCAAACAAACAAACAAGTTGTTGCCAATTTGAAGTCTTCTTAAGGAAATCTGTTTTGTTGAAAATGGACTTGCCAGAAGTGCTACCTTGTAAGTCTTGTTACTTTTTGAAGCGCTTTGTAAGCACCGTTCAGATAGATAGTGTCCAGAGCTCATGAAGTGGTCTAGTAGTGTCCAAGTTGTTATGTAAAATAACCAACCATTTCCCCCCTTTAAAAATCCTTCGTGTACATTCGCCCCCCCAAAAAAGGCATATAGGAAGCATTATGAAAGTGGGGGAAGGAGAAAATTTTTTGACACCTCACCATACCACCCTATAACCTCACCCTTAGAAAAGAAAAAAAAACGCATTTTTTATGGCAGGTTTTTCGTCTTTATTGCTACCTGGAAGAGCCACTTAAAACATGAACAACAAATTGTCTATCATGACTCATGTTATCATTTTATCAGTGGAGTAGCTTTATAAAGAGCAGGGAAGCCAGTGGCGTAGCTATGGGGGGGGGGGGGATGAGTGGGCCCTGGGCCCCAAAATATGGTAGGCATTGCAACTAGGTTTTGAGCTTTTGAGTTTTGAGCTTAGGTAGGCTATTTTCCAAGGGGGGAGGGGGAAGGGGAGGAGAAAATAAACCCAAACCCTCTCAAGGTCAGATGAGTGTCAGCTTGATTTTGAAAGTGCGGTGACATCAGTAGACTGAGAGTGAGGAGGGGGCGGGCAGGGGGTAGCTGGTCTGTATGGTGGTATGGAATTGATGACCGGTCGTCCTCCTACAGTTAGGTACCTAATCCGCTCTCCTTTACTTTGCTCGTATATGGTGAGCCAGATGCAAAACGATGTATTTAATCATGCCTAAATTTGAACTGGAATCTTTAGAAATTCCTACTTCTTGCTAGGGAAATAGGGCGTTTAGATTACACCAACATGATGTAAAAACAAAGTAGTTTAATCATGGTTAAACCATCAGTCTCGTAAACAAAACATCAGCCGAGCTTCTTCTCCTCAAAACATTATGTATGTGATGAATAACGAAAGATGCATCATTTGGATTTTGAAAAGTGTGGGTGAATAAATTATGGTTGAGCAACAAATAACTGAATTTTTATCTTTGAGGAACTTGTTTCTTGAAAAGAACGTTACTGTCCTTCCTTATTTTAAGTAATCTATCATTCTCTTTTCACAAACACTGGATCAAAAGTATGGCTGTTTTCTGTAAAACAGTTTATTTCCTATTAAGTACTAAATTTTTTTTTAACCTTCTTTGGTGAAATGAAATAGACCTTATCTGCGATTATCTGTCGTCCATCCTGGATTTTCAGCAAGTGGTTGGGACAATGACCCGAGGACCAGTACTTAGCTTTATTATCTAAGCGGAGCAGCACCACGACTGAGTTTGGCGCCAGGCGTAATATTGTATTTTTGTAATTTATTTAAAAATGTCGCCCCCCCCCCCCTTTGTAAAAATACAAAGGGTGGGCGAATCCGTCAAGTGATTATTAACTTGGGGAATTCTAGGAAAGAGCTCCTTATCTGTAAGTGTAATTTATTTAAAAATACCCACCCTTTGTAAAAATACAAAGGGTGGGCGAATCCTTCACATGATTATTAACTTGGGGAATTCTAGAAAAGAGCTGCTTATCTGTGAGTGAACGGGCATGTAGTACTTCTTATTAGTACTAGTTTGAGTTACGGTGTCCGGACCACTCGGCTCTGAGATAACTCGGCCCATTGACACCTCGGTCCCAAGACATCTCGGCCCTAGGACATCGCGGCCCGAAGAGGTCGCGACCTCAATTGCAAAAAATGACAAAATGAAGTAGGCCTCAGTATAATGAAATGAAAGAGGTGTATAATGAGCTAAAAACTATTGAGGTATTGACAAGTGTGGTTTGGGATTGAATACGAGTGATAGGGTACAACTAACGCACAATGTTTGACGTCAGTAATGCAGGCTGATGTCCTCTGTGGGGATACATCAAGTATTTTCATGTTTTTAAAATGATATTGTTGATAACACAAACATTGATTACACAATCATTTATGTTAAAATTGAAGAAAAAATGTAAAAAATAAGCGTCTAATATTGCTCTTTCGTGGTAGGGTTCTTAGGGTCTCCTAACTCTCTATATGACGGTAATCGAAGCTAAACATGGAGGCTGTCACGCTCTTGAAAAAAATAACACCTTAACTGACATATGTGTAACAGTACGTCTCTATTTCGATCTAGATCAACATGGGGGGGGGGGGGGGTGGCTATATCGCAGTGGAATGCATGTGCACCAGGGGCCGGGCCACATGCCTCCGCCTAAAATCAGGTGAAAGTGTCCAATTCATCTGGAAAATTTGAGTAATCGGGCTTGAACGATCTGGGTCGGTGATTACAATTCAACTGGCGTACCGATATTGGTTGTGAAAAAGAAAACGCTAGACCGATTAACAATGCAATGATTTCGGTGAAATTCTTCCTTCACTTTAAGTTGAAGTGCTCTACTATATACTTTATGGCGAAAATCTTCCAATGATGTTATAAGGAGAAGGGTTTTCGTACCAAAAAAATATTTTCAGTATACTTGCAGGACTGCAGGATGATCTGAGACACTCTAGGAGGGACCTTTTATTACCACTTCTTGAAATATACTTGTTAATTATCTTGCATTTTCACCCAATCCCCCCTCCCGCAGCTTACAGTACGAAATTCTGCGGTCCACCTTTGAGAGACATGTACTACATTTCCATACAATTTTTTTTTAAATGATCCGTCATGATTTTTTGTTATTCCGCTCATTCTTATTTCGGTTCGGGCCCAATGCAAAGTTCTACAAACAAAAAAAAATCTAGATATGCCACTCCATGAACTTGAATGGTCTTTTTAGGCCTATATCCTGCATCTCACCGTTGAACACCTGTGGATCATTATTTCAAAACTTTTTGTATCTTCCTTTTCTTACATGAAGGTCAATAAGCAACTTATGACGAAATAACACGATAGTCAAATTTTACCACTAGCCCCCTTCCCCCATTTATATGAAATTCCAATCACAGTATAAATTTCTTATTGTAACTTCAGGTATCTGTGGATCATCTTAGCACAGCCATGCATACAAGTTGCACTTTCAAATTGTGTGCATCAGTTCGCATCCAACTTTTACAAATTTTATTTCATTATTGATTAACCCGCCAGATCATTCAAGCTTGACGGCATGGCAGAACATTAATCCACAGGTCTGCCTTTCTGACTGTATGTTTCACTGGCATGGCATTGACTGACTCTTAAGCAGCTTCCACATAATTTCAGACAAAGATTAATTCATCAACATAATGAGGTGCTTCTCTTGTTTTCCTCAATCAGTCAAGATTTTTTTTTTCTTGAAACTGGTCTTCGGACCGGTTTTCTAAGATTCCAAGCAAAATGCAAATATCTGCAAATCTTATCCTCCGCAATCCACCACTTTTCAGCGGAAATGGTGGAAAATATAGCAACACTACGTAGACTACCGAACTAATAGATAGTGATTTCAAGACTTCTGCATTACTTATATTTGAAATTTCAAGGTCGACGTTGTGTCTAATTTCTTATCAATATCATTTGCAATAACTTGAAAGAGAGAGAGAGAGGTGGAGAGAGAGAGGTGGGTGGCGAGAATGAGAGTTTGCACATGGTGTGCATTTGGTCTATGTGTGGTTTGGTCTTTGTGGGGCAATGGCACTTGTGTGGTTCTGTGACGTAACTCCTATCTGTTCCCACTGCGCAGCTGTGAATTCTGTCCGGTACAGGTGCACGGTGACTGGCCACCGGCATATTTGAAATATACGTATTGACGTACCTGGGAAAAACGTCGTGTTACACTCGCATACTGTCGTAACGTTACGGTTCTCCTCCAACTTTCTACTTTTACTGCAAAGAAATAGCTCTGAAACTGGTGAGTAGGCTACATATTTACGGATGTTGTGAATTTCTGATCAAGATGGACAACTCAAAATGCTTTATTGTATAAAAAAATAACAGTGTGACGATAAGCTTAACTTAGGAATAGCGTAAACACTAACGTTAGGTTAGGGCTATAACTAGGGCAGTACCTACACTGCAGTACGTTCTACGTAACAACAGGCTGACACTTGGCAGGCTTAATTTCGGGCAAACGAGGGCCATTTGAGATACCCTAACGAAACAGTCTCAGAACGTAAAACAAATGGTTTACTGTTCAGAAAGGACAATGTCCTCCAATGATGCCCTCATAAAAAAGACCCAGAATGAATACCTAGGCCTAAGTTAAGTTAGAGTAGACAATCACAAAACACCCAACATAGCCTACTGTAGGCCTAGGTCGACACAGATCGATTAAAGTCAGATTCTCCCACACTGCCGAAAATAATTGTCAAGTGCATTGAAAAGGCATTAACACTCTTGGAGGCCTACTCTTAGACATCACCATAGACTCAAACAGACCATTTCATTCATCCACAACTCAAAGGCTAGACTAGGCTATGGGAGAAGTATTACACATCAATCATGCATGTACAGGCTAGACTACACACTGCATCTTTTTGAATGCAAATCAGTGACCTTGAGAACTGTATTGGAATAAATAAAAACACAGAAAACTAAATTTAACACAATGATCACCTTGAAGAACATGCAGACCTGTCAACTCTCTCGGTTTTACTGGGAGACTCCCAGTTTTTGCCCAGATCTCCCGCCCTCCCGGTTTCATTTTCAAATCTTCCAGTTTTTAAGTTCATTCAAAACAGCAAAAGGCAATTATTTGAGTAATTGGCCATAAATAAACATATAGTTCATTGAAAATCAGACATACTGTTAACAAAATCTCAAACTGTCATACGATAGATTAGAACAATTACACCAATAGCAGGGTGCTTTGTAAATTGTAGTTGCTGTGCATACAGAAGGACGTACGTGTAGCTGCAACGTATGTGGAAATGGGCCCACAAGGGCAAATTGTTTTCTGTCAAAAATTTCCATTCTCCCTGCTTTTTTACTAAGCTCCCGGTTTTTTGGCTCTGAAAAGTGTAAATCTCCCTTTTTTTTTTGGTGAGATAGGTTGGCAGATCTGCTTAAGGGCTAGGATAAAGTAGGCCTCTTTTGTGATGCACACAGTTGTAGTAGGGCCATATATGCAATGTGCCTCATGGACTAATCAGCCCCCAAAATATGTTTACCATTGGAAAAATGGGTATTCTTAAGTCCAAACCCAACCAGCATACCGCAGCCTAGTAAAGCCTTCATTAAGATGAAGTTGAGATCCCCATCAACAATATTTCATTCGACCAGCCTGATGAACTGCAAATTAAAAGACCTTGGAATGATATAGTTTGAAACAGTGTAGACTACAACCTAGGCTATAGCCTACAGTAGTTAGGTTTAAGCTTACAGTAGATCCCGTTCACGGCTGGAAAAAAACCATCAAAATTTTCCTGCAAGCTAAGAATTATTTCCTGTGTGACTATAATTATTTACCGAGCCAAGCGCGACCATGGGTTTGCACGTAGTGTAAAGAAAAATTGTTGGAAAATGAAGCCTCTCAGATTGCAGAACTTCCCTTCCTGGCCGTGATAAATGTATACCCAGTGGCTGGAAAATTAAAGCAGGATGTTCTGTTTGAAATAGCCTTTACGGTTGATCTTCCAACATTTTCTGTCATTTGATACCAATGTGGATAGTAACATGCTATGCCAGGTTATTTTCATTAAAATTCCATTATTTAGAGTGCTAGTTACTGTAGAATGGAGAGCGATTTAGTTTTTTTCGGGTAAAAAGTTAGCAAAACTGCACCCGGCCTGTGGTAAATGTGCGGCACTTTCATGTGAACACTGCTACAACGAAACTCCTATGCAAATGCATTTCCTTTAGAAATTAGGCTATACGTGGACAAATGTACCTCTGTACATGAGTTTTTACAACTTTTTGCAACTATAAGAAGTATAACCAGTTCTTTGGTGTACTTTGGAATTTTGTATTTTTACCTCCCTGAAAGGAAAATTCTCAACTGGTTCTAAGTTACAGTACTCTTACATTGCCAGCAAATTCGAAAGATGCAGAGCAGCTCGTATTACACAGCGTACAGAGGGATCCATTGTTTTGATTACACTTGTGAAGGAATGTAAGACAGGCTGAGGGAGGGACTAGAGGTAGGTAGTTGGGAGAATTGAAACTGTCTGGGGTGATGCATTACAGCCTTTAAATAAATCCATTATATTGCATCTCTCTTCCTCCAAAGTTTGTGCTACTCTTTTCCTCTGTCAAAGTAACTTTCGAGCCATACAGTGCAGGTATAGCATCGCTTCGCTGAGCAACTACTGTACTGTACGTATACACCACCCTCGTTCAAAACAAACAGAAGCAACTTACCACTGCTCTCTCATTGGTCAAAAGTGGTTTTATCCCCCAGCAGCCTGACAGAATGGCAATCTGTCTGTTCTAAGCAGCTATGCAATGAGTGCGGAGGTACTTTGTCACACTCACAGCATTGTGTATATTGTATATCGTTACCCAGACCTCAGATATGTGTAGCGGGAAAACAAACCATTCAAGGGATCATTTGTGATATATGCATACCTGTGGGCCTATTGGTAAGACAATAAGAGTCTTGTACTTAGAAAACTTATGTCTCATTTAAAAGAATCTCCCAATAAAACCTTTCCTGAATTAATCCCTGGAAAATGATTCTGGTAATGCGATGATCAGCGCAATACAGATTGAATAGTCATTTGAGCACATTTCCCGCAATTGGTTAGAATTTCCCGGCAATGAGCTTCCCCTTTTGCTGTTTTTTTTCCAGCCGTGGTCTTATATGTGTCCAGTAATGTATCTTGGCTGCTACCGTATAGCTCTAGAGATAGCGTTATAGTGACGAAGGTTCAGACATTTACATACTATGTCCTCATAAGAAAACTTGACAACCCCAAACCCTGAAATGAAGGAGGCTAGCTACATGTGGCCTATGGTCCTATAGGTCTGCTTTAGTGAATTAAATCTAGGCCTCTGCCTGGAAGTATGAAAGCTAAGCCCTGGGCCTTCTTCAAAATTAATTTGTCAGGTCAACTTATGGGACCCCCGAACAAAATTGCAGTAATGAAAACTTAAAATACCGTACTCTAATATTGCACAGCTACTGCGTGCAAACCAGTCTTAGTTTGTGAAATTGTGATCATGTGATATCACACATTCAGTCACAGCTAGATCTTAGGTTGACACTAACAGTTACAGTAAAGTACTAAAAATGCTCTGTGCAAAAACAGTAAGTAGGCTAATTCTAAGACTTGAATTTGCAAAAGCCATAATTAAGGGACTAGAGCAATCTTGCCGACTAGGAAAAAGCAGTAATCATTGTACGAGAATTCACTGTAGGACTTATTACTGGTAGCCTATAGGCATACGTACGGTACACCTATAGGCCTAGGCCTAAGAAGCAAGCATAAAGCCAACACTGTACACTGCACATTACAGGTTTTGGTTATTCATCTAGGCATATATAGCTACAGTACAAGTTCAAGCCTTGTTCATATCCCTACAGTACCTAGTGCCTGTATGCATACATCCCAAGTTCACAGTACGGTACGCTCTAGCTCATGTCAGCTGGGCCCAGACTGGAAACTTTTCATTTTTCTGTCATTTCCTTTCATTTTTCTGTCTACTGCTTACCATTTTTGAGATAAGCCCTTTATTTCATTTCAAAGTTTGATGAAAATGCAAGTAATGCTGTAGAGTATTGCAGAGTGTCTTTATCTTCTATTAGTTTAGATCTCTTCATTGCTGGCTTTCACAATGGTAAGTGATATCAATATTTGTAAAAAAGATAAACATGTAGGCCTACTCCTTTACTACTGTAGATGCAAGATTCCAAAGCAAAACCCTTGGGACATATAAAATTCTTAATATTGTCCTTGAAAGGTTTCCACTTCGGAAGTGAAAAGAGTCACAATGTAATTTGTTTAGAGTTTCATTAGAAGTGATCAGTTGACTGATTCTAGGTTCGTGACTGCATAACCTTGGATAAAAAGGACACTTTACCAATCATACTGCTCAATGCACAGTAATTGCTGCTTGGACTGTACAGTACTCCATGGCCGATTGTATACCATGGCATTACAATCATGCTAAAGTGTTCAACAGACCCTCTTTCATAGCCGATTACACATGTATTACCTATGGACATGACACCTACAGTAATGCCCCTTGCCAGGCAGCTCAAGAAAGCCTAGACATTGGACTAACACATCTGAATTTCTTTACGAGAACGATGTTTAGTTGACCATCTGGATTATCACAGCATGAGGTGATAAAACTGACCTGAGGTGATGAAAATTTGCAACAAGTTGAACCTCAGTAGAACAAAAGAAGAGTGAGGTTGAGGTGAATCCCATTTTAACATACGAGTAACGGCATGCATTACCATTTGTTTTTCTTTTTTTGCAGTGGCCTGTACACTACTGACGTATCAAGAGGAAATGGCAGACCCTGCATCCAAAGTAAGTGAAACTGTACTAAAAGTATTCCTTCAAGATTGTAGCATGCATCTAGAGTAATGTTTGGATTGACAAATAAGTGTCCAGGTTTGGCCGGATGTGTCTCGGCATCTAGAAACAAATATGTCACTTCTGCTAACTAAAATTGCCCGGCAGTGTCTGAAGTAAAGGTCAGCTGAAAATACGTTGACAAACGTTCCGTAGTGTGATGAGAAGTGTCTGACAAGGTCTGCTCAGATGCGTACTGAAAGGAATCAAGGGGGTGTTTCATGTAATTTCTTTTAATATTGAAAAATTCTTTTTTTTGTTCTAATTCCCTGATTGCAGCTTATTTTTATGTTTTTCTCCCTGTATTTTCTGTCCTATGCTAACAAACTTTCCCTGGGTGGGATCTTCTGAGAGACACTTGTTCTGCAAAATTTTCCAAGCCATGGCTGCTTTCAAGAGGTAAGTTGTGTATCACTAAGACTTTTCTTCACTCATTCTAGGCTACAGTGCAATGTAATTATAATGGTGTATTGTAGCATGCAGATGATGAACCCTCCGGTATTAATCATGCTCTTCATTAAGGCTATAGTAAAGGTGTTAATGCATGGATCATGCATGGTACTGTTGTATTACTACATACTGTAGTATTCAATTGCCACTTGTACTTTTAAAGCAACTTTGAAAGAAAGGTAGCATGCTATGGTTGTGACTGGCAGCTTTATACAAATGAAAAAAAAACAAAAAACAGGCATACAGTTTTTTTCTTTTTTCTTAATTCGGTGTTTATAAATTTATTCATTTTGCTATATTTTTCTTCTGGTTTGCTCTTCATAGCCCTTAGTCTGTAAAAGCAACGAAAGCTTACAAGTGTGAAGATACAAAATGTGGCAATTTCCTAGTGATGATCGTGTGTTGGCTTTCACAATGGGCTGTTTGATTAATTGTCCAGAAGTTATAGCACACTAACATGGGTTATGCCGAAGAAGATGTTAAAAACAAGAATTTTGTGGTTGCGATCATGATTAAATTGCAACGTAGTTGTAATCGTAATCAATTGCCTTTTAATTTAGCTGTTTTCATAATCATAATGATAAGATCTTAAAAAGTAGTAATCAGTTAGATTTAGATACAACTGCCAACGTGGTCCAGTATCATTGTGGTACTGTACTGATATTTGAGAAGAGAGAGTTACAGTATGAATAACTTTGTAGTAGATTCATTCAGAGGGGTCAATGTTTGGAGTTAGTTCTTTTTCTTTAATTTTTCAGCTTCTTTACTGATTTTAGAGTGACACTGTACCTGAAGGATGCATAGGGGGTGTAAACCAGTTTTGTAAATCTTGCCTTGATATAAAGGACAACCATTGGTTAGCCTTCAACAAATGAAGAGTTATCCTGAAAGTTTAATTCAGCCTAATTCATGTTTGAAGATGCGAATAAAAGGCTTGCCTCTGTCTTAAAGGGAACACATTTCTCTGAAGCTTCCATCATACAAGGGGTAGACAGTGTAAAGACTTTAAAAGCAGTCTAAAACCTTCGGTCATGGTCTCCATCGTAAAAATTGTGACAATAGAATCACTACGTATTGATACCACATTAGTTCATGAAAAAAATCCAAAGTCAGTTTTTATTCAACACTTAGTTAGTTCTACCATAACTTTTCTTTGATAGTTAATGCCTAAGTTGGCCCATTTTAAGTTGCTTTTGTAGCTTAGTGTTCTCATGTGTTTGCAACATTGAGTTTGAAACGGTAAGTACCATCATTTCAAATTATGTATATAAATGTAATTATTGTTGATTAAAGCTTTTAAATTTGTATTTCCAGGTGAAAGTTAAGCTCTAGACATCAAGTTTGAAAGAACAAGTGCCTTTGAGAAAGTTCCACCATCCCTTGTATGAAAATAAACTGTAGCGTCACAAGTTTTGTTGAACTTGGGCAAAAGATCACGGTAAGTTGTGTGCACAATGATGAAAGTGATAGAAAAAGGCCTCATGTTATATTTCTGGGAATGATTTAAAGTTGGAGAATTACCTTACATACTTCATGTATTTACCCTACAGTTTCCTTGACAAATTCCTACATATATTCCTAATACCCTATAGGAACATATAGTAAACCGCATTAATTAAGCAGAATTTTCAATTGACCACTCTGAAACAATCCTTGACAATTCCTCTCGCCGTGGTTGCCGTAGTGTTTACAACTTAAATATTGGACACGAAAAATTAAGAAATCATTGTTTTGATTGTCAGCTATTTATGCTTCACTGGCGACCAAATTTAAGACTATTTGGATAGGAAAAGACAATGAAAATTCAAAATACTTTGCCTGTCCAGAATAATTGCCATCCCCAAATCAGTGACAATGCCTCATCCCTCTTTTGTTTGTTTCTCAACATTGTCTGCCAATAATTACACAAATCAGTTGAATAGGCAGTGGAACTAAAATTTACAGATAAAAGATGTTCTGTCTCAGTTTCATTATCTTAATTATATCATGAATTACCATGTATCCATCACCTGTTAATGCTATAGCAGAATGAATGTGTTTTCTTGGCTGCTTCTGTGTCTTACTGTCAAATACCTATAAGTAGTTGACTTTATCCTATCAGTCTTTAAGCCCTATGACAGGTAATAATTGACTGCACACATCTAATTTTCTTTTTGTTTTGCATGGAACACAGCTATGAAAACTAAAGTTACCATGAGACATTTTTATTCTTTTATTTTCCATTCTGAAATGGGACTTTTACTTTGCAAATTTGCATATGGTGGCCAAGAGTATTCAAGGCTAGTGAACAGAAAGCTGATGTTATTGTGGAGCATTGCTTTTAAGCCTGTCGATGTAATTTTATGCAGTAAATTTCTCAAGTATTTGTGAAGCATTAAATACAGTTACTTTCTGTATTAACAAGTAGGAAATTTATAGTGGTGCTCTCATTAAAGACATGTAAATGACAATTGTTTGATTGTTGTGAACATATTGCGAGAACCGGTTTTGATTTGGAGAGTAATGAAGTTAGTTTAGGCCATATAGTGCATACTTCAGGCTAGAAATATTAACTGTTGAAATGTTGAAGGTTGTTTTCATTTTAATTTTATCTAGACTCCTATGAGTCTGTAAAGACAATCCTTTGCACTAGATGCGATACTCAACAAGATCTTTGGAATACAATTGCTGTTGTGATTAGAAAGGTGAACTTTAAATTAGGTCAACGGTTTCCTCTCCATCCCTTCACTCTTTTTCCTCACACCATGAATGTACTTAGAGAAAATTTGAGACACAGAACATTTATGTTCAACCTTCAAATTTTAGCATTTGAACATACAAAACTGCCTCTGTTCCTTTCCTACAGTATGTAGTTGCTTGTGAAAAATCACTTGTGGTAGCCTATAGTCTCTGCGTGTGGTAATTGGTGAAGAAACTAGAAAATAGCCTACTGTGGCCGAGTGGATAAGTTGTGGCATTTGAAGCAATGAAGCCAAGCAACTGAACGGTTTAGGGTTCAATCCCTTCTGGGGTCACAATAAGACAGGTTTTTTTATCCAAGAAAATAGGCCATCTGAGCTTACATTGTGAAAAGAGATACCAAGTTCTATCCAAAATTTATAAAATGGAAGTCACACAACATGACTTTGTAATTGTATAAGCCATGTGCTTTGCTTCCTCAGCACTTCCTTATCATTGCAGAATAACTGCCTTTCCATCAAGACCTTAATTATTGATTTCTTGCCAAAGGCAAGCAAGGATTCTATGCAATTGTGATGTGTGTGTTTGCATACGTGAACTGTGACCTTTGCTTGTTTACACAATATATGTTAGCTTGAATGATAACTGTAGAAAGAAATCATACTTGACATGTTGTTTGCCCGTCTAGAGTAGATGATCCCTTTTGCTTTTGTGAGATCAAGTGTCACGTGGGTTCACCCGGGGTCAAGCTTTGAAAACATTGTTTACTCGATATCGGTCATACTGTACTAATGATTGCAAGTGATAGCCTGTGAGAGACCGTCCTATAGAGTTGAATGCCCGTTATGCTCAAGTGAATGCCCGTTGTGTATGCATGATTGCATCTGCTGTGTAGAATGCCCGTTTGAGATGTGTACCACGAGTGTCTGTGGATGTCGAATCAATTAGCTACGGAAGCCCAATGTCACCTGTAGAATCCTGTTTTCAATGTCAGAATCTGTAAATCCCAATCCCGTTTTTATAATATTTGATCTGTCGTTTGATTAAACGTTTTGGGGTATTCACTCTTTCTGAATGAAGGACAATGACATCAAGTTAACCACGTGGTTTTCCACATACTGATGTTGAGATAAATGGAGAAATATAAAAAAAAATAACATTTGGTCTCAGAGAAAGTGGCGATCACCTTCGGTTGATATGATCATGAAATGATCGTCGGGAATGCATGGTGCAAGTGATTGAGGGCACGGGGTCAATCTCAACCCCTGACCCTTGTGATGATTTAAAAGGTAAATCGTGCAACTTAGGCATTATCATTTGCTCTATTTGACATGGGATTAGCCTATCTTAACCCCTTTCGACAGAGTGGGGATATGCCCGGGCTCGCGGGCCTCTCATTTTTGAGGGGTGGACCCCAACACTCCCAGCCTGGTGGGGAACACTACCATGATACTAATTTTACTTGACTGTAGTGGCAGCTTTTTTGGTCTAATACCACCAGAATCTCTTGAAAAAAAGTTAGATATAAGCAGCATTATACATCTTGGCGTAGTTTAATTAGAGAAGGTCAAACCTGCTAGCCTTCCATTCAAACTTTTTAATAGTATACCTATACCTGTTGACAACCTGTTAAAATGTTTTACAATTACCTGTTTAACGAGTACTTGATGTCTAGGTCCAAGGCTTTAGTTAAGTTAGTACCTAAGTTTGAACTTATCATTTTAATAAATTAGTCTAGCAATGCTCACTATAGTATCAGAGTGTTCTTGTAATCAACGACTGGCATTCAAGTTCAGTACAGGATATAAGAGCAATCATGCATGCGCACAACGGGCATTCACTTGAGCATAACGGGCATTCAGCTCTCTGAGGGGCTATCACAGGCTTTAACGGGCAATCATTAGTATGACCCCTCAATATCTCAAGGTAAGAAACTTGGGTAGATACCATAGTTGGAGGTCAGAGGTCATCTGGGGTCACCAGTGGTCAAAGTTTGGAAACCTTATTCACTCCATATTTCAAGGTGGGAAGCAAATAAAGTTCACACTGATGTAGCTGGGATGTGCCCAGCTCCTGCAGACTAAAGGATGCATGGAGTATTGCAGAGACTGTAATTTTTTTGTTTGTTTTTTTGCGAGCCAAGAAAGATGGAGCAAGAAAGCAGAATTTTTTTTTTAAAATTTTTGTTATATTTTTTTTTATTTAGTTCAACCAGGGGTGGGGAGGAGAACAATTTGGAGGCAAGGAGGGCTGCCCAGACCTGACAGGCATTATTTAAGGGAAAAAGGGGTACAATGAATACAAGGGCCCCCCTTGTGACCACACTGTTTCACCTTTCGGCTGTCCAGTTCTCAAGTGCTTGAGCTACCAGTTTCCTAACCTTAATAGACTTAGGTAATCCCTACCCTCGCCCCACCCATGGTCAGGTCTGAAGCCTCCTTCCAAGAAGGGAAATTAAGAACATCTAGGCTGGACCTAATATTAGTTTTAGTGTGAACAATGGCAACTACATAATCAAGGATAAGTGTTTTGATAAGGGGGTGGAGTAGGAGGTTGATCTTTAAGAGTCTGGCATTTAGTGTAGAAAGAGTATGAAAAAGGGAAGGGATTTTGCTGACCTGGAAGATGTTATTATTTGGAGTGTACTTAGGAACCCTGAAAATAATGCGAAGGGCTGTATTGTGAATGGTCCTGAGATTGTTGAAATTTGAATTTGTGGTACTTAGGAGGGGGAAACTACCATAATTGATGAGGAGCGTAAGTTTTGTAAGATAGATATTGAGAAGTGGATGGGAGGCAAATTTGTTACTGTTACTAAGAGTCCTAATAAAATTAATGTACAGTATTTCCATGCTTTTTCTGTGAGTGTGTTAATGTGTTGTTTGTATGTGAGTTTGTTATCAAGTAAAATGCCTAGCAATTTTGTTTGTGTACTTCCTTGGATGTAGTTGTTGAAAATAGTAAGGTTCCCTGAGTTGCGTTTATTGCGAGAGAAAGGATAATGAAAAATCAGAAGTTTAGTTTTGAGAGGGTTTATTTTAACCTTCCAGTTTGCACACCAGTATTCCACTGCATGGATAGAGATTTATAAATAGTTGAAGGCATGATGGTGATGGTTTTACTGGAGCTCCAAAGAGCAATGTCATTGGCATCGATAGAAAGCTTGAATAGATTTCATAGTTCTTATGTGGAGGGATGTGTTATGGCGAGAAGAGAAACCTAATTGTTTGATGGAGGTCAAAGGTCATCTGGGATCACTGTGGGTCAGTCTGAAAAATACTCTTATATACAATATCTCAAAGTTAGAAGTTTGGATTAATTTTATAGTTGCTATGTAGATGTGCAAGGAGCTTGTTGCTTTTTTAAGAGATCGAAGGTTGTTTGTAGTCAGTAGAGGTCAAAATTTCAAAATCTTTTATCTACACTTAAATTCAATGAGGGTATTGTGAGGGACTATACTTACCATGTTGATTACCTATATTGACTACATGATCCTTAAGTTGTTCTTGTTTGATCTCAAAGGTCATAAAGTCAAAATATTGTAAACACAAGATTAAAAGAACCATAACTCTGAGGGATTTCATACATAGACCATAAGTTCAAAATCTCGTGCACATGATATCTTAATGAGGATAACTGTTGTGGATTTAATAACACTTAGTGTGAGGATTGTTCAAATTAATGGCTATTGGGTTTGGTGAAGGTCAAAGATCATTTTATACGACCACAAGAGGTGAAAATCCTGTTGACTCAAATATCTCAAGAAGGACAACTGTGAAGGATCTCATACTTACAGTGTAGCAAGTAGATTGCTAATATTGAGTAGATGATCCTTATCATTTGTGTGAAGGTCAAAGGTCATTTGTGACTGCAAAATGGCAAAACGTTGTAAATGTAAAAAAGGATGATCTTGAGGGGTTTCATTCTTCGCCTGTGGATTATTCAGTACATATTTAGCATGTACACATCACTATATGTATAGGGTGGTAGGTGATCCCTGCTGTTTAAAGTGTCTTGGTGAATGTTCATCTTTAATTGGGTCAACAGACTGCAAAAGGTCAAAGCCTTATTAAGATGATATATCAAGTAGGATAACTCTGATGGAACCTCTTACAGTACTTATCATGAGCATAATTCATGATTGTGATAATTTATTCATGAATCAATAAGCCTTTTGTCTCTGTAGTTACTATTAAAAGATTGTGGTTTTTCCATCACCACATCCTGAAAAATAGGGTAGACATATAAGCTGAGTATGCATTACATAAATTTTTGTCATTTTGTTTTCATTTATCTTAGCTTCTTTATTCAATCATAAGTGGAACGGAGGAACTAGATCTTGAGGATGGAGACAACACAGGGGTTCCTGGTCAGGTACTGTATGTGAGATAGGGATTTTCTGTAATATGAGAAATCTGCAGTGTGCCTTTTCACAATTTTCAGATTGGGCATTCTCCTGTGGAACTGCTAATGAATGATATAGGGTACTCACACAATAAATGGTGCTGCTCATGTCTTGAAATGTTCTCATATATTTTTATAAGGTATCTCTAACCAACATTGCCAGAATTGCACCACTGCACCATCATCATAATATTCCTCTTCCTTCTACAGAAAGAAATAGTGGTGCAGTCAGCTACACAATCAAGATGATTCTTCTACTTCTAAATTTAGTCCGTATGGAGGGATAATCATTCATTTATTACATGAATATGATGTTTTGACACTTATGCCATCTAGCAGTGTGGACCAAATACAATTTACAATTAAATCCGTGCTTAAAGTGACCACAAAAGGTATGATTAACACCAAGTGAATCTATGCTTACTGGGATGTACCAAACCTACTTTTAAGCCAAGTATGTGATTAACTCTTAGTCCTTGTTCTAAGTGCTGTATCATATCGTAAAACATTTGTGCATATCATAACTTAATGGCACTTGCATGCTGTCATAATTAAGCAAAAGTCAATCATGAGCTATTGAGTGACCCTTAGAATTCTGCCTTTCAATTGCAATTTGAGAAAGCATAGAAAATGAAATTACATGAAATGGATATCAAGTGTATATCTAGCATAGCCTAGGAAAAAAGGTTGAAAAGTGAGTACAGTTTACATCCTCATTCATTGATTTTTAAAGGTGAGTTGATCTGAGAATTGTAGTGTAGTGATAATTGGGTGTCATGGTAATTGGGTAACAAAGCATGCAAACTGACAACAGTATTCAACTCCATAACTAACAAGTTTCTTTTGCTGCAAGGCATAGGCAGATAACTACATACAAAATATAATGCAAACAATTCTATTAATTTAACAAGCAATAAAAGATCTCACACAGTGGAGTGAACAGAAGTCAAATTTTGTAAAAGTTTGGAAAGATTGCTTACATGCCTCTCTAATGGCCATTAGATTTAGATTGCATCGATCTCAAAACCTGCAGCAGGTTTCCAGTTGGTTTGATGGAGTGATGGGTAGCACCCTGCTCTACCTGACCTTGATCTATTACATAACCAATCAAACATCTCAATTAGCTGTGCACACAATGACCTTCTACTGCCAGAGGAAGTAGTTCTAACTGGCAACGGCAGGATGCATGTTCAGTTTGAGGCCAGTGGCCATGCATGGACAGTCAATATGTGAATAACAACTCTTGCAGCTCACAGAGCTCAAGTGTGTTTGCTGATTAAGTAATTCAGAGCATCAGTGTCTAATTGAAAGGGCTGAAAGTTGCAACTTAAATCTAATGGCCAGAAAATCATTATGTATAAATTTAGTACATGTACAAAAAAGGGGTCACATAGTGAAAACCTTGTATCATGTTACAGTACATCAAGAAGGGAAGCTTAGACAGAGCTCTAGAATGTAGTGTACAACATTGAGAACAAGAATGCCATTGGGTATGGTGGATGTCAAATGTCAGATCTATGGTATGATATATCAACACGTACAGTCAAATAGTAAAAACCCACTACACGCCATCCAAAGAAGGAAAGCTTATACAGATTTCATATTTGGTATGTTCAGTAAGTGTACATCTCTACATGCAAAAAGCTCAATTGTTTTGGATGGAGGTCAAAGGTCATTTGAGATCAACAGCGGTCAGATAGTTAAAATGTGAAACCACTGTATTTCAAGAAAACAAGGGCAGATCTCTTATTCAGTATGTAAGTGAACTGCAACAACCATATCGCTTTTGTTGGAGGTGAAAGGTCATTTGGGGTCAGCAGTGGTCAGATAGTAAGAATCTTGTAATCATGGTATCACAAAGGGAAGCCTGGACCGATCTGATATTTGGTCTATAGATTTAACATATATGTACAAGAAATCTGTTGCTTTTGGTGGTGGTCAAATGTCAACTTGAGTCAATAATAACGACATTTTAATTAATGCAGTATCTAAAGAACCAAAGCTTTGGCAGATCTGATAATCGAAAGGTATGTGTATAGTAGTGTTTCATAACTATTTTAAAAGCATATTTTATTTAATAGTGGAGAGCATTTGGGTAAACCACGGTCAATTTATGAAAACCATGTGCTCATAGAACATCAAGATAGCAGTCAGTCTTGGATGTATCTTTTCTTTAGTATGCAGGTGCACATGTTGAGTAGATCATGCCTAGTCTTAATCACCTTAGGTCAACAGTTGTCATTGTATATCATTTGTTAAATGTTAATTGGTGACAGGATAAATTAGTACTGTAATAGTGCAGAGACCAAGCGTGCTATACATCCTTACAGTACCTTATGCAACATGTCAGAAATAATCCTTTTAACTACATCATCAAAACCAATGTACTGGTGCATTCTGGTTATATTAGAATGAAAGTTTAACCTCGACTTCTTTCACCTTCATGTGGGGTGGCTGACAAGGTTGTGCAAGTTGTAAATTGTTACACTCATTGCAAGCACATGCAGGTGTGCAACAAAATCGTGTCTGTGAAATGAACATAACATTTTGCACTCACATGGTCAGGTACGAACTGCAGTATGTGAAAGGTCTGTAATTTGCAAACTGTAATCATTGTAATGTATACAAAATTTAGAGTTAATTACGGTTAATTACACCCTGTTGAATTTGCAGTTGGTATATAAATTTCCTTCATGGTGTTGTCATAATTAACATAACTTCATGGTCAACTACTGTACTGTAACAAACGTCATAGAGTAGTCAGTTTCATAAACATGTTGTTTTATATGTTAAACGCTGTATTGCATCACCCTAAGCTATATTTTTACCTCCCGGAAAGCAAAATTCTCAACTGGTTCTAAGTTACAGTACTCTTAGATTGACAGCAACTTCGAAAGATGCAGAGCAGCTTGTATTACACAGCGTACACAGGGATCCATTGTTTTGATTACACATGTGGAGGAATTTAAGACAGGCTGAAGGAGGGACTAGAGGTAGGTGGTTGGGAGAATTGAAACTGTCTAGTGTGCTGGTTACAGCCTTTAATATAATCTTCCAGCATATTTAGCAATTATAGTACTGAAGCACATTTGTGTCTGGTTTTATACCCCAATCAGTGTTTCCTGCAGTGCGGAGTGCAGAAAAGTATCCATTGAGTCAAAATTCTTCATTATGAGCAAAATTGACTCAGGGTTAATTTCAGTCAGTGGCATAAAACTGTGCCCACACAAATCAGTGCATCAAGTTGCCAGGTCACTATGTCAAAATAATGTCATATATGGCTTAACAGAAACACTGACCTTAGTGTCTTACTTTTGTTATACCCTTGGTCTCCCACACATGTCAATACTAAGGTAGTACAGTAAGCTCATTTAGTGCCAGTAGTATAGTACTTTACCTGAACAGATTGACATGCGTAAATGGTTGAAGCAATGTGCATGTATAAAGTATAATATGGGAGGTTGAAAGGGGCCTGAACATTTGCTTAAATAATCTGTATTCCTTTGCATTGTGTATGTGGCCTATATGAAGTTTTTCAATCCTCTCTTTCCAGCCTGCAATGAGTGATGAGGAGGAGTTGTTTAGTGACTCCCTGGAAGAGAGAGAAGAGGATGAGGGACAGGAAGATGATTTAGTGGAAAGTGGAGATGATGGTGAGGAAGGAGATGATTGTCAGGAAAATGACTTCAGGGAGGATGATGGAGAGGAATATGATGGAGAGGAAGGTGACGGAGAGGAGGATACTGGAGAAGAATATGATGGGGAGGAAGATGATAGAGAGGAGGCTGATGTCAGGGAAGATGATACAAGGGCCAAAGAAGGCACATCATGCATAAAGCAACAGTATGTATGACTATTATAGAGAATGGGGGATGGTTCAAACTGATCCTAATATAACCCCTTCAATTTATATCTTATGATGATCAAAACTCAATTTTTTTTCTGGGATGTTTTCAAGAATTGTCCTCAATTGTACTAGACAGTGATTTCAAAATACTTAAATGTACCCACACATGTACTTTATTATCATTGATCTGGGACAATTTGAAAATAAATTATTGCATCTTTTCATTTGTGCACATAACTGTACAATACATTTTGTCAATTGTCAGGATAGGAAAATGGTTCATGAGTCCACAGAATCAACTAATATCTGAGCATTGTTCCTTATTTTTCCCTGAGTTAGTAATATGTAATCAAGTAGATATGAACATGTAGCAGACTCGGGACAGTTTCATCATGTTTAGTCACATCCCTGTGGTGGTCGCGGAAACTGCGTAAGTGGAGTCCACTCCTCGGGGTATCCCTCACAGTTGCATCAATGTACATATGTAGTAGTTTAGTGTAACATTCAATGTGGCAATTGCTAATCAAACTTTGACGTGCATCACTGCTGATGAGTGCACGTTCAAGTGACAGGTACTTTCCAAAACTGCATGGCCAGGGTACTAATATACCCTTTATCATTTCATAAATAGTGGACAATATCCCATATACATTTCCTGTGCATTTTCAGACATTTTGGTCTGCAGGGCTGGATAAATTTCTATGAATAAAATTTGCATGAACTCTGACACAAAACTTTTTTTTCACACCACTGAGCAGACACAACAGGATTGTGAGGATAATCACAGGAATGCACTTGTGTTCTTTCATAACACAAAAATACATGATATGATGTACCATTCTTACCATTTTTTTTTTTCTGCCGTCAGAAAGTGATAAAAATTGTTTCTGCAATTGTTTTTAATTTGGTTTTGGCCTACTGTGTCCTTCTTGAAGATGTTTCAGAGCCATGAATAGGCAATCCAATGTGCCACAGAGCAAGAGGTGAAAATTCATGGTAACCCTGTTGCATGACTGTGTATGCTGCGTGTGGTCTTTTCATAGCACTTTCAGTATCAATATGAAAAGACCAACTGGTGTGATGTCACCTTGGCAAACACGGTTTTTTTTTCCACTGTTTATACTTTGTGGGTACTTGCAAAGGTATGCATACCATTGCTAGTAGTAACAGTAGGGCTTAAAGGAGAAGGAAACCCTGGGAATATATTCATCAAAATGAAGCAGAAGTGTTTGACAAAAATCTTCCCAAAGTTTCATTCAGAGATATTGTTTCCTATGCAAGTTACACACTTTGGAAATTCAGAGAAGGGTGCTGCCATTTTTGCCTAAGTTGAATGTAAAACAACTTGAGTAAGTCGAAAAATGATGTCACATAACCACTGATAGCAAAAATTTTAATGCATTTCTTTATATTCTTTACCTATTATTTCCATCAATCCGAAACACACTTGTGCACATTTTGTGTTGAATTACTGAGGTGTATCATGCAATAATCAAATCATTAATACTTTGACTTGAATCTATGCATGAATGTTAAAATTTATTGACAATGAAATATAAAGAAAAACAAAAGCTTTTCAATCACCTCTGGTCTGGTGATGTCATCACAATTTCAAAATGGCAGCTTCCTGATATTTTTTTAAGAATATTCAAATTGCAATATCTTGGAAAGTAAGCAACGTATTTAACTGAAATTTGGTAATGGTGTTCACCATATGTTAGTCTCTCATTTAACATTGTCAAAAGTCGTGACTTGCCTTCTCCTTTAACCAATAATCGGATCGGACATCGGATTGGGCCGATATTCGACTACATCGGTAAAACATCGGATCGGTAAATTTTGCCCAAGCTCGCCTTCCAATGTTTGCTGATGTTGAGCACTCGAAATTTGTGGGTAGTTCCGGTGCACCGGGGAACGTATTATTCCGTGGACCCCAAACAGGAAACCTATTAGTAGGCTTAACTTTAGTGCTAATAACTTACGTAAGGGTTGATCACAAAGGTTAGTAATTTGAGACGGAAAAGTTGTCATTGTGAGTGTTGTATTTCTTACTACTAAAAGAAATGAACTGATAAACAAGTAGGATTAATCATTTTATTTCGATTGTGATCAACAATAGCTCATTTGTGACTGGTCTGGGAATGATGCAACTTTGCAGTGTGTACACAAGTAACTTGTAAGCCGTATTACCGGTCCAAAGCACTCACTGTTCTACAAAAACAGCATGGGTATAGCCAGTTAGTGTGGCCTATGGCCACATACGAAAGGTTGTGATTGTTTTACTTTATTTTTTTTCCAAGTTCTTTGTTAACTAGCCAATCACAACTCGCGACACGTTTAATGCAAAATGTGGCTAACATGTAGTTCAGTCAGTGGTATTTCCCAATGACTTTGTGTTACGATCAAACGAAGTGTTTCAATCATAACTCGCGCTACGTTCAATGCAAGTTTTGTGTGTAAAAATCTCGCAAGCATGCATGCAGTTCAATGTAATTTTCCCACAGATTTTGCGTTACAATCAATTCAAACGAAGTTTTTCCAGACACTCGTTGTCCGGCGGTGACTGTTAGGTTTCGCTCGTGACCGATTCATTTCACGAGGTTAATAAATTAAGGTCCTTTCAGGCTTTGCTTTTCCTCCTTTTCAAACTGGGGGAATTGTAAATTTGTAATAGTCACCAAGATTTTTTATCTTTTGTACAGTTGTACAGAAGATGGAAGCAGAAAAAAAATTAGTGTTAGCTAACTTAAAGGGAAATAGAGCGTTTAGAATACGCCAACATGACATACAAAAGAAATAGCTTTAGTCATTGTTAAACCATTCAGTCTCATCAATAAACATCTGCCAAAGCTTCATCTCCTAAAAACATTATGCATGTGATGAGTAATGGAAGATGCATCATTTGAATTTTGAAAAGTTTGGGTGAACAAATTGGTGTTGAGCAACAAATAACTGAGTTTCTATCTTAGAGAAACTTATTCCCTGAAAAGAAGGCTACTGTCCATCCTAATTTTGAATAATCTATCATTCTGCATCCACAAACATTGGTTTTAATAGTATGGATGTTTTCTGTTAAACAAACGCCCTATTTCCCTTTAACACTGTAAGCCTATGTTGAAACGGAAAGGTCGGAGACCAGCAGCAGCATGACTTGCTTAGTGACGATGACAAGCGGCTTCGTATTTTTCAGTGTTTTATTTTTACTAGTTTACTGAATGTATTCATCTATTACTTGAAGGAATAAATGCGAAAGCAATGGTAGATCTATGACGACATACTGTAGCTCGTGAGGTGATAAATGCCCGATTACACTGTGATACAGTGCAAAGTTACTTGAAAATGCATTGATAGCGAAAACATCGGATCGGATATCGGCCAATGTTGTGGAAAAAACTTCGGACATCGGATCGGCAGTTAAAAAACGCATTGGTTAGGCCCTAAACAACAGATTCGATTTGCACACAGTGCATTTTATGTTGAAAAGCTATAGCTAGAGGTGAACATGACCTATGTCATGTTGGAGCCATGTAATTTCCATGCTAACTGTACACTGTGATGTATGATTGCAATGTTTATATTGTATGCATGGATACATGCCTTCACTAGTAGTAGAAATCGGAATGACGATTTTGCAGCAATTTGTATCAGGTGAAAGAATGTTTTGAAAGATTGATGGAAATTTATATTTTTCCTTTCTTAAAACTGAAGATACTTTAGTTCATTAGGTGTGTTCAAGTTCTGTCATTGTCAAGCAATGTTCAGTCAAAATACAGTTCAAAGTGAGTCAATGTCTTGTAAAGGTGTGTCCATTGCTGGCCACAGGGGTGTATCAGTGGACATGAATGTTGACACACATAGGGGACATTGATGCACCTGTCCCATGATTGATCTGCAGTAAATAATAACAAACTCACCAATACACATCTCTGAAGTATGTTGATTTTCTGTAGTATTGATTCTATAAATTACACCATAGTTCTTGATCATCAAATGATTGCCTGTAAAACTAATCCTTTCTCTTGTAGTCACGTGATAACAGAATATCAAGGGTATGTGTCTTGTGTGGCAAGAGAGTCATTTACCTTGCTCACCATTTGGCTCGTCAGCATAAGGTGACGGACAAAGACAAGAGAATGAGACTCTCGTACGAGTCAAGGCAATTGTAAGTAAAACTTTCCGTTCAGTGGACATTCATGTAATGAATGGATTTAAACTCATAAATAAATAAAGTAGGACATAATTGTGACCAGCTCATTATTGTGGTTATCAATAGTAATCCACAATACTCTTACTTTTTTAGAGTTTCCACCCCTACATTAACTTGGCACAGCTGGGGTATTAAGGCCAGAAAAGTTACTGGGATGCGAATGATCTGACCATATTAACAAGCCTATCTTTTCAACTCTTAGCAGACAGTCTTTGGACATCTTGGCCCCCAGCCCCATGCTCACATGCCCTGTTTGTATGCATACTCAAATTCTCTTCGATGTCCACCATCAGCAGTAGTATCTATTTACTCCTGGAAATCACATGATTGAAGAGGATACTTTCATCTCACTTTCCTGCACCACCCTGCCTCTTTTTAAGACAAAAACTACATAAACATCTGTAGAGAGCCTGTTGTATGGTCAGTTTACCAAACATGATTGTAGGGCAGCTAGTTAATGCTTGATTAAAGGGGCTCATTGAGTTGATATCAGTAAAGATTGCGGTGATTTTGAAGTATACAAACACACGACAATACTCACAATCAGCATAATTAATCAAGTTTCACATCCAACAGTTATATGAAAACTGTCAATTTTTTTAAATTTTTGACCGTTACTTGCTCTGATTGTGTGCATGTGAATGTACTAATGTGAAAATGTCTGGTCACAAAGTTTCAAAAACCAAATTTAATCGTTGGTTACTCACTCATTAATGTTCCAACGTATGTAAAACTTTGGGATCCTTTTAGTTTGACTGTTTTTCATTAGTACGTGAAGGAAACTTGACCGGTTTAGAAAAATTGAGTGAATTTCACAAAACAACTCAATGAGCCTCTTTAAGCAGAGCAAGCAGAAAGTGTGAACCAAGTCCATAACTGGGAAAAAAAAAGGAAGGAAAGAAAGAAAAAACAACTCATGAAGTCCATTTTATCTATTATATGAGGACTGCAGCACATGACTCTGTTTCATAGAATAACAAGAGGGAATCCACAGAGTTGCGTATCTCATCGCCAACGTGCACACTGATTTCAATACAGGGCCTGTACATGAGTTTGTAATAGTTTATTGCTCAGTACTTACAAAACTTTAAGTTAATTGGTTTAATAGTTCTCAAGATATGCTGGAAATACAAATTTTGGGGCAAACTTGGCTTTTTTTCTAAAAAATTAGCTAATTTCACTCTCTTTACTACAAAAGTGAAATACCTTAAATACTTCATTCTCATGTCAGTTTTTGTTAAATTTTGCATTAAATGCTCAAATACTTCTCAAGATATGCTGGCAATAGCAATTTTGGGGCAAAATTGGCTTTTTGTCTCAAAAATCAGCAAATTTGACTTGATTTACCATTATAGTAATACTATGTTGAACAATGTGTTCTCAGGTAAGTACTTACAAAACTGTAAGTTAGTTGATCTTATAGGTCTCAAAATATGCTGGAAATACAAATTTTGGGCCAAATTGGCTTTTTTTCTCAAAAATCAGCAAATTTCACTCTCTTTACTGCAAAAGTGATATACCTTGAAGTTTTTAATTTTCAGGTAAGTTTTTGCAAAACTTTGCATTAAATGCTCAAACACTTCTCAAGATAAGCTGGAAATAGCAATTTTGGGGCAAAATTGGCTTTTTGTCTCAAAAATCAGCAAATTTGACTTGATTTACCATTATAGTAATACTATGTTGAACAATGTGTTCTCAGGTAAGTACTTACAAAACTGTAAGTTAGTTGATCTTATAGGTCTCAAAATATGCTGGAAATACAAATTTTGGGCCAAATTGGCTTTTTTTCTCAAAAATCAGCAAATTTCACTCTCTTTACTGCAAAAGTGATATACCTTGACGTTTTTAATTTTCAGGTAAGTTTTTGCAAAACTTTGCATTAAATGCTCAAACACTTCTCAAGATAAGCTGGAAATAGCAATTTTGGGGCAAAATAGACTTTTTTTCTAAAAAAACAGCAAATTTGACTCAATTTACCATACAACTAATACATCTTGCACATATTGGCATCATGCACAACCTTACCAAGTTTCAACTTAATCGCTCATATGCTTTTCAAACTACGATTTGGACAGGTCCAGACGCACACACACACGCACACACATTGGCACGGACACGGTTTCATTTATACCACCCAACATGACCCTCCTGTACCCATGGTCACTCTACCATGGGGTACCCTGGGATGTCGCTACTCATCCACCCAAAGCGTTTCCATGGCAACCATTCTCCCATGGGTGCACAGTACAATATATAGCTCCACTAGCCAAGTGACTACTGACGACGTATCTCATCTAGCCCATATAGGGCGATGAGTTAAAAATGACAAGTTTCCATCATTTCTAAGCCTTGCAGGGTGTGTTGTTTGCAAAAACTAGATTCACCTGTATCCAATCAGCAAATATGCCCACGTGGTGTCCTAGAAATGACAATGTTGCATATGCAATGAAGACAATACTATTGGTTTCATGATTACAAATTACTAGTGTGTGTATGTGTGTATATGTGTATAGATTTTATGAGTGAATATTTATGACAAGATCTTGGCATAATAAATTTGGGAAGTTGCTAACAAGATTTTACACAATCTCATGTCAAAAATACACATTTATAATCATGCATTAGCTCATGCATTATTCTGTATATTATTTTTGTCTACTCTCGATACGGCAATTTTTTTGCACACTTTTCTTTCTCCTTGCAAATTCAACACAGTCAACAAAACTGTGCAGACTGTATGGCCTATCCAACATGATCAGGCTCCACTGGCTCCCTGTTAGTTACAGTTACAGTTACATGAGACTTTGTATTTACATAACCTCCTATTTGGTTAACTTCCATTGTGCACTCGGCTCTTCTGATGAAGCACACTGTTGTGTTTTTAGGCCTCATATTTGTTTCCGACTTTCCATACTTTTAACCCACCCAGCTGTTAGTGTCTGTTGCCAGCCTCTTCAAATTTGAACTTGTTCTGACTTGTCGTCTTTAAAATGTGAAGAATCACTATGTTTGTTCCTTTTATGGGTTGACTCTTTCAAACAAGGGGGTTTGGTGTGAGTCAGTGTTATAGGGGAAATCAGGGTTTGACTGAGGAAATTTACCTTTAGTTGATTTTTCTTTCTAAACCGATTGTTCATCGAAATATAGAGACGTTGGGGAGGTGTTTGAAGGTAGAAGAAACGATCATTATTGCGTTAATAACTGTTGAATGAGAACTCTTAATATTTGTGGGGTACAAAAAATAAACGTTCATGTACAAGACAAGACAGCCTCCTCTATATAATGACCAATCACAGCGTAAGACTAAGATGGCATTATATGAATAAACATAACCGAATTTTTACGGTTCCTATGCTGTTTGTGCATTGTGCAATGCTAAGTAAACAAGAGTTTGTGATAGTTGATGATATATACAGCACACATAGGCTACATATGAAACTATTCTGCCCCACCTCCCCATACCTTGAAAAGGCGATAGTATTGAATATTCATATTTGATTTGATGAATATGGATGTTACAGACTATCGGAGTTCTTCACCGATTTTTTGCAAATTTGACTCGTTTCTCGAAATAATCCACGTGTTTGGAGATAATCTTGATCATATTTGTTAGTTGTAACTCATTGTACAATACCAGTTGGGAACTGTAGTGAAACAAATTGTGAAAATGAACCCTGATTTCCCTTTTAATGAAATGATGTCGAATTATACTTGGTATGAATCATCAACTGCTATTGGCCCATTACAGTCAGGTGGCTGCGTATTTTTCTGTCAGTGGATGAATGCAATAAAAATGTAGATTGACAGTGTTTTGTTGTCTTCTATCTTACTCAAAACATTGTTGACATGTGGTGAATCCTGATGACCTTTTCTCTGGGTTCCTTTTCAAGAGCGAGGTTACTTTCAAACCCAAAGTTCCTTTCATTTTTTTTTTTTTTTTTATCATAATCTCTCATCTTATGAATGAAGAAGGTTACAATCAACTTGGACCTGTGTATTAACTAAAAGGATAATGCACTCTTGAGGTCAATGACTAAGGTGATGGGGCATTGAATTTAAGAGCAAGTCTCAAAAGTAAAGCACCATGATCTGTATGCCCTCCTGCCACACAAGATATATAGCTATGGAAAATATATATGTATTTTTTTTTTTTTCAGTGATCCCATCAGACGCTCCAAGATAGCAAAGTATACCCGAAAGCCCCGAGACTGTCAGTATCCTGGTTGTCATGCAAAACAACTAGCCCGGCTGGACAATCACCTGGTCGCTGTGCACAAATTAAAGGTAGTCCTATGGGCTGCCAGTGTTTCCTAATCTTTTGGGCTCCTTGGGACCCACAATTTGTAATCCCTTTCCCTTGGTATCCCTTCAACTCACCACAAGAAAAGGGAAGATTCAACCCATAAAACATAATAACCTACTTATTATCCATACTTATAACAATAATTAAATGTTTTCTCTTTAAATTATCCCCCTTGCCCCATTTGTATTCTATTCACATAACATACAGAGATATTTGCAGACTTTTAGTCACAATATAGTATACTTTTTATGTGATACAAAATTGGAAATGTAGTAATAATGCCACTGTATTGTATGCTGTTTACGATTACTACCGCACAGTGCAGCAATCATGTGAAGCAATAGCAGTTCACTGTACTCAACCATGTAACTTCTAGTGGAGGTGAGATGTCTACCTGGCTATGTGGCATGGTGAAGGCCCTTGGGCAAGGTCATACGCTGCCACATAGTCGCCTGGATCTGCCCACCAAATCCGATGTAGCTGAACCAACCCAACTGGCGATGGAAGGAGGTGACCGGGGACAGCCTTGTACTACTCCGCGATTAATTATGTGAATGCTAGTGTTAGTGGGTTCTGTATAGAAATAGTTGGCAGAAGTAGAAAAAGTGGACTCTAGTCATGCAATTAATATTCGCAGCAAGATGGATCAGCTGATACTTTTTACCATTTTCTCAAAGATGTAAGAACATTTTAACGTGATGGTCTGAGATTTTATTGTGAAGTGTTTTGCCTAGTGGGGGCATGGACTCTATCAGCTCCCATTGCTTGTTTTCTTTTGGACTCTGTTCAGCCTACTGTCATCGACTCTCACAAATGTGGCTTAACTTTACATGTAAATTGCTATATGGAAGAATGTCATAAGTATATAGTTCGCTTCTCCTATTTATCTACTGAAATTCTGAAGAGCAAACAAGATGTTACAAGGATGTTGTTTGGAAAAGAAGTGGTTAATTTTTCCTGTCCCTAAAGAAAAAAAAAAAGAAAAAAGGCTAATTTGGAGCAAGTGTTTCGGTGTGCAAAGTGGCAACTCATTTTTCATTACTTTTGGCTGTTTGAATGGATGGTACCTACATAGGTGACACGTAAGACTTACCCTTCTGGTCCAAGTTAGAAACACTAAAGCCCTTACAAATTTAGCGTGTGTAAGTGTTCACCGAATAAGGAAAGAAGTTCTGTTATTTTAGGTATCTGGGTAGGAGTAAAAGATCTCCAGTGGAGACACACTGTACATAGTGTAATTTATACTTTCTTGGTTTGAGTGTTACAATCTAGGGTGTTCAACATGTTCGTTTGTACGATCTCGGGTCGAGCTCTGTAAAGGAGGGGGCAGTGTTACGGGAATAACCCTTACATAGTTATGAAGCCTAGTATACTAATGTAAATTGTCTTCACCTGTATGTTATGCATGAATCGTTCTATACAGCTTCTGCCTAGTCAAGTGTGTGTAAGATGCTAGGCATATGTACGTCGTGAGGTCAATTTACCTCATGAGGTCAATTTACCTCGCGAGGACAATTTACCTCGGGAGGTCAATTTACCTCGTGAGGACAATTTACCTCGTGAGGTCAATGCAGCTCGTGAGGTATATAAATATGTGTAAAGAATAATAAGCACTGCAGTATATAAAAGGAGTCCGCAGAAGTAAGTTGGTCAGTGAGAGGAGAGTCCGCAGAAGTAAGTTGGTCAGTCAACAGAGGCAGAGCTTGAGAACGACATCTGTTTGTACAGTGTAAATATGACGTTGTAGAGCTAGAACATGAATAAAAGTAGCGAAGTCAGAAACAATCTGCTGGTAGTCCTGGTCTCATTTCTAACCTCCTGATCGTCTCGGCGAACATTACAGTACTAATGTGGAAAAGGAAATGGTCACGAGTTTCTCAAAATCAATTTAAATCATTAGCAACTCACTCATTAGTGGTCATTTACATGTGACTCATAACGGGCCCTCTTAGTTGAATTTTGATCAGTTACTAAAAGTGGTATGTTTTGTGAAGACTAACTGAAGTTCATGAAACAACTCAAAGTGCCCCTTTAAGTCCATATACTGGTCAACACACCTAAGGGCAATACAGAGTTTCAGCTAGCATACCAACTATCGCTGTCCAATTACTCAATTATCATTCATGCACGATAGGGATATTTGAGATGTGTGAGACAGTTTAAAGGGGCACTTTAATGGGAGAAGGCGAAGAAATTTGCAGAATTTAATAAAATGGGCCACTGGGCCCACATGGGGTCTTGGACTACCAATTCCTGAACACCCTGAAGGGACCAATAATTGAGTATCATTGTGACAAACCATCAACATAGTACAACATAATCTGTAGGAGAAGAAGCATTTTGTAGAATTTCCTAAAATGGACCGTAGGGTCCACATGGGACCTTAGACTGAAACTTTTCTGTACACCCCAGATGGAGCACCACCTAGGGATTATTGTGTTCAAGTTAAATATAAATCCATGGATGCATGTGTGAGAAACAACATTTCAAACAAGATTTCACATAATGGGCCATTGGGCCCACATGGGACCTTGGACCCAAAATTCCTGAACACCCCGAAGGGACCAATAACTGAGCATCATCATGACAAACCATTAGCATTGTACAATGTAATCTGTAGGAGGAGAAGCATTTTGTAGAATTTCATAAAATGGGCCGCAGGGCCCACATGGGACCTTGGACCAACAATTCCTGAACACCCTTAATGGTCCACCACCTATGGAACATTGTGTCCACGTTTCAGACAAATACATGAAAGCATGACGGAGGAGAAGCATTTTGAACAATTGTGAACAGATACAGTAGATACAGTGACGCCGCACCATTACAATAGCTCACACCAGCTAGCTGGTATGAGCTAAAAATTGGATTCAAGGTTCCATGTGGGTCCTAAGGCCAATTTTCAAACTCGGTTCCAAATTCTCCTCCCATATACTTTCATGGATTTGTATGAAACTTAGACACAATGTTTGTTATGTGGTGCACCATTTGGGGTGCTTAGAAATTTTGGATTCAAAGTCCCATGTGGACCATATTGTCTGTTGTATTAATTTCTGCAAAAAGCCCCCTCTCCTCCTACAGATTCTCTTCTGTTATGTTGATGGTTTGTCATAATAACAATCTGTTCATGGTCTGAAGAAATTTTAAATCCAAAGTCCCTTGTGGACCCTGTGGTCCATTTCATGAAATTCTACAAACTGATTTTCAAGGCCCAAGATGGACCAATAGGATTCATCTTGTTAAAAATTGCAAAATCGTTTTCTCCTGTTAATGTTAAATAGAATTGACAGACTGCTATAATGATGCTTGGGTAGTGATATGGTAATTTTGGTGCAAGGTCATGTATGGCCCAGTGCATGAAATTCTACAAAATACTTTTCCTCCTAAAAATAATCTCTTGTACAATGTTAATGGTTTGTCATTATGATACTCAATTAGTGGTACCTTCAGGGTATACAGACGATTTTGTTCAAGGCCCAAGATGGTGTCCTATGGCCCATTCTTTTAATATTGTAAAATTGTGTACTACTCCTTGAATTAATGTTAAACAAAGTTGATTGTCATAATGACATGTTTATGGTTTTCTGGAAGTTATGGTCCAAGGTCCCATGCAGGCCTTATGACCCATTTGATGAAATTATACTACAGATTATCTTACAATGTTGATAATTTTTCATAATGATACTTGGTTGAGTGGTTTCTATTATTTTTATAATGATAATCTGTTAATTGTACCTTCAGGGTATTTCGGTATGAGCTTCTGCACCAATGTTGCTCTTGTTTCTTTTTTTACTGAATTGTCATGGCCATGTGTTAAAACAGAAATGTATCAAAAATGTTTTAGTACAGAAAAATGCCAGATGCATGTTATGTAGGGACATGTTACCAATTTTTTTTTACTGCATTGTCATGGCCATGCATCATAATAGAAATGTATCAAAAACATAGATACAGTGAAATGCCAGATGCATGTTATGCGTGGACATGATACATTTAGCAATGTGTCAAATGGTAATTCAGTTGAGTCACTGCAGTTCCATGGGATAGTGACATATACCCAAATATGTAGCAAAATGCTAGACAGTATAGACAGATTACATGACATTGCATTTTTGCTTTTAATGCATGTATCAAGTGTAATAACCATGGCAAAATACCAGACAGTGATATGTGATGCATACACTTGACACTACGTCACTGTTTCAATTGTTATACCAAAATAAATTTTCTCTAACAAATTCCCCATCTCATATAAATGCACCCCTCATAATATTGCATGTTGTGAAATTGTGAACTTGATTCCTGCATGACAGAACAGAGTACAATGGTGGCAATTATCATGTCTGTAGATGTATGCAACATGGACCCAAGATATGTTCATACAATACCATACATGATGTCAGAGAGGGGCTATCCGTGCATATAGTGTATATTACATGTTGGAATTTTTAAACTGCTGTGGTCTGTGCAGTTCTATGAGAAAAGTGCCATCGTACAGGAACCTCTCTCACCAGTGCATGGAAATAAGCATTCAAACTTCAATTAAATGCATATTTTTCTTCACAATTAATGCAATTAGAGCATTAATGAATCTACCATTGTACCGATTGTTTATACAGCAAATTGTCATATAGAGTATATGGGGTGACATTTGATACATTAGTGTTTTAAAGTGATTGTGTGCATAGGCAAAAAGTAAAAACATTTAAATTTCATGTCCAAAAGTGTGTTAAGGCTTTTAAATTCATACAATAAGGGGAAATAAATAGGTTTCAGTTGGTTTATCCTGCCATATGATTTCAAATTCTTCTAACATAATGACAAAAAGTGTAAAATACAATTTTCATTTAAATCAACCGCGTGCTTCTGTGAACAATCAAATATACTAGTACTGAATACTCCCTTTCTCAAAACAACTCGGGGTCACTGACGCTGTAATGATGGATCCGTTTCTAGATAATTTGTAAATGCAGTGCTTCCTTTCACCAGACACTAGTACAATTCTCGATACCATCCTAGGAGCGATGACTTGAGAAGTATGTTTTTGATACACCAGTGATGCCTGTGCTGTTGTATATTTATTATGTAGTAGGCGATTAAAGTAAGAACCGTTGATTTTCAAATATGATTTCTATTTTCTACTGGATTATGCCAGTCCCGTTGCTTTTCAAAGTAGTTACTGTCATTTTCCTTCATTGAGAGATTTGGTCTGTCCATGCACAACCTTGCATGTACATTTAAAAACAAAGCAAAGATCATACATATAATCATATCTTTCTGGTTTTTTAGTATACGTGCAATCATGGTCAAAATGTCACTAGTTACAGAGTATAATGCCACCAAATAATGTAAACATTAAAGGCTGTATTGCATCACCCTAAGCTATATTTTTACCTCCCTGAAAGGAAAATTCTCAACTGGATCTAAGTTACAGTACTCTTAGATTGCCAGAAAATTCGAAAGATGCAGAGCAGCTCGTATTACACAGCGTACACAGGGATCCATTGTTTTGATTACACATGTGGAGGAATGTAAGACAGGCTGAGGGAGGGACTAGAGGTAGGTGGTTGGGAGAATTGAAACTGTCTGGGGTGACGCATTCCAGCCTTTAAGATGCCGCAATCATCCAAGTCAATGATTTCAGTAAATGATGCACAGAAGTTCATGCCAGCTAAAATTGAATCAAATAGGCTCATTTGGCTAAAGTTAGCCTGGGAAATGCTGGATTGTTGGTGAAATTTACAGGTGTCTTAAAATATATTGCATGATAAACAAACCCGCTAGCCTGCTGTGCATGTTGCAGAGATCTTGTATGGGGTTATGTTTTGCTCAGCATTACATTGTGTTACTAAACTGCATGTGTGAGATATAGATCTCTGCAATATGTGAATTCTTGGGCTGAATTAGCTTTGTAACTGTATGCATCGATGTGAACATATTTACAGTAATAATTTAATTTTACTACTGAATGTCACTGCTTATAATTTTCTCCAATATAAACCAATTAAAGCTGAACTTGTTGTATCATACCAATCTCTGTCAGTCTTATCTGTCTCTACGTGACTGAATATCACAATAGGGTGTTAGTGGCATAGCAGTCCTGAACATAATTAGGCCCCCCTCCCCAAATGCCCTAAAAAGATAAAACACAAGAACACTCAGGTCAGCTGCCTAACAGCCTGTTTAACACCTGTGCAATGAAGTACAATTAATACAAATCCTTTACTTGGACAAGATATACCCCATTCTTATGTAAGCAAGAGTAGGAATACCAATTAAAGGGGAAATCAGGGTTTATTTTCACAATTTATTTCACTGAAATTCCCCAACGGTATTGTACAATGAGTTATAACTATTAACAAATATGATCAAGATTACCTCAAAGTATGTGGACAATTTCGAGAAACAAGTCAAATTCCTAAAAAAATCGGTGAAGAACTCCGAAAGTCTGTGACATTCATATTCATGGAATCAAACATCAATACTACCGCCTTTTCAAGGTATGATGAGGTGTGGCTGAACAGTTTCAAACGTAGCCTACGTGTGATGTATGTATCATCAATTATCACTAAACTCGTTTGTGCGATGCACAAACAGCATGGGAACCATAAACATTCGGTTTATGTTTATTCAAATAACGTCATCTCAGTCTTACACTGTGATTGGTCATCGCATAGAGGAGGCTGTCTTGTCTTGTACATGAAAGTTGTACCCAACAAATATTAGGAGTTTCTTCTACCTTCAAACACCTCTCCAACGTCTCTATATTTCAGTGAACAATGTTTAGAAAGAAAAAATCAACTAAAGGTGAATTTTCTCAGTCAAACCCTGATTTCCCATTTGACATGACATGTAGCCCATAAAGTTGCATAGTGTGTTATTGCAATGCCTGCTTGCTCATTAACTCTTGCCTGTCTGCAGTGGTTATTTGCAGATAGCTTGGCTTCTAAGGTTTATGGAGTAGGTATTTGTTATTCTAAACATACTTGACAAGACACTCCTTGAAAATAACAGAGGGCAAATATCATACAAACAGTAACCCTATTTGTACTTTGGTATTTATTTGGAATTTTTCACAATTTAACACAGTACATCTGTGTTGCAACACAAACTTTCTACATTGCATATTCCATTCTCAACCAGCTCTCTACACATCCCCTCATAAATAGTTAACTGATATTATCTGATTTGATTTATTTCCCTTTCTTGTCACATTGTTTATTCATACACACATATGTGTACCAACAGCGATGGTATAGATTAAAGAAATTATGGAAAGCATGGATAAGAAACAGGTGGTATTTACAAGGCAGGTTCACCTCAAAAAGACAATACAGTGTGCAAACAACTGCCCCCTCCCGGCAACAATAACCCCACAGAATGCATGAAGTAAAACAATGCAATAGAATATGTTGCTACCTGTAACAAACTTAAGTGGATAAGAGAAACCCCTACAAAAGCTGATTTTGCTGCTTTTTTTTATTTGATGTATGCATCATGTCTGAAATGAGGTATAGTTACTTTTGTATATCACACAAAAAGTGCATCATTTCAGGCATCAGTTTGCAAGGTTTTCACCATATCCTCACTGGCAATACGAATTAACGGCAGAAATAAATGAGGTCACAGGTATGCAAAATATGAATAATGTGAATAAATAACTTCATCAACAACAAAACTGTCAGCACGTATGGCACAGCCGCTGTTGTTCTGGATCTACAACTGTAGATTGCAATTGTGCAAATAAAGCTGGCAAAGGAAAACTTCACAAGCTCCAACAACAGATGACATTCCACATCACCCCTCTTTATTGCATAGAGTGGTGCGTCGGTGGATCGCATGGTCCAAGAAGTCAGCTGACTAGCAATTGATATGAGGTGTCCAATTTACAAACACACATGGCATTACAAACACACACGCAGGCCATCACCATCACCTAGATTCCTTGCCTGCCTTCGGCAAGGAATCAAAAACTATGTCTTATAAAAAGAAATTATTAAACAACGTTATCCAATATTGTGGCAAGAAATGGTTATTTCTCACATTTGAATTTGATTCCACTTTTAGACTTTGAGGGGGGGCATGTAAAGGGTGACTCATCTGTATGAACTGTAGTAGCCATCCGCATAAACTCACCTTTGGCAGATGCATTCACAGTTTCCTTCATAGTTTGAAAATTAAAAAAGATTTCCCATGAACTTTACAAACATTGTGTCTCAGTCATTTTGCAAAATAAAATGATACCATACTGGCACATCATAAATGACATATGGGAGAATAACCAACATGAAATACTTAGCAGCCTCATTAAAATATAACATAAGCTTAACTATAGAGACAAATGAAAAAAAAAAACTCACAACATGTAAAATATGCAGGAGAAAGGGTGAGACTGTCATCAGTAAATACCCCTATATTTTGGTCTTTGAAGCATGCTCAATATTGGACCCTTTTATGTACACACTATTTTTGAGGAAAGCAAGCCCTCATGTTTTGAATGTACATCTGCAAAACACATTTCTTTCGATTTCATGAGGTTGACAATTAGCACATTTTTTTTACAAAATGTAGAAACTATATCATTTATGGACTGTTGGTTACCTGAGCAATAATCTTGTCACATCCCTTTCACACCTTCTTCACAACTATCTTCACATACTTTCCAACGCTCTTCCAGCTGACTAAGTTCAGTGTATTTGCAGGAGAGCCAAATGTTTGGTTAAGGTCTAAGAGAGCTAGAATTTGCAACCCAAATGTAATGGCAAATTTTGGATCATGTGTATTCCACATCCATCGCAAATACATTCAGGAACGTACAATCATCCAAACATGCACTTGAACACCAGAATTATGTCAAAGTTTATGATTCCTAATGGATTCTAGAGGGTAACACACTTCCATCCGTCAGCATACCTCTCATCAGATTACAGATGCTGTCCTGCTTTGTCCAGCAGATCTGTCAGTGATAATTGACTGATCCAGTTAAATCCAGCACAAAGTTGTAATGTCTTCTGTAGAAAATAAAACAGATTCCTCTCAATGTGAATAAGAATACCTAAGATAGATAGTACAAGAGTTTGCAACAAATGTTATTACATACCACTTAGTCCATGACAATGCATTAAATTTAGAGCAGCTCAATAAATTCAGCCAGTTGCATTTAAACCAATATGCAATAAAACATTTTTGGCAGGTTATTTCCTAAAATAGATATAACTATATTAAGTGCTATTCAAGCTATACTCCATGAAAGTGTGCAAGAAGAAAGTGTTGGTGCTAGTGATAATGTTCAGCAGAGGGATACATATACAATAATATGTACTTTGAAGAAGTTCCCTTACACTAGATGGGTCCATTTTAGGCTTTAACTCAGTCATAGCACTGAGAATAATTACTACTGATCTTACGTCCCTTTGCAAGGTAGTCTAATTACTTTGGTAATGATGATGAGGTAAGATGGGACATTAATTTAAGTTCTATATTGTACTTAATTTACTGCACTATTTCATACTAAAGATGCAAAAGGGAACCAAAAAAATGATGGTATGTAAAGCTCAGCCCTCCACCAGTACAATAAAACAAACAACCATCTAAGAATCAAGGTACTTCTGAGAAGTACAGTAAGCTCCAACTGCAAGAATTGACCTGTTAACAAAAGTTATTGAATGTTACAAGTTATGAGAGGTGTCACAGACAGGAAAACCCAGTATCCCCAAAGCTTTTCATAGCAGCTCCAGAAGCCTTTTTCGAGAATATTGATTGGAAAGCAAAGGGATCCTGGCAGATGGAGAACATTGTACCAACATGTGTCTTGATGATGATATATTCTCATCTTCAAGTCACACTCCTGAGGAACTTCAGACAATGATCCAGAATCTTAATTGCAGAGGAAGGTAGGAAAGTAGCATGCTATCAACCAGAATTCAAGAATACCATGTGGTTTCCATGGTGCGCCCAGCTTTGCTGCCCACAATAATTAAAGCAACAGGAATTGGGCTATGATAAATAGCATCTGTGCATGACATAAAACACGTACCAAATATTCTACTCAGTGTGACATGGTCCATCATCATACTATATGAGATCAGTCTAAGTTCATATTCTGGAGATACTGTGTTTACAAGGTTTTCAACATTTCACCTGTTGACCTCAGTTGACCTTTGACATCCAGCAAAAACAAAAGGGATCTTGAACTCAATATCACTGATACACATGCTGAATATGAGATCAGTCCAACCTTGCATGCTTGAGATTTTGTGTTTGCAATATTTTCATGTTTTGACCCTGTTGTTCCCAAATAACCATTGTTACCAAAAACAATAGAGTTTTTGTATTCTGGATCTGGAAAGGTACTGCACATGACACTCCGGATGGAGTCAAACGTGCAGGAATGCAGTACACTTACATATTAAACACCATACCTGTCTAAGCTTTCCCTTTTGAGATATTGTGTTTGCAAGGACTTTACAATCTGACCCCTGCTAACCCCAAATGACCTTTGACCACCAAAGACAAAGGCTATGATTTTCTTTGAAACCAAAAACCAGAGAACCAAAAGGCTCAGTGATTCCTTGTCATACGTACGATAAATACTATAACAAACATGAATCACCCATATGACGAGTATGAGATCCCTCACAGTCATCATTCTTGAGATAGCATCTTAATAAAGTTTTGACGTTTTGAATTCTTTCGACCCAAAATGACCTTTCACCTCCATGTAAAGCAATATAGGGATCACCTACACTACATGGCCACACACAGTACATGTTAAATATGTACAACATTTGAACAATCCACAGGATTATCATGACAATTATGCATACAGTTATCCTTCTTATAATATCATGTTTGCACGGTTTTGTTCTTTGCAGCAACTAGGCAAACAAGTCATTTAGAGACGGTTTCAAGACAACTAACTCACACAGCAGTTCTCAAATAATAATAAGACTTACAAATGCACCAAATCCACCAAAGTGCTAATGGTGCTTTACAAAAACACCAAGAATAGAAAAAGCAAAAGTAGGAAGTCAGGAACATGCCCAACAAATAATAAGAACTAAGATGCAGTATGCATAAGGTAAGTTTTCAATCTTTTCTGAAAAATATCAAGTGAACCTGAGGAAGGCACACCCAAAGGTAAAGTGTTCCAAAGTCTTGGAGCAGCCACAACAAATGATCTACTGTATCCTCCATACATGATTAGCCATGAATTCAGTCAACATAAATTTGGATTTTGATCTTAACTCACGGGAAGGAATATAGGGGGTCAACAAATCAGAAAGATAGCAAGTTGTACAGTCATTCAGAGACTTGTACACAATAATTAAAATTTTGTATGTAATTCTTCGTGATACCAGTAACCAGTGCAAGTGCATCAAGATGGGAGTAATATGACATGATTTGTTGGAAAGAGTAACTTTCCTTGCAGCGGTGTTCTGAATACTTTGAAGTTGTGCAGTCGTTCCTTAGGGTGGCCATGCAGCAATCCATTGGACACGTCAATACGAGATGTACTGTATCAAAAGAACGAACAATCTGTTCAGTAACACTAAAAGTAAGGTACTGTAATGACGCAACCGCAAGATGAAATGAGCAAGAGTGTGTGTGACGCTTGAAATGTGGTGTTTCAGAGTCATATATTTGCATCAAGATTAACACCAAAATTCCTAACATGAGATGAAAGTTTCACACAGGAATCACCAATAACAATGTGTTGAACTATAATCTTGTGCAACTGCATGCTGAGGTGAACCAAAAAGGATGAACTCAGACTTACAGTATCATCATTAAGTTTCAGGAATGATGGGTCAAGACCAAAATGTGAGTCCTCAGATGTTTTCTGTTGAGTCACAAGCAGCTCTGTGGGTCATGAACAATTTCTAGACTAGAAGAGACGCCGTCGCTGCATATGCCTGTCATGGACAACTTTGGCCCACATAGCAAGGGACAAATTGCACACTTACTGTATCTCAAGACCGAGTGCACCTGCAAATACAGTTACTACCGCCTGGTTACAAATATGCTTCCTGGATTGCAGGGTGACAGTGGACAACCAGAAACCCATCATGACAGAAAATGTGTAAGAACCAGGGATCTAGCATAAAACCACAATCCAAACAATAGTCCACTGCAATCTCCTGCTTTGTTTATTTTAGCAGTAAATGGTAATTGATCTTGTTCCCTGTCAAAGTGTCTGAATTGACGGGTAAGTGATTAGCAGAGTCTCGACTGAGGAACTATCCCACTCATGACCCAAATAACTTTTGAGCTCCACAGACATGATAGGTATCATTTACTCAATTTTAGCAGTAGGGGATCTGTCACAGTTCTGTTTCATGAGGTTTTTTTTTTACCAGGTTTAGACCTTTTGACTTCTGCTGACCCCAAGTGACCTTTATCTCCACCAAAAAACAAAAGGGGTCTTTACTTAATATGGACAATCCACACAACAAGTAAGAGATCCCTTGCAGTTAACCTTCTTGTGATACAGAATTTTTTAAGGTGTTGACATTCTGACCTCTGATGACAACAAATGACCTTTGACCTTCATAAAAAACAATAGGGTTAATCTCATCAATATGAAGATCCATCATGCCATGTATGAGATTCACTGAAGTTTCCCTTCTTAAGATACCATGCCTACAAGCTGTCATCATATGCACAGGCCTACACTTTTACATACAGTACATGGACATACCCAGACATACACACATGCACAAAAATTGTCACACACACATTGATGTCACAATGAGTGAACCAGCAGAAAGTTGAAAGTTATGGTGCTATAGGAAATGACTGAGCTGAACGTAGACGACCAATATGCACCTAGCTTGGAAGCAAAATATCTCCCAACATGCGAGGAAGCCATGGAAGAAAATTTAAAGCAGAATCCACCTACTGTAGGTTGGGTGATCTATGGGGCAATGAGTTCCATCATTCGTGACATGTATAATGCTTCTCATCCACCCGGAGCGACAGGTCTTCAACCAATGCATCACAACTACCCTTTTATATGACGCCGAAGCGTGGACCACTACAAAACATATGGAGAAAACAAGAATTAAAGAGAGGGCAACAGTGTTGAAAGGATACAGATTGGTGTGACAAGGAAAGACAAAGTGACAAGTACTGACCTTAGACTAACATCTGGTGTCTTAGGTCATGAATCATAAAGGTAACAGGACATAAATCTCACAATAAATGGGTGGGCCATTTTAGCCACTAGTGTAACTCAACAATTCTGGGCAATGAAAGTGGGGTATTGTGGTGTGAAACCAAAACATGGATGTGATTCTTTCATTGCTGTCATTTATTGCTAAATTTCTGAAAAATTATATTATCATGTAAACAACATGTCTGTGGGATGACTTAATAATGCTGCAATACTGTACATATTTGATCTGGGATGTCTGCCAGTTTACACTTAAGACACCAATTTCAATCGAGTAAACTTAATGCAAACTGTAAATTAAATACTGTATGATGCAATTAGCCAGAATTAACTCTGAACTCTGCTTATATTCTAAATCAACTTGTGCTCGATTTGGATTTTTAGCGTGGACTGCAAAAGCCATGCAGTTTTCATACATATTACATACGCAGCATTTATGTAACTCTGAGGTATTCCCTGGTCCAAGTACAGTACATCGCTTGAAAAACTTTCTGTAAACCCAATCACAGACTATTCCAATAACACACAACAATGTACTTTGTGTGTAAACTGCAACCATCTACAGGTACCAGCCATGAGCGGGTAATCGAGCACAAGCCATTACCTGAAGGTAAGGATATATTGGCAATTCAGTTACATTGGACTTTGATCTGGTTCTTTGTCTCTGCATCTCTGATTGGTTGTGATTCATTGCACTCTACATAACTAATGAAACAGGTGTCAGTCAGTTCTCTGACCTGTAGACAATACCAGTGAACATCGGAATACCCGTGGCATGTGAGCGAGCGTGTGTGTATTGGCAACATTGGTATTTTAACATGGCACTGTTTTTACTAGTTACTATCTTGTTTTCCAGATATACTCGGTATTTTCGGTACAGTCGCTACATGCAAATTTCATATCGTCAGAATAGGTAACAATTACACCAGGTATATCACTACTAGAAAGTAGCAAATGACAGAATTCTGTAACTTAGTCAACTGGTAAAGATGTCTTCATCCTGCAGTGGATCGAGTGAAACAGGTTGAAGAAGAATAAAAAAATCTGCACATAGTAGCGACAGTACTGATGAAGTTTTGACAACCTGGAATAATACAGTACTGTACCTTCAGGAAATATTCAGACATACCTCACACAGTAAACTCAATGTGGAGGCCTCTGCCAGTGTTGAAATTGTTCCAATAGTAATCCATGTCAAACCAATCTGTAGTCAAAAAAAAAAAAAATGTGTAGCACCAATTACCACAGTTGTCTATCTACAAAAGGAAGATCTACTTCCTTGCTAGTTCAAATGCAGTATCAAGTGTCTCACTAACCAAACAGACAATTTTTACAATCCCTGGTTGTAATTTACTCTACAAGAGACTGCAAAGTTTACAACATAACAAGAGCCCAAGGGCACTGTGGTTCCTTGCACAGATGGAGAGCACATAATGTAAATTATGAAGTAAAAGGAAGCATATTGCATTACTTTGTACGATAGCCCATATGGTCCATTTCTGACCATGAACTCTCACTTTTGTAACATTAAATTTGTAGAGAGAAAAACATATTTCATGCTTTTATAAAATGGCCCATTTCAGACATTGGACCCCAAACATGACAAACATGCATCCACATGGAACCACTTCCATAGCACTAATGTGACCATCAACAGTGTAATACATGCAATCTGTAAGAGAAGAAATATTTTGCATGATTTCACAATAGACTATGGGCACTATGGTTCCTTGTACTTGAAATACACATACTGTAAAATGATATGCCTGAATTCATAAATATCAAAAAAGCCATTTCAATTAATGCAATGAATTGCAGATGTTGATTTAGAACTGCAATATACAGCAATACCCCATTCATTTTACAAAACACAAACAGCTGCAGATCCCTGCAAATTGCAATAAGGCTTATCACATCTATGTCCCTTTAAAGTCCATCAATCTGACAACATGCCCTGGAGGGAACTCCTGGGGTCTACCTGTAGTTTAAACTGGTAAGAACACCAACTGACTTATTTTCTTTCGCTGTGTTCTGCCCTCTTCACTAATTGAAAAGACACTTACATGAATGAACACATTAGCACTCACGCACGATGAGGTAAACTGATCCAGCCAAAACTTGTCTGGTGTGACCACCTACAGTACTGCACAACAGCACATTGCTGCTTCCTCATTTGATCAAGAAACTGCTAACTCAAGCAGTACTTCCATGATGCACTGGAGGGGGACTGATGGAACATATGAGTATCCATAGCATAACAAGGTTTTCAGACTTATGCCCCCAGTTCCCCCAGATGACCTTTGACCTCCACCAAAAACAAAAGGGCACACCTTCTCAATATGGCAAACCTACATACCAAGTTTGACTTTCATCTGACATTCCCCTCTTGAGTTACAGCGTACCCAAGCAAAACAGTCTTTTGCCCCCAGTTCCCCCAGATGACCTTTGACCTTCACCAAAAACGATAGGGCGCACCTTCCCAATATGGCAAACCTACATACCAAGTTTGACTTTCCCTTATTGAGTTACAGCGTACCCAAGCAAAACAGACTTTTGCCCCTAGTTCCCCCAGATGACCTTTGACCTCCACCAAAAACGATAGGGCACACCTTCTCAATATGGCAAACCTACATACCAAGTTTGACTTTTATCTGACTTTCCCCTATTGTGTTAGAGCGGTCCTAAGCAAGTGTCACAGATGCACACACACACACACATACACACGCACACACACACCAACCTGACTGCATAGGTTCCTTTGCTGACGCAAGGAACCAAAAAGCTACTGTATATATAACACGAATGGTGATTTCCCCCCTCTCTGCCCCCCTTCAAATACCATTGCATGCCAAAAAAAACTCATACTGGTAATCAGCACCTGTGGAGTACCAGATTGTGTATGATTTGAGTGAATTTAGTACCAAAAATTTCTTGGTTTAAAATCAGTACCCCCTACTATTTTCAGGAAAATGTCCAAAAGCTAGATTTTGCCAATAAGAAGTCTCACATGGTAATATGACCCCAGGAGTCCATACATCTGCAACTACCAAATCGGTTTCTGCTTCCGTTCTGGAGATATGCTATCCCCCTCCCGTGATGTTTTTGTTTTTCCTTCTTCAAAAAAAACATTGTAGACAGAAACTACCAGATGTAAAGTCTCCCCACCCTTCCCATCATGTAGCATTACTGGAAAGATAACCAGAAAGTCAAACGAGTTTGTGATCCCTTGCCAATATCTCATTGTTCCATACACACAAAAGCACTTTACACAAAATCAGCCATATTATTTATGGGTTTGGCAATGTTATAAACTTCATTGACTCAGCTGATGGAAATTGTGGTAATGAAGGATGACATACAGTGTTGACCTCTTTACCTCTGAGGTAATTCACAAGTGGATTGAAAGTTCCTGACACCAAATTGTGGTTAATGATATGGAATTGCAAGGGGCAAAATATCATCCAAAAGTGAAGTTTCACCCTTGGGAGTCTTTACGGTGACTTAAACAAAGAACTTTCTAAATCTTAACTGGCAACTGGGATAGAGAAGGTTAGAGGTGATAAAGAGAGATAATTAAAGAGCTATGTTAAGTGGGCTGTAATAGCTCCATACTGTACTGTAAGTTGAAAGAAAATGAGAACAAATTCTATTTAGCAACAATATCTGCTATTGAAGATCTAATTTTTAGCAAGTTTTCAATATGAAAAAATATGTATTATTTTAATATGTGTGACATTTACTGTACCTCTTCATACAGTATGTACACATTTAGGATATGTAAAACTTCCAAAGTATTACATGCTGGGCTTTTGAATCCATGACAGATTTTTGGAATGATAGAACTTATTATATATATTCATTCATGTGTACCCATACAGTAAATTACATATCATAAGTCCATTCGTACTGACCTCAAATGCAAAACAATAGGAATCATCTACTTACAATGGACAACCAACACACCAACTTTGAAGTTCAAGCACCTTTCCCTCCTTGAGATACCTTGTTTTCAAGATTTTCAAACTATGTCCTCTATTGACCTAACATGAGCTTTGACCGCCATAAAAAATGACAGACATCATCTACTCTTTAGCTGCTATCAACGACAATAGTTTGAAGTTCCAGCAACATTCGGTTGCTGTGCTACCTCCCTTGACAGGTTTTCATACTTTAGGCTCAGGTGACCTCAAAAGACTTTTGACCTCCATGAAAAACAATAGGGATCATCTACTCACAATGGACAACCAACACACCAACTTTGAAGTTCGAGCACTTTTGGCTTCTTGAGATACCATGTTTAAAAGGTTTTCAGTCTATGTCCTCTATTGACATCATCTACTCTTTAGCTGCTATCAACGACAATAGTTTGAAGTTCCAGCAAAATTCGGTTGCTGTGCTACCTCCCTTGATAGGTTTTCATACTTTAGGCTCAGGTGACCTCAAATGACCTTTGACCTCCATGAAAAACAATAGGGATCATCTACTCACAATGGACAACCAACACACCAACTTTGAAGTTCGAGCACTTTTGGCTTCTTGAGATACCATGTTTACAAGGTTTTCAAACTATGTCCACTATCGACCTCACGCAACCATTGACCTCCATAAAAAATGCTGGACATCATCTACTCATCAGGTGCTATTTTGAATAAGAGTTTGAAGTTCAAGCAACATTTGCTTGCTGAGATATCTCCCTTGATAGGTTTTCACATACTACATAAGCTCTGGTGACCTCAAATGACCTTTGACCTCTATGAAAAACAATATAGGGATCATCTACTCACAATGGACTACCAACACACCAACTATGAAATTCAAGCACCATTCCCTTCTTGAGATATCGTGTTTACAAGCTAGGGCGTCAAAAACACACACATGCCATCACCTTTGCATAGATTTCTTGCCTGCCTTCGGCAAGGAATCAAAATGGATTATGCTTCACAAAAATTTGATGTAATGAAGAACATTGGAAACAGTATGTTAATGGTGCATGCATTTTGACTGCACTTCCGTTGAGAAAGTGCAATTGATGTCTACAACATAGTAATTGAAAATATACTCACAATATTACCATCACTTCTCACACTAATTATGACATTCATCATCTGTTATATCTGTTAAGTGTCCATCAAATCTGCAGCACAATCAGGGTGTACCATTGCAACAAAGATGCTCCCATACGTTAGAATATTTTCTGTAGCTGGAAATGGACAGGTGGGTAATTCCATATTATTTTATGCTATGAGAATATGCTATAATCTCATTTGGACCCTATATATACTGGAAATTACGGTAGGTTCATCTTGTTATTATATTATATGTTGCAAAGTTGGCAAAGTTCCAAGTTTTCCAATTTCTCTCCTCTCCGTTTTTGCCTTCGCGCCATTTTCCTGTGTTTGTTTTTGTTTTTTTTCATTTTGGTCCTTGTGTTTCTTCCTTGGGATATTTTTTTCCCTTTGGATATTTTTGTTGTTTGTTTTTCTACTTCTTTTTTACTGGAGTATCGGTAAGAATCTATTTATTTTTTACTGCACCCTCCTTCCCCAGTTGCCATCATGGCAACTGCCCCCCTCCCTCACATTAGCTCTGATCCCACCCTAAAAAACTGGACTACCGTTTCAAGAAAAAGACAAAAAAAATTCACTGACCCACCTTGCCCTACACCCACAACTTCTCCCAACACCAAAACTGCCAAAGTCCAAATTGAAGGTATCGACCCCAACGCTTTGAAACATCCTATTCACTTTGCCAAACATATCAAAGAAGCAAAACCAAAAGCCGAATTATTAACATTAAAGTTATCCGAAACAAAATGGTTGAGATTACTGTATCTAATGAAACCAATGCCAAATACCTACTAGAACCATGGAATCAAAACACCTCTCTGGGAAACCCAAAGCCAAAACTCTTAAAAAATTCTCTTCCCAAATTACACTGTGCTGTTATCTGTGGCTTGAATCCTATTGTCAAAGAATCTGAAATTAAAACTGAATTAAACGACCAAGGCTATGAACCTACCATTGTTAAGCGACTCATAAGTGAAGAAACCAACAACCCCACATGGAAAGTAAAAGTTACCTTCCAAAATCCAGCAGACCAAGTTGATTTAATTCAAAATAAATTCATACTAGGCTACAGTACACCGCACATCGGGTTGAACAATATATCGACCCCCCAAAAATCCTTCAATGCTTTAAATGCCAAGGCTTTGGTCACCAGTACCAGCACTGTACTGAAAGTACAAAATGTCTTAGATGTGGCAGCAACCACAGAGTCAAAGATTGTACCAAACCCAAAGAAGAGAAACAATGTGCCAACTGTGGTGGTCCCCATATTGCTCTCTACCAGGGCTGCCCCAAAATTCAAGAGGCCAAAAAATCTCTTCCTCCTCAAACTCATAAAACATATGCCTCTGCTATGTCAAACAACACAAACACAAATAGAATCATTGTCTCAAACAAAGTCTCAAATGAAGAAAAACTAAACATTGTCACATTCACTCTAGAAATCATAAATGCTGCTGTTGAGAAAGCTAACATTGAGTTATCAACAGAAACTCTCCTCAATTATGCCATACTCTCTGCTCTCAACCACTTGAACTTCACCGTTACTAAAGACAAGCTCCGACATTCCTTACACCCTCCATCCATATATAGCCCTCCACCCGACAGCAATGATGGATAAGCACGTCTTCTCTACATTAAAGATTGCACCTTAACATTAATGGGATCACATCCAAAATTGGTCGATTTATGCATGACATTTCCTTTTTCGACCCTGATATCCTCTCCATCCAAGAAACTAAACTTCATCCCAACTCACATTTTACTATCCCTGGTTACAACCTATTTACGAGAGATATCTCCACTTCTCAAGGTGGCATTATGATTGGTGTAAAAAATAACCTAGCTGCTATCAATATTACTGACTCTACTTTCAATAACCTCCAATTCCTTGAAGTGTTAATTGCTGGCTTGCACAACAATAACCTCCACATTCTCTCTTACTACAACCCCCCTGGTTCCTCTCCTTCCGATCACGCCATTCTTAGGGCTAAAAACAAAAACACTCTCCTTCTTAATGATCTGAATGTTCACAACACCTTTTTTGGTTGCACTAAAAACATGCCTATTGGTCGAGACTTCTTCAGTTTACTTAATGACAACAACCTTCTTGTTTTCAATACCAACACAAAAACCTGTATCAACCCACGTAATGCCAAGGAAGAGCTCCTTGACTATATTGTCTTCAACAACTACTGTACACTGCCACTAACCTCCACAACCTACAGGTCTTTGACAACATTGCCTATAGTGACCACTAGATTCTCTCTTGCACCTTGTCTCACCAGACCCTTAGTTCTAAGCTCCACACCTTTCGCTCTCCTAAATTCACCACTGGCCCAATTTTCATACTGGCATTGAAAATGTAATTTCTCTCTTTTCAGAAAAATACAAATTTCCTCTCAATAATTTTTCTGATATTGATGAGCTCTCCCACTCTCTTTCCAACATTGTCTTCACTCAATACTGTAACAACACACCTCTCAAATCAACCAAATACAAAAAGTGGAATCGAATAAACGATCTCCTCAATCTTATTAAAGCCAGAAGAAAGCTCCGTAGACAATTTCATCTTACTAGGAACTACTTTCTCAAACACCAAATTAACAAACTCAAAAATGAAATTGACAAAAAAATTAAATTGCAAAAAATTACACATCTCCATAGTGAATATATGAAACTTGACAAAGAAACCGATCCTAAAACATTTTGGAGCAAAGTTAACATCCTTCTCAAGCCTTCTCTCGCTCCACACTTAGGTAACAAGTATACAGTCCTTCTTGATACTGCCGGGAACAAAATCACCAATCCAGCTGACCAAGTCAATCTCTTTGCCTCCACTTTCGCCAATATTTACACTAATCCTGATACCCATTCTTTTAGCAAACATTTAAAAATGAAATTGACGCCTTCTGTGCTAATAATCAATACCAGTTCACTCCTTCACTGCGTGGCCACCTTGATCCTTCCACTCCTCTTCTCTCTCCCATTCATGCCACTGACTGGTTTCTCGCTCTTAAGAAGAGTAACCAGAAAGCCAAAAGGCTTTATGATTCCTTGCTACATGGTTATATTACAACAAACATGAATTATTCACATGACAAGTATAAGATCAACTGCAGTTATTTTTCTTGATACACCACAAGCCTTTAACCCAAAGTGACCTTTATTTTGGCGACCTAAAATGACCGCGACATTTGACGTCCATCAAAACTTAGCAATAGGGATCACCTACCCAGGCCATACAACCCACACATCAAGTACAGTATGAGTATGACATCAGTCAACATTATCCCTGAGCTCCAAGAAACACACAGTAATCAATGCTGCTTCTAGTCTTGCCTGTTGTTAGTTGAATCAAATAACTCAACCTTACCTCATCTGAACTCAGCCTGTCTGCCATATTTACCTCAAAATTCTTCATAAAGGACCAGAATGTTCTTGGGTCTCCATTGTATGGTGGAATTTCTGCCTTAGGTAATTCCAACGCTAACTTGAGACTCAATTTCCTCCTTCAACTTTTTCAATGCTTCCTCCCTCTCCTCAGTATAACGCTTTTGGCATTCCAACATCTAGCTTTCTGCTTGCTCAAATGCTTCATCAGACAACAGCCCAGCCAGATCAGCATGAACCTCTTCGATTGCCTCAAATTGGCGCTCTGCCTTTTGCAAATTTTCCTTTATCGACTCTGCAATAATTTCTTCCTTGTTACAAGTAGCTTTTAACACACTCAAAGTCCTCGTAAGTTGACCCTAAGTTATGATTCCTCCTCAATATTTTTGCTTCCTCCATCCTTTCCGACATTGTGAATATGATTGAAATCACTCCAATTTGATTGTTAATAAACCTCGTTCTGCTACCAGCTGTTCCTCTGGATACTGATATTAACCAAATAAATGACAGAACAGCTGGTTTTTTTTATTTCCTTCATTTTTTTATAAACCCATTAACATTCCAATGCATGAAATATAATGCCTTGTCTATCTGACCCCATGACCCCCCATACCAAGACTATCTCTCTGGACAACTTTATCACACTAGAAGTTACTCACTAAGTTACAAATGCAGTACTGTAGGGAGCAATCCCATTGAGTTAACTGTGTATGACAGAATCAAAAACCGAAATTGCACAATGTAGACCCATATGCATTTGTATGGTAGTTTATAACAACCACAATAATGGTGTCTAGGCTATTATTATTGTTTTATAGTGAAAAATTATCCCTTCCTCTATATTGATAAGCATTAAATTTCACAGGGTCGTGAACCTGTTAATAACAGACAACCTTACAAAGTTTAAAACAAACCTGACCCAAGGATAAGGAACTATGGCAGTTTTAACATTTTTTATGTTTTACCCCATAACCTCATTAATATGCAAGATTTGGACACCAAAAACAATAGGGATCATCTACTCAATATGGGCAACCTACATGCCAAAAATGAAATTACTCAGAGTTACCCTTCTTGAGATAAAATGTTTACGAGCAACCGTCACACACACACATACACCCTTACACACGCATACATACACACACACGACATCAGGACTGCATAGATTCCCCTGCCTACGGCAAGGAATCAAAAACAACTCCTCTCCCGGCAAAGATGTTGTCTTTTATCTCCTTCTGAAAAACTGTCCCAACAATTTCATCTCCCTTACTATCCAGCTCTTTAACGATATCCTTCGCACTGGCTATTTTCCAAAGCCCTGGAAAACTGCTCACACTATCCTTCTTCTTAAGCCGAACACAAACAGCTCTTCTCCTGAAAACTATCGCCCCATCAGTCTCCTTTCAGCTTTAGGCAAAATTTTCGAAAAATCATTGACCACAGACTTAGGCAACATCTTGAAAATAGTAATCTCTTTTCCACTTGTCAATCCGGTTTCTGTGCATATAAATCTGCCCTTAATCCAATTGTCCGGCTTACTGAAAGCGTCAAAATAGCTTTCAAAAAAAGAGAACACACCGTAGGTATTTTCCTCGACACCGAAAAGGCTTTTGATAAAACCTGGAATAATGGCTTACGTTATAAACTGTCCAAATACCACCTTCCTGTCAATTACACACGCCTCCTTTCATCCTATCTTTCCGACCGCACCACTGAAATCTTCCACAACTCCTTTTGCTCCGCCCCCTTTTCTCTCAAGGCGGGGACTCCTCAAGGCTCTGTCCTTAGCCCACTCCTTTACACTCTTTACGTTAACGACATTCCTCTCCACAACCTTCACAATACATACCTGAGTCAGTTCGCTGATGACATAGCTCTTTGGAGCTCCAGTAAATCGTATGTCTGCTGGTCCAATTAATACAACATTCCCTGAACACAGGATTCACCACCAAGGAAACCGTTACCATCATCAATCAGTTAATTATTTTGATCGCCGGGGTTGTTTTAAATGCGGTGAAAGAAATCATTCAGAGGCAAGCTGCCACTACGAAAATAGAATTCAATGTCACAAGTGTCATCGGCTTGGACATAAAGCGTCAATGTGCTGGGCAAATTTTCACTAGGATATTGGCCAAGAAGGGTGCGCCGACATAAATTACACCAAACTACGTACAACCAACTGCATGATTTTTAACAATAAGAGAAGCAAAGACGATTTTAATGTAAGTCATGTTTTACCTACTCTTAACACCCATGATATTTTTAACAATTTTGATATTACGTGTGACAATCTTAGCAAAGTGTCATGCAGTAAACTTGAATGCACAGTCATTAACTAAGAACAGGGGTCAGACAGGCATACATATATGTTTTGTAAATATTCAACACTTGTTTCCCAAAATGGATCAAATTCAAATGTTATTGAACAGAAATCAGTCATATGTAAACGTATTTGCTGTAAATGAAACATTTCTCGATGAGACCTTTCATGATCATGAAATATCTATTCCAGGATACTTTCTCATTAGAAAGGACAGGAAATATAAGCAAGGTGGTGGTACTGCTATAACACGACACACCCTTCGTAAGAAAAACTGAATATGAAGTAGATGATATAGAAGCTGTTTGGGTAGAACTTATCATGCCATATACAAAGAATATATTGATTTGTTTTCTGTGCCATCCACCAAGTTCCAATGCGGATTGGGTTGATCTTTTTTACGAAATGTTTTGCATACCGTATGCTACATGCCAGGATATTATTGTGATGGGAGATTTCAACTTTAATGTAGCAGATAAAAATAAAAAATGGAATCATACTATTGAACAGTTTGGATTGAAACAGATGGTGAATAGTAAAACCAGAGTCACGACTAGTACAGCAACAATTATTGATCATGTCTACACTACTAATGAACACTGTATAACGAATCTAGAAGTATCAATCATTGGTTTAGGTGACCACTATCCAGTATGTTTTACCTGGTGTTCTGTAACAAAGTCTAAGATTAAATCTACTCATCAGCAACACAATGTTATTTCCTATAGAGATGTTAGTCATATCGACGAAACAAGGTTTCTGTATGATCTTCAAGCTTGTAATTGGTCTGAAGTAACTAGCATAGGTCAAACTGATGAAACTCTCTGTGTATGGGAAAGGATATTTAACTCAGTTCTAAATAAACATGCTTCTCGTAAGATAAAGAGGGTAAAACATAAAACACAGCCACCATGGATAGATTCAGTCATCTTAGACCTGATAAGGTCACGTGATGATGCTAAGAAAAGAGATGAAGAACGGTATCGATATCTCAGAAACAAGGTTGTATCTTATATACGAAATGCAAAAAAGGCTTACTTTGAGAACCAAATCAAGAATAATAGGGACTGTAAGACACTCTGGTCTGTTTTAAAAAATGTGCAATCTTTAAATGGTACTGAGCTGGGAAAAACAAATACAAGTGCCGTTAATTTAAATGGGAAAGTAATTACGTCAGGCAAAGAAATAGCTAATGCATTTAATAGGTTCGTTACATCCATAGCAAACGAGTATATATGTCATGAAGAAAGCAATTACCGATGCCCTACTTCTTTAACTCGTCATATTAATGAGAGAATTCCTGATGATGTTCTGTTTCATATTCCCAAGGTTTCTGAAGAGTTTGTTCTTAACTTTTTATTAACTCTCAATGTATCAAAAGCAACTGGAGTTGATGAACTTAGTGCCAGGCTTTTAAAAATCAGTGCTAGATGTATTGCTAAGTGCATTACACATATTATCAACCAAAGTATTGAAACTAGCACTTTTCCGACGAGATGGAAACTAGATAAGTTATTCCAATTCATAAGGGAGATTCAAAGGTAGACGTCAGTAATTATCGTCCGATTTCCATACTCCCTGTTTTATCTAAAGTCATTGAAAAGCATGTTCATGTATCACTTTATAAGTATTTGAATGAGTACAATATATTAAGAAAATCACAATCAGGATTTAGGTCAAATCATTCTTGTGAAACTGCTCTTTTAAAGTTAACTGACGAGTGGATGAAGGCTATTGATGAAGGTAAACTGACAGGTTCTATTTTTCTAGACCTGCGCAAGGCATTCGATTTAGTGAACCATGATATTTTAATAACAAAATTGAAGCTTTACAAGTTCTCACCTGAGGATATGTTATGGTTTAAATGATATCTAACAGAGAGAAAGTGTGTATATAAATGGTTTGACCTCCTCTGTAATGAATGTTTCCTGTGGTGTGCCTCAAGGCTCTATCCTTGGTCCTTTGCTGTTCATTTTATTTATTAACGATTTTGATTTATGTTTGAATCATTGTAAAGCTAACATGTATGCAGATGATACTACATTTTATCTTTCTTCCAATGATTTTAATGAACTTCAGGACAAGCTAGATGAGGATGCAGACAATATTTATAACAGGTGTAAAAATAGTAAAATGGTAATAAATGCTAATAAAACAAAGACAATGCTGGTATGCTCTAAGCAAAGACAGTCAATTCTCGAGAAAAGAGATAGAAGTACTCTGAACACATCCTTGAATAATATCACTCTGAAAAATATTAATTCCGAGGAAATTTTAGGCATTCATTTAGATTCTAATTTATTATGGCATGATCATGTTAATTATGTTTGTCAAGTTATGAGCAGCAGGATTGCCCTATTACGTAGAATTAAGCCTTTGCTTAATGAGGAAACATGTCAACTGTTTTACAAAGGATATATTTTGCCTTTTATTGTTTACTGTTGTCTTGTTTGGGGTGAGTGCACTGATGGAGATGCTAACAGCATTACTAGGTTACAGAAAAATGCTGCAAGAATAATTATGGATGCCTCCTATCATGAAAGATCGGCTACTTTATTTGAAGAATTGAGATGGAAAACTTTCAAAGAGCATGTAAAATGGAAGAGAAATGTGATGACCTTTAAAGCTTTGAACAATCTGGCACCCACGTACATGAATGATATGTTCACCCATATAGGGCCACCGATTTTCCGTGAAAAAAATATCCAATTTCCGTTTTAGCATTTCCAAATTCCGTGAAAATCCGATCAAGCAAATTGTCAAATCCGTGATTTTCCATTTTGCACTGACTTATGTGTTAGGATAGTGAAGCCTAACCAACCCACAAATCCAACCACCAGCCTAATTAGGTCAACACAAGCATTTAATGAACAAAAAGACCAAAAGTTTACTCACGATTGTTTGACTGAAGGTCCTTCAATTAATTTTTGATTATCTTCTATGCCGGCAGTAAATGATCCACATGAAATTAAAAATAACCAAATACGTAGTGTAAATTAATCCGATAATTATTCCACAAGTGAAAGTGATGTCACAACGTTATGATCGTTCGATCATGAACACCGAAACAAAACTTGAAAGTATGGTATGTCGTGTCACATGCACTCACAGTATAACACAGTAGAGAAATGGGCATCGGCAATGTGCGGGACATCACACAGTATCGAGGGAAAACTTTGCATTCCATGATGGTGTAACATACGCTAGCTATTCACAAGGCTAGTTTTGTGTAAATCGTATAAAGTTTCTCAGGCCTAATCGTTACGAAATTTGAGCAGACCTAGCCTAGGCTAGGCTGGTACTAACATAGTAGCCTAAATGTGCAACTCCTACTTAGTCCAACAAACATCGAAGGGGTGATGTTTTAACAGTTTTTTTATTGGATTGTAGGCAGCCAGAGACTTCAGGGTGGTGATACACGAATTTTTAATTTTTTTTTTTTCATTTTTCCATTTTGATTTCTGTAGCATTGTAAATGATTTTTGAAGTTCCGGGATTTTCCGTGAAAAAAAATCAAAATTCCGCGATTTCGTGACAACTTCCGTGATCGCGGAAAATCGGTGGCCCTACCCATACCGCAGAAGTTCATGATTATCCTTTATGATCTACCACATCCAGAAACTTGTTTATTCCTAGGGGAACCTCCGAATATCATAAAAAATGATTTAGATACTTGGCCATAATGGAATGGAATAAATTACCTATACAACAAAAGAAGCAGGCACACTAAGCAGATTTAAATGTCTTTTAAGCAATTTGTAACTTTATCCCCGTTTTATTATTCATGATGATATGTTTTATGATGCTGTTATTAACCTTTACAACCCATATATGCTTATTCATTTCATGCTCAGATTATCTTCTACCCATCTTAGTCGCTTTTATGTAATGTATTTGTTAACCTCCTTTTAATGTTTCTGAATTATGTTTAATGTTCTCTCATTTACATTTGTTTAAAGATTCTATTTTATATTAACATTTGCGCATTTTGGTTTAAATTTTACATAAACGTCCTATTTTAGCTTCTTATGTAATCATTCTCTACGTTGTATATATATTTTTGTAACCATTGATTATCTTTTAAATTTGTTCTTTTATTGTTTTATGAGGGCCTCATGTAAGATTAGCCTAGGCTAAATGAGTCACCCTCTTTAAATAAAGTTGAATAAATAAATAAATATGTTAAGTCACAGTAATGTCAGAAACTCCTGACAACACTGTACCATATTAGGCCACACTTACTGTACCTCCATGATTAATAATGTCAGCTGTGAGTAGTAGGCCTACACTACATTTATCAATTTACAGTAATATGTCAATGACTCACTCAGTCATTTCTGCCTGGGCTTGAATGAAATTCTCTACTAGCTTTTGTTCATGTTGGCAAACCTCCTCGGGATCAACATTGCATAGCTCTGCCAGTTTGTAGATCAAGACCCTCATCCTCGCATTGTAACTCCCGCATTTGAGAGCCAGGTCAAGGAAATCCTGAATGGAGGGATAATGAGAAGCTAACAAGTTTCTAAAAAACATAATCTAGGACTTCTTGACATGCACATATTTGTCAAATTTTCTCTAAACTTTCAAAGAAAACAAATTCAAATCCCCTCACACTGATCATGAAGACAAAGGCCGCTAGACTATTCCATGAAACGTACAGTAACTCCACACCCTACTGTACACATAAGCACACTCTATATAGTTTTAGATCACTTCCATTTTGGATCTCTGATAGCCAGAAAATCATACAGTACATCTGTTTTACTTTTACTGGCAACAGCTAGATGACTCAGACTTGTGGTAGCTTCACATGAAACTATTAGATGTGACTTCCACAGGTCCTGAACAAGGCTGTGGTTTGTCATACTGTGCATAGTTAAAATGCAACACAAACTAACACATAGATACCACACAAAGAACAGTTTTGCAGGCCTTGAAATAATTTTTCAAATTTTAATGACTTTAAGAGGTTTCCCATTCCCATAGCATCTCTGGACCACATTTAAATCAGGATATAAATGGAATGAAAATTTTGGTAATGTAATTACCCCAGGCCAGTTCTTTAATTTATGTCTCACTAAATTTTACAAATAACGTAAAAGTAAATGGTTCTTACATCATCTCTGTGAGAAATACTTTTCAAGTTGATGGTAATAACATAATAAGCACCATTCTTAGAGGACTTACATCCCCCACAGTACCATAATTTGATCTGCATGGTGAATTTTTTCAACTTATTACATTAGCCTATAATTCCTAATTTTAGTCACTAATTTCCTTCACAGATGTCTACAACACCACCATAGATAAATTCAATGACAAATGGACTCAAATACAGTACATATGGTTTGTTGTGTTTTCTACATACCAACAACACAGTGCACTGGTCTTCTTAGGAGTCCAATCAAACCCCTTCACAGGCATCACATACTGTACTTACTTGTGTATGCTCTCCTGCACCCTTTTGAAAATATGTGGATAACACTGCTTTAGGGCCTAGTTTTCCTCCACTTAAAACAGGCTGTTTAGAATTGGCATATGAGTATGGCAAAACAGAATATCTCATAAGAACTACGTACATGAAGAAGAAGTACATTCTTGGTCAGACTTGGGTATTCTGTCAATTTTTTGATGTACAACGCCTGGTTTTCTTGATCTGCGAGTTCCTCCATCATATTTTCCATCACATGCAGTGAATCCTTGGGCAGTTTCAGATGTTTTCCCAACTTTTTTATTAACTCCTGTCTCCACTTCCTGTAGAGGTAATTTTGAACAAAGACATCTGTTCACTGTTCAAGGCTAAACATTGCTGCAATTTCTTTTATAACATTAACACTGAGTTCAATATACAGGTATGTATTCATTAACAGTTTATACTGTTCTAATGTTTTCCCTGAGCTATGAGCTATGACATAAGGGTCATTAGGCTCACCATCCTCAGGTCTACAGACACATGAACATATCCTAGCAAATTTCTATCAAAAGAATAGACACTAGATTTCATTTGCCATCAATGATACAATAATGCCGGCATTCATGAAGTAAATAGCCAGTGGCACAGTCCAACAAACTTGAATGCATCCTGCCCCTATAAGTATGCTTGAAATACATGCATAGGTTTATTAACAACTATTACTATCAAAGCCTTGATTATACAATTGCACGATTCACAGTTACCGCTTAACGTGCCTCGATCATGGCTTGTGTAAGTCTATGTGTAGCCTTTCAACATTTGGTTTGTGTCTGTTGATATGATCAACGTGAGCCTAGTCTGCAGCGGCCTACAGTGCATCCTAAAGGCAGACCTTTGCTTCATTCTGTGATTGGTTACACTTACTCACCTGTGCCATTCTCCAGGGTACATTAAACCAATGGTGATTGAAACTGCTCCTATGTAAGAAAGTTTTCCTACATCTCCTAAGACTTCATTTATTGGTTTCTCATCTTGTGCTTTGGCAATGCCAGCATCAGTCTCTTCTTTCTTCTCCGCCATTTTGCAGCTCCTTTCAGAACTTGGACAAGAGGAAGAGAAAACAATTAACACATGGATATATATTTCCCATATGGGGTAACGACAAGTACTGTATTGTTGTACAGTAGGCTACTGTGCTCAATGGAAATGTTTTATGAATTGTGACACGTACATTCCAGAAGAACGTACAGCACCTAGTGAATGCTCATGTCACTGTCTTCTACAGGACTACTAAGCACTACTTTTCTGAACGGTCTCCTAAGTTAAGAATAGTTCACTTACCTTAAAACACAAAATAAAGAAAATTTCCCTCGTGATTTCACAAGTTTTGATCCAGTTTGCATTCAACTGTGTGGTTTGGTCAATCCAGCACAGCCAGGAATGAGTTATACTGTAATATCTGAACCAGGTTTTTTTTACTCAAAGGTTGTTTCCAAATTTGCATCTTTCGTTTTTGTCATCATACATAAGAGATTGGCCAGTTTCTATATGCACTCCAAAGACATATTTAAGTGCATGCATAAATGTACTGTATGGTAGACAGGGAAGAGGTAGGCAGGAGTATCAATGCAAGTGGGGCATATATTTACATAGCTCCCAAGTACAGAGATGCAAGACATGGATCCATCTCTGACCTATCCATCGGAGGAGCTCTGGTCTGGAGGAAGGGTATAATAGGAAGGACCAAAGGAGTGCCCATCTTTAACTTTTTAATAAACACATGAAGTGTCTGCACACTTTTTAGGCAAATAGGCCTACGAATAATGTCAGAATTAAATTACCAAAGAAATTCAAAAATGATTTACAATATTTAGCATCATTTTTTTGAAAAAGGAAGTTTTATGATATTTTAATTGTCATGATGTCTGTACATCAAAAGATTTAGATTTGCTTTATTTTTGTAAATAGTTTGAATCATGCAGGTAGCATCCTGTAACAAGCACCATGTCCTAGATTTGTGTAACATTAGGCTGCGAATTTAAAAATATCCTATGTAACAAGTTTTTGAATAGTGCTGATATTTTATCACATTACGTCACAAACACAATCAGGTGGAATTTCCATGTGAAAAAAAAATAGGGCATTCTACGTGTTATGACCCTTCCATGAAAAAACATTGGGAGGGGGGCAATTTCATAAAGCTTCGATCACACAGGCCACACCCATAGCACAGGCCTTGTCTTACATACATACTACTGTACACTTGCATTGTAAAGATGTAGATGGTGTGCTGCAGGTGAATGCTCTTAGCAACTGACAGACAATTCCTAGCATGCATTGAAGGAAAATTGCCACCACCTGTCCAAATGATGACTCAAAAAAGCTAGAGTTCACTTGACTCCTGGTTCAAATGGCCATGGTTGGGAGATAAATTCTGTTCCTTCACTACTACTAACAGCTACAGGTGTGTCAACTTGTTATGTTATTTAGGGGAGAAGGGGTGCATCAATAGACTAGAAGATTGCTGATTCAAAATTTACCACTTGTCTAGTATTCCCTAAAGTGCACCCAAATTAAAGTAAGTTGTGCTGACTACTTTCACCACTTCAAGTTCTACAGTGATAATAATATTCTGTAAACCATAATTGATCCATGTACATATTAGGCCTATCGGGTCATGCACTTTCATTTCAGTCAAGATTACATGTTACACTTACAGATGTCACATGGCTCATTGCTTTCATTTACAATGCTTTGTTGATGCAGGCCTAACATTAACAGACATAGACTGTTCTGCCTAATTCTAAACTTATAGCCCCAGACGGCTACAAGAGTTAGCTATCACAACCGCAGCTAAATGTTTGTTGCAAAATTCAAGACTGAACAGGCTAGCCCAATCCCATACAGGCCCCTTGGCGTAACATAAGTTCATATCGATTCAGCTAACCTAACTTGCCATAGCCTAATATTATGCCAGAGTCAAGTGAGCCGCGCTTTCAGCCGCACATTGGAAACTATCTGTTGTAAGATAGCATGCTGAAGTTAGCGGTCACAAAATGTGTTGTCGTAAGCGTGCGTTCATTTTGCTACAAGTACGGAGGCCTATAAACGGTCTGCAATCTTGATCGTCGCGGTGTTTGTGATTAATTGTGACAATTCTTCCCGTTTCGCCTGAAAATTGGTTCAGGTTAAGGGGTTTTTAATTCCTTGCCAAAGGAATCAAGAATATTCGCATAGATTCGAAGGCAGGCAAGGAATCTATGCGATAGTGATGGCGTATGTGTATGTATGTGTCCAGAGCCGTATATGGGGCATTCCACAGTAATTTGGACATGAATGTGTAAATTTCAAATGGAAAGTATCCACCTGTGATTAGTCAATTATCCAAGTGCACAAGTCATAGTTCCTAGTGGTAAACTTTTTTGGTGGAAAAAAATCACTCTTATGGTAATTAATTAATAAACAGAGTAAACGAACCCGGGAACAGCGTCGCGGACGGGACATTACCCTTCCTGGTAATACAGAATGGGACAGAAGAGGAATGGTATAAAAGTAGTCAGGACATATTTGGCATGTTATAGGTTACATCACGAATCAATTTCAAAGTTTCTGCTGTACTGCTAACTGATACTAATTAATTAGTTAAAATTGAATTGTCCCGTCCGCAACAATTTCAACACGATTTTTAACATTATTCAGCAATAATTGGTTCAATTCCTTCTTTTTTGAGAATTCTCTTTCTGGCCTCAATGCAATACCCCCCTGTGTCTTCCTTTTGTCCACTGTATTCATTTAACCGGAGTAATTAATTAATGAAAAACTGTCGCGGACGGGACATTTTGTCGTGGACGGGACATTTTTCAGTGACATTGTACACATTGCAGTACCTTCATCTACTTCCTACTTCCACATATCATTCTTTAATCAAGGTGAGATTTGACAGTTTATTCTGAAAGTCTCATGGGGTCCACACTGCAATTCTATTACATAATGGCACCTGGACCTGCCTTTGTGAGTTTATTTTTTGCAAAGCAACTTGAGATTAATAGGAGTGAGTCATGGTCAATGTGGTTTATTACAAGGTTCACCAGTTCTATTGTGTAGAATCACAATCATGATGGAGTGTAGAAGTTACTGAATATATGTGTGCTAGTATTAGAGTAAGATGCATGTGATTTGTAGGCCTCGGCTAGTTTACTGTGGATCTAGGTTATTCATTGTACAGACGATAAATTGTTAGTGCGCATGAATCAAGGTCTAGGCCCTATGCTTTATATAATTCACACTTGCATGCATGCCTACACAGGGTTCTTAGGGGGTGCAGAGTGCTTGGGGTTGTCTTGAATATATAATCTCTTTAAAGTAAAGGCCTGGACCCTACAACTCCTCACTACTGGTTTTGGCTCTTAATTTTGCCATTGAGACATGGTACCAGTATGCCAATTCCTACTGTTGCAATAGGGTGAAGGGTTGGGAGGGGGCAGGGGAGGTGGTTGAACATATATTCTTGTACAGTATTTGCTTAGACCCCATGAGTCCACACTGTTGTTCATTGTTCATGTTAATTCGACCAAGGGAGATACTGTATGCACAATTTGTGTAAATCAATGCTGTCCCGTCCGCGACATTGAGAAATGTCCCGTCCGCGACCCTGATTTATTTTTTACAACATCAATTTCACAGTCTAAAGAGTAGTCTCTTCAAATTTTCATGACAATTTGTAATAGGAAAGTGGTTCCTAAATATAACTTGCTGACCAAACCCACCTTACCCAACCCACATTCAGAGCATTTCTAGTTTCACTTTAACCCTAGAAAATCCATGTCCATTTTCTGTCCCGTCCGCGACGCACACTAACGAGGCTATAATTACATGATCTTTTATGTTATTACTAAAATGGAGACGGTTTAAGGTTATTTCAGGGAGGCTGATTCTGAATAAATATATTACACAACCATGGAAATCACCTATTTTGAGTCAGTAATGTTTAAATTGTGCAAAATGTCCCGTCCGCGACAGAGAAATACCATGGAATTCCCCATATATGGATTTGTATGTGTCTACGGTACGGTATATGTGTGTGTAAGTGACGCCCTAGCTTGTAAACACGATACCTCAAGAAGGGAATGGTGCTTGAACTTCAAAGTTGGTGCGTCGGTAGTCCATTTTTGTAGATGATTCTTATTGTTTTTTCACGGAGGTCAAAGGTCATTTGAGGGTACCGGAGCTTTAAAGGCTGTATTACATCACGCTAAGCTATACTTTTACCTCCAGGAAATTCTCAACTGGTTCTAAGTTACAGTACTCTTAGATTGACAGCAAATTCGAAAGACGCAGAGCAGCTGGTATTACACAGCGTACACAGGGATCCATTGTTTTGATTACACACGTTAAGGAATTTAAGACAGGCTGAGGGAGGGGCTAGAGGTACAGTTAGTAGGTGGTTGGGAAAGTTGAAACTGTCTGGGGTGATGAGTTTTTGTCTTTAAGTATGAAAAACTATTTAGAGAAGTATCCCAGCAACCAAATGTTGCTGGAACTTCAAACTCTTATCATTGGTAGCACTTGATGAATGGACGATGTGTAGCAATTTTTTATGGAGGTCAACGGTCAAATGTGGTCAATAGAGGACATAGTTTGAAAAGTTTTTACACACGGTACATCAAGTAGGGAAAGGTGCTCTTACTTCAAAGTTGGTGTGTTGGTTGTTCACTGTCAGTAGATGATCCCCATTGTTTTTCATGGAGGTCAAAGGTCATTTGAGGTCACCGCATTTATTATTATATATTACACTATTGTGTTGTTTCATAGTTTGCACAGTTTGTCATCAATACTAAATAATGCAGCTCAAAGAACTGGTGTCAGCTTACCTTCTATGTACGACAATGTGATGATATCTGACTTGTAACAGACTTCAACTTGAATAAATAGAAAAGCTGTGAAAAGACAAGATAAACATTTACAGCGTAATTTCTTCTTTGATTGGGTTACCATGCATTTAACAGAATGGGAGAGGGTTGCTGAGAATGTCCCCACAGAATTGTATGCATGCGTATTGTAATGGAAGCAATTGAACAACGAAAATATCAGTCCATCGTCGCTATATTAACCCGTTGAATTGTTAGTGATATGTAAATATCATCTCAGAAACGACTGCATACAACTAGTTTTTAAATTTTGAAAAAACATTATTTTATAATTTCCCATGTGACAAAAATGTTTTATGCGGCTCAAACTTGTAATTATTCTTCCCAATTATGTGTCAGTCATTAATTATGTTGAAAGAAGTTAATATTCTGTTTTTACAGAACTGTTCAACTTGTTCACTTTACGGTACCTTTCGTACTGAGTCACACGTACATTCTTGTCATGTCTTTTATTTGAAAACTCCAGATATGCTGATCATGTTATCACGTTTTCATTTGTTTCAATATCATTTCAATTGTCTACAACATGTTTTCACTCTAAATTTTGTAGGTGTACACTTACATATAGCACAGATGTTGCAGTCTTGTCCAACCATAGTAAGAACGTCAGCGAAATGTATACACTGAGGTAATATTTCTCTAACTCTATACTCACGGTATATTTCTGTTCGTCGTCCATATTATCTTCCAATTATGGTCGGAGATAACATGTTGGATTGATTCTTCCAAAATCCGTCAGTATAATACGAATGTGGGAGCAGTCCGTGCTTATACAGGTGATATTAGTATGTCTTTCTTTTGGTGTTGAAGAAATGTTGATTATAAATATTTTCCTTCCCTGCAATGCTTCTGCATTAACTTGCTACATCGGTTCGGTGCTCCATGTGAGTTTGCTTGGTCTGTATAAGTTGCAATGACGCATAGAATGACAATCACTTCAAGTATACAACGCAAGAATGCATACTGTCTCTGCTATCGGACCACCATGCATAACTCTACTTGAGCAATTCGACTGTAGATTTCGAACATCTTACCGAGATAGCGACGCATCGTATGATGAAGTTGTTTGATCGTACCATAGCATATGCAATGTAATGCATATAAGCCTTCATGGAAATGTGACGTCATAGAGGTTGACCACGCTTGGTGCGATTTACCTGGCAGTCACTATTTCTCTTGAAATCCAGGTAGAATTACCATGTCTTCGAAAAATATATCATGAAAAATGGACAATCAATATCATCATGTTAATGATTCTGATGATTCGTGTATGAATATAAAAGGTAGCCTAGCTGCGTACAAGCGAAATCCATAAAAATGGATAATCAGTGCAATTTTCATTTATGGTCGCTTCACATAGGGAGAAATACGCTGAATCCTGTCATTCTCGTTGAATACTTTCCATCTCGTTTCGGGTAAATCCTCCAGAAAAAAATTTCTGAGTCCTCTTTGATTCCAATATCATCAAAACTTTGTGATCGATCATGAATGTAATGTGATTCACATGTTCGTGTTTCACATAAAGTACAAGCATTCCATATATGCACGGTCAAGTTACAGTTTCAACGCAGTTGCAACTTTAATGTTGATGCAGTATAACAAGCAAGTATATCTTAAGTCGTTTCGTCCGTGAATACTGTTCAGTTTGTCAAGATCAAATGCGAAGTAAGATGGAAAGTAAAAAAAATAATAATAAATGAAAAAAAAATAATGACATTTCACGAATTCAGAATGTAAACGTCCAGTGACACAATCAATCTCGTTGATCATCTTTGGTAAAAGAATGTTGTTGGTCAATCTCTCACATCCGATACCTACTGAAGTTCATCCCCCATAAAGGAACTGATTAAAATATATTCGTATTGATGTAAAGTGTACTTATTGCTAAATAATTTTTTTTTTTCATTTGACTCCTGTTTGACTCGATCTACTTATTTTCTATATAGGCTACAATCTTTGTCAAATTTGCATCATAATTTATATAGCTTTCTCTTTTTATACTTCTATGGTCTGCACATATCGAAGCCATGTAGAGTGTTGTAAATGATGGTGCGTTTCGCTGGAACATCGACGAGGGATTCTATCCTTTCTCCAAATATTAAAGAATTTGCATAAAGAAGTACATACAGGCCACAGTCGTTGCCCGTTTGTTGAAATGGAAAGTTGATTCTCGAAGTCGTCTTAACTGTCCATTTATGCAGGCATGTGAGAGGACTTCCTTCTAATAGAGATCTATTTTCTATAAACCTAGTAAAACGTTTTATGTCGTCACTGGAAGTGCAGTCCTTGAGTGGATCTAGAGAATATAAGGTTTTGGTTTCTAAATTCGCTGCTAAGAGAATCCAGTGGAAACCATTCTGGTTTATGGGTATAAGAATCCATCTGCAATCAACTAATCTCTGGTTTTTATACCACTTTCTAACTTGAAGATCTTCAGAACTTTTGGAGCTCATGTGAAATGTATTGCATATAAATACATTAAAACCAGTCACCTGCGTTTGCAGGAATTCAAAATAATCGTTAATTACTATATCATTCAACCATGAATCTCGTAGCAGTGTCTCGTACCGGTCGTGACCGTCTGTTACTGAAGAGTGGTCATGCTCATTGGATATTATTTCATGTATAATACTATGAGTTTCTCCCAGATTACTTTGCTGACTGATGTTCCTTGCCTTCTTTGCAAGTATTTCTGGCGGGGTTCCAGTCTCTTCCTCATCGGACACTTTTTCTTTTTTTCGTTTTGAGTGGCATGTCTCATGTTGTTCGCGGCGACGCTTTTTTGACTGCACCTCTCCGTTTGATTGTGTTTTACGTCTTTGTTTCGCTGGAGATTTCCCTCTATTCTCATGTATACTTCGTTCCTTCGACTTGTGGTCAGTGTATTTTGAGCTCTGTTCCTGCTTCTGTTTGATTTTCATTTCAATCTTTTTGATGATACCAGTCTCCGATCTTGACTTCATTTCACGTTTTGTATCTCCATCACTTCTTTTCCACTTCTCCTGTACTAATGTAGTGGCTCTTTTTCCTGCCTTTCGTCTTTTCTGTACCCGATGTTGCAACACGAATTTTCTTTGGTGGGCTTTTACTCCCATGTACATTTTTTCTAACAATTCATCAAGTCGGAGTCTATAGTTGGCCAACGTCGTTGTCTTGAAGATTTTGTTCCATGACTCGATGTAACCTTGGGTCCGTGGAGGATTTCGTATAAAATATCGGTGGGTATCGTAGTTTAAGTTATCGTATCCTGTTGAATGTCGCGTAAGGTCTCCAAGCATGAGCGTTGACCAAATTGGTACAGTAGGAAGTAGATACTTTAACATTTTATCTAGTAGTTGAATCCCTCTAAATTTGTTTGCTTCAGGTGTTGTGTCTAACGATGCACCAAATTCGTTTGATTCAGACTGCAATGCTTTTCTAGCCTTATCATCCACGTTTACATTTAAGGATTTAAAATTGGACATTTCTTGCATCAGTGCTTCCTCTTCAGTATACCTTGATGTTTCCTGTTCACTGGACTTGTCACTTGTAAGCTCTGTTTCTCCTTCATCTGGGCTTCCTTTGTCGTCATCTACATTCGCATCTTCCTTTTGTCTTGACTCTGGATTTAACGCAGCGCTGAGGATGGTCTTGGTATGCAATTGGCATAATTGAGTATTGTGCATACTACGAAGAGTTATACACATGGAAAAGAGTAAACTTTTGTAATCTGCTAGAAGGCGCACTCCAGCAAGTAAACGAAATATATGGAATGCAAACCATAAGAGATCTTTCTTATAATATTTTCGACAGTACTCCTTCCCGTCTTTCATGAAATGACTGTAGCCAGTGTGTATTATCATCCCATTCAGGTCTCTTGCAGATGCCTCGCCATTAACAATTTTCCAACATCTTTGTAGGTACTGTTGGATAGTTTCTCCTGCGAAGGGAGAAACACTTTAAGGGATGATATGAGTAATGGGAGGCTACGGTCACTTGAGATTAGACAAGGAGTGACGATTTTATCGAAGCCAAACATACTCTTCTCTTTATGTCGAAATATCTGAAGCCAGTTCGATATCGTTGGCTCTGACTGGTTTGCTGTAACAAGCTCAGTCAGTGGGCATGGTGTACTCTTCAGGTGATCTTCTTGTCGTCTTTGGTTCGGCATTACTACAGTATAATAAAGATATTGTTTAGTGCCTTCCTTCCAAGCTACGGATCCCGTTGCGTCACAGTGCAATGGTACTGTTGATGCCATCTCATGAAATAACCGGATTCCAGCGTCTGTAAACGCAATTACATGGCTGGGAAGGACGGATATTTGTCTGATGTAATTCTTTAACCCCAACTTTTCCTTCATGACGAGACTGGTAATGATGTCTTGGTCAGACTGTAGTTGGCGTCGGCCTTCATAGCTTATCTGCTTAAAGATGGTACTGTCTGAGCCTATTCCAGTCAAGTTTCCACTGGCGAAAATGCTCGAATCCGTTTCTTTTAGACGTTCAACATGCTTTCGGGATGGACAGCGGTTGCTCCATAACTCATTGCGCAACTTTTCTTGTTCATCTGCTCGGACAGGGCGATGCGCCATTTCATCGGTTTTGTGTTTGATCCTGCCATGATACTTCACATTGCATGTCAGGGTTTCATCCATTGACAGTGTAGCAGATACGGTGCATGTCGGACGTCTACAGCAGTATGCACTGGCAGAAAATACGAAACCGGGGGGTTTTCTGCTACAAATTTTGGAAATTCTGTGTTTTTAAACATTAAGGTACAGAAAGGATTTGATTTTCGAAGACCTTCGTAAAACACATTTACCCATTGTAGAGGTAATGCCGTGCCTTTTTGTTGATTTCTCATTTTTTTCCAAACGCCTTCGTCTACCTGAAATGATGCAGATGTTGGAATTACAGCCTCAAAGTACTTATTAAATATTGCAGAGGAACTGAGATCAGCCAGTGTTGCGTTGGTAATAGAAGTTTCTGAACTTACGTCTGTGGTCTTTCTCCCGGAGCAGTCAGTTTCATCGTCTAGAGCTATTTTGTGCATTTGTCTCATGTTGCTGCCTTTGTCATCTCCAATGAGTGGTTCTATGCAGCTGATGTCATCAAATTCTGCTCCGTCGTCTCCGAAGTTAATAAATTGATCCTCAATGGGCTGATGTTGATCTGTTTCATTATCATTCTTAATTTCACCATCTTCGTTATAAGGTCGGCATACGTCTGAGGTGTTGCCATCAACACTTGATTCCGCTACATGACTCTGTTTTAGCTCATATTCAGGTGATAGTTCATAAAATAGCATGATGCCATTGGTCGCAATATCAGTGATTGCGTGATCAATACTACAACCTGCCACTTTATCGTCATTTATGTGAATAGCTTCGCTGTCTCTAAGTATGTATGTATAATAATGGCCGCCTCCATCCGTTCCTTGGTGAACCACGGCAGATTTAAGGTCATAGAAACTAACAGGGAATGTTTTGTCTGCGAAATGAATATCAGTGGCTGAAATCTTCATACTATGTATATCATGTATTGCAGCATTGTTTTTACTGCCGTCCGGTTTCGTACTGTTTATGTGTATTACTAGTCAAGGAGGTAACTTGGATATCTCGTGAGTGTATCCTTTGAGTTGTTCTTCGTGACATTGTGAGCAACGAACCCATCGCGAACTTCATCTCCGAATATTGCAGCAATATTCTGTACAACCTCCGGACTTGTGGGAGTGATGCTTAGCATTGGTTGTGACTGCTCACGTCTGTCCTCATATCCGCAATTCAGACAGGTTGCTATCTCCTTCATAAAAGTTATGGTAACTGGGGCGATCGAATTTTGAACATATTCGTCATGTAGTTTGTCACTAATGCAAGCAGAAAAAAATTCATGGGCATCCTGCTGATTGCGACAATTTTTAAATGGACCACCTACATTCTCGGCAATGATCTTGAGAGCTTTCCTCACGGTGCTGTTGCCAATAGGGCGGCAGTTGTCTTCGTCCAGATTCAGCCGAAAGCGTCCTAACATGTTCCCAACAGCACCTCCAGCTTTTGATGTTAGTCTGTTTCTGAGAATCTCACCAATGTGTGTCCAGTTTACTGCTTGAACCGTCGACGAAAACCAGCAAGAATTACCGATATTATTAATCCCACGGAATACCGTGGGCATGCACTTCTTACATCTAAATGGATTTTTATTTACGATGTCTGTTTTCTGGGGAGACAAAGACAAACCTACACATTTAAAATGATACCACTTCTGGCAAATATCAGACTGAACATAGGGGCTACCATCGTTGATTTCATTGCATATGCATAATCTGTCAGACAACTGGATATTCTTGTTAATTTCATGTTCTACTTGCATCGACTGTGAAATCCCGTCATCCGCCTTGTTCACGAATTCGTTGGGACCATCCAATGACCAATCGACCACCTCCTCCCTCAGGTGTCGTGAGTCCGCGAATTGAACGTCTTGGGCCTCCTGAATGTTACTCCACTTTCCAATTCTGACATCGTTTCTATACTTATTATAAAGGCGTCGACCGAGTTTCAGCACTTTTTGATTTATGCTCACCGGTACCTAAGAGACTCAGTACTGTTTTGTACCATAGGCTGTAATGACGACGGTAAGAATTCGCTGTCTGTACCTTTGATATTGTGTCACTGCAAACTGCCGAAAGATACGGAAATAAGAAGCAATATGGAAATGTTTTGAAACAATTTTCGTTTGAACAGTTACTTCAGTACCGTTCTTTATGTCCATGACGTTTGGAGTACTGTACTATATTGGCAAGAACTAGCAGACGAAGACACTTGCAGGACAGACCATATTCAAAATATTTCGTAAATCGATATAAAAAAACCCAACATTATGCCAACAACTGTCAATCTACTCTGTCACTTCGTATGTAAATACTGATCGCTTAAAAATATCGAAAAGTATGATCACCGTATTTTAAAAAATATGGATATATTACTTAAATATTTTTGAACTCCGTTGTAAATATAACCACCATCGACCTACCCCCCCCCCCCCCCCACACACACACACTTCAAAGGAGACCAAACCTATTGTCAAACAACTAGCACTCATTAAAACTGCATCAAACCATTGTGTTTAAGCTCAGTCACTGCGGTAAATTTGAAGGTTACAAGTCGTTTTGACCACTTGCAAGTTCGCCACCAACCAATTCGCCCCGATCGTATCACCGCTTGCAAGTTCGCTCCCGAAGTGGAAGTCGTAAATCTAGTGAAGTTGGTTGCTGTAATTATAATTTGCTATCGTAACATTAACTGTATGTTTACTATGATATGTGCCTAGTTTATATACGTACTAAATGTAACAGGAAGAGACATACTCTTGGGAAGTTTCTCTTTAGAAAAGCAAAGAATACAAAAACGTATCAACGCAACAGAAGGGAACTTGTCAACACACTTCATGCAATAATTGGTGTATGCCATATGCTCATTAAATCTTATCCATCTGGGATTTATCGTAACAATATAAATCATAAACAGGAGGGCTAAATGAGCTACTTCGGAACTCGACACAACTATTACAGTAGGCTATGTGCAAACAGCATTGTCGTGCAGTTCAGTGCACTGTGGATGTAGCACACGCCTTCTTTGATCCACCGTGTGGGTATTTATCAAATATACCAAAATGAAGGGAGGGTTTAATCCTCTACTGGACTGTATAGTTTGACGATTTCACAAACAGTATAAGAACAGAAAGAGAACAATCCTATGCCGCCCTTCGAAGCCGCTCTTGAAAACGCTAATTCTAAGTCCCGGGCGAACTTAGCTACCGAATCGCTGGCTTCCTGCTCCATACCCCAGAAGCGTTGGACTAGGGAAGTACCGTCTTCCACCGCGCCATAGAATCCGTCTAATTTATCGACTATGGCGTCAACGGAGACAGCATCCACCATACTGTCCGCCACCTCACACGCATCGCTGCGGCGAGACCTCCTAACCAAGGTAAGCAGTAGGCTTTCCTTATACGCGCCGCTCGCGCGCAGCTGCATCACTTCCGACTTCCACTGTCGAAAGGTGACCGCCCCCGGCCCCTTACTCTCCTCTCATGAAAACAACGAAATACGGGGCAGGTACGCCGCACCCTCCCGTACGACAGGATGGTGTGTTGGAGTAGTGTCGGGGGGGGACCCATAGGGGTCAGTACAGGTGGGGATTCCGGAGCCTCTGGGGGTTCCACCCGATATCCCAAAAGGACTCTACTGCTTTAACAAGTTGACCCCTCAACTTCTGGTTTTCGCCTACATTAAATTCTTTTAGGACTTCTGATAATCCTTTAACTGGGTCTGTCGTATCTATGCCGTCTACCTTATCCATACTGGGAAATTCATAACCTTAAACAAGCAATTCTTTCGTAAAAATATAAGCCTAACAACAAGTCGCCTAAACGATACGAATCAAATGTAAAATACGGTTAAGTTAAAAGACAATAGCTTAACGTGTAACATAAAATCAAATTATATGTCTTCGCACAATGTATACAGTATAGTTCTCAACTGGAAATCGAAACCATGCAGTCCCTAATATCGGGCGCCGATGTAGCACACGCCTTCTTTGATCCACCGTGTGGGTATTGTATTTATTAAATATACCAAAACGAAGGGCGGGTTTAATCCTCTACTGAACTGTATGGTTTGACGATTTCACAAACAGTGTAAGAACAGAAAAAGAACAAAGTTAAAAGTCAATGGTCTAATGCACATTACAAAAAACCAACCGGAACAGGTTGAAAACAAAGATTCCACTTGTGAAATTCCCCCTATTTATACGTATATGTGTGTTAGATCAATGGCATCACATAGGTGCAGTTTGCAGCGGTGTTCAAGTGAATCGCCCTACCCCACCCCCGACCCCAAGAGCTGCCCGAGACCCGCACTAGCTGTTTGTCCCCTGGAAGAACTCATCAAGACTCAAACTGGTGTCATTTTCTTATGACGAATGAACATTTTTTTTTTTGCATTTCTTTGATTAAATTGTAGATAAAAAAAGTTATTTTCCTTCCTTACTATGTGTCCATTTTTTTGTCTTTTTTCCCTATCATTTTCTCTTTTTTTCTTATTCGCCTATACCTTCGTTTGTGCCCACTGTAAATGGGAGTTGCGGCTGCTCTTCCATGTCACCACCCCTCCACTCCGGTACTGTGTGTGATTGTTTGGAACAAATTTATTACTATACCTAAATTATGACCACTCCTGTTACTTACACATCGCAATTACATGAGCAGATATATTTGAAACTTTTCACCCTATATTGTCCTGTGGCATACAAAGAAAGTAGTTTCCACAACACGAGTTAACAAAGGGAGGCATGTTTCACTATAAATTATATATGTATCAGCAATGCAGTTTTTACTTGATAACAATGACTATTCGTCATCTGTCAATGATCAATACATTTGTGATTTTGAAGGGTACATCCACAAGGCAATAATTATTCAAGTTTCAAATGGAATTGTCATGAAAAGTGACAAACGTTTCGAATTTTTTACCCTCACTTATGCCGAGGTGTGTGGATGTGAGTTCACCATTACTAATCTGGACTAGTTTCTGGTCATAAATTCTCAAAAACCAAATTGAATCGTTTATTACTCACTCACCGATGTTCATTTGTATGTTCACTGTATGGGGATCCTCCGAGTTTGGCCATTTGTTATTATTACTATTATTATATATTATTCCATGTGAAGGAAACGCAACAGATTTGGAAAAAGTTAGTGAATTTCATAAAACAAATCTATGTGCAACTTCAGTTACAGAAAAAAAAAATTACACATTTTCAGAGACGGACTCAACCTTCAGCAGTGTCACCAGTTGCTGACAAGGTAACCAAAATTTGGAGAAAAAAAAATTGTGGGCCAGTGGTTGTATGGATTGTGCCCCTTGTTGTGTCAATCAATACATAAATGATACACAAAAATGTTATTTTTGGATGTGGAAGTATCTGGAAGATATTTTCTTATTTGGAAGATATTCTTTCAGGTTTTGTGACATGTGATCGCATCCGCATCTACAGTTTTGAGATTCCGAGTCGGTCAGTTGCGTAGTTGGGAGGGGGTGGCATAGTAAGCATTGTAAGCTTTATCGCAAAATGTACTTCATCATTACTCTTACCTTCTTTAACACTACGCAGTACCTCTTCTTCTGGAAAATTGGGACGCTTCAAAAACGGCATGATATCACGTGGATGTCACAACAATAAATGTGAACAAATGACTAAAAACTGTGGTCAGTTATTAACATGAGTGACGGCGCATCAAGAACGAAAATTTTTCGATAGTTTGTCTTGTTTTAATGTAGAAGGATAATCAAAGTTATACGATAATAAATGTTACTATTCCAGTGCCAAAATCTTTCACAAAAGTAATTTATTAATCAAGTGATATTGCGCACTGTATATGAATTCGTCATTTGTTACATATTCACCATTGTACGTGTACCAAATGAAATAGACCATGCAAGTAACTTTTGTTCCAGTTTCTCTTCATAGGCCGCGAAGTTGCTATTAACCACGTTCACTGATCTTAGTGTATATCCAACTATTTTTGAATGTAATCCATAACGCAAGTTTCATATTTACGTGACGTCACAAAATTGAATAGCGATAGGTGTCAATTTGATAAAATGATTGCCCGTTCTTCAAAATAATTTCATGTCACGTTGGTTTGATGTTAGAGATGTTACAGACTTTTTTTTTTATTCAGTCAGTAACTGAGTGACTTCGCACGAACAACGACACAGTTTCCGATCGTAGCCTACGTTTTAAGCAAACTTGTTCATCGTAACAGATCCTGTCCAAAAAAATTAAAGTTAAAGTTAGAAGTTAAAAACCAGCTCTTCCAGTGCGGAAATCTTTCAAACAAGTAATTAATTGTAAAGTTGATATTGCATGTTGTATGTCAATTCGTCACTTGTTACATATTCACCATTACACGCGTACAGAATGAAATGGATGATGCAATGTGCCTTTCTCTCTCCATCTCTCTCTCTCTCCAAATGCCTCGTATTTGTTCTTAACAGCGTTCAATGATCAAAGAGTGAATCCAACTATATAGTAATGTAATCCGTGACGAAAGACAAGTGCCATAATGATGTGATGTCATGAAAACAAATAATGATATAGATGCCAGTTTAATAAAATTATTGGCCTAAATTTAAAATAGTTCCGTGTTACTTTGGTTTGATCTTTAAGGCTCATCAATTTTCCCCGGTATTCTGTCGTTAACTGAGTGACGGCGCACGAAGAAATAACTTTTTCGATTGAAATCTTTTCAAGCGTCCTTGCAGACACAGGCCAAAGAGTTGCGAGAAAATAAGTTCTTCCAATTCTAAAATACGATGCTACATATATGTCAAATTGACACTTGTATTCGGCGTTGCACTTGTTCTAACTGAAGTGGGTCATGTGGTGTACATTTTTTCCAAACATCCTCAGACCCCCTTTTTTTTTTCTTTCAAAACCGCATTTACCGATTATACTGTATATCACACTAGAGTTAAAGCGGTCGCGTGTGTACAGAAAAACCTGAAGGATTAGATTTTGCTTGAGTGTAAGTTTTTCTTTAGTTATAGCGTACACGAGAGGTTGTTCATGGACTGGGTTTGGATGAACGGAAATGACAATAAACACTTTGAAGAGCAACGGCCTGCTCTTTATTACGTCATAGTAGGCAAGCGAACACTTTTGATCCGTTACCGAAGGCAGGCAAGGAATCTACGCGATGATGACGGCGTGTGTGTGTGTGTGGGGGGGGGGGGGTGCCCTTGATTTCGGTGGGATCGAGGACCGAAACAACAGATTTTAGGTCCTCTGTAGAAAATTCAATAGATTTGTCCGGTCCTCTCAAGATTAACAATAGACAATCTAATGTTAACGTTATGGTTGAGGAAGAAAAAAACAAAAGAAAGCACAATGAGGTCCTCGGAATGAATGGAAAACAGAGTCATGTGTGTGTGTAGGGGTCGTTTTGGCTTGTAAACACTATATCCCAAAAGGGAAAGATGCATGGACTTTTAAGTTGGTGTAAAGGGAGTCCATTCAAGAGAAGATGGTTCCTACTGGTTTTCATGGAGGTTAAAGGTCATTTGAGGTCACCGGAGCTGAAAGTATGACATCTACTAGGGAAGTTATCTCGGCAACTAAATTTTGCGTTAACATCAAAGTTTCAACATTGATGATTAGATGAGCTGTATCGTTTGAAATGCCCAATCGAAGGTGGGATGACATAATATGAATACGTTCTATTACTCCGAATATCAGTCCTCGATTCAAAAACCAAACGTGTTACTCTGAAGTTTTTACATGTCCTGAATGTGAACAAATGAAGAGTTAAATGTCTATCAGGAAAATACTGTAATGCGCAATCTTTTCACATTCAAAAACTTACCAAAAAAGTAGATGTAAGAGCATAGGTCCATATATTGTTACTGGATGGAATTTAAAGACAACTACTCATCACCCTAGAGAGTTTCAATTCTCCTAACCACTCACCTCTAGTCCCTGTCTAAAATTCCTCCACATGTGTAATCAAAACAAGGGATCCCTTTGTACGCTGTGTAATATGAGCTACTTTACATCTGTTGAATTTGCCATCAATCAAAGAGTAGAACCAGCTGAGAATTTTGCTTTCCGGAAGCCAACTTGGAGTGATGAGTTACTGCCTTTAATCTCATTTGCTTTTACTATGAAAGTATCAAAGGCATCATTCTTTGTGCACTCTCTCCAAGCAATCACGTAACATATCTCTTTAGATTTATTGCTGCTTCTAAGTAATCAGTCAATTTCCCAGTTTCCAGCAACTCCATGTCTTTACAAAGTACTCCATTGGGACCCCTTTGGAAGATATTTCCAGGTTGTCTCTGTTGATTCGCACACTAATTTTACGTCTCTCACCAGAAGTGGTGTAAGGAACTTTCGGTCAACTTGTAAATTACCTTGCTGATAGATATACGCCATCCTTTGTCACCATGCACAATTTTCGGTAAGGTTGGGTCAATGAAGTTGTATGTGGTTTAGATTCGTTGTTTTTCATTCATATCAGCATTTGGCATTACACCAAATTAGGTTTATATTCTCATGTTTTGTTTTCATTTTGATATTGGTCTTTTCCCTTCTCCACTTGCTTTTGTTTCTTTTATTTAAAGATATACATGTGTATATGGAAAATGAAATTTTGGCAAGGGATCAGAGTGTCAGTCGATCTTCTGGCTTAATTTGAATGTAGCTAATAGTCAGCACTTTATTATATTAAAAATTTCAAAGAAATTGTATGAGGCATGCAAGAGGAGTTATGAACTCAGTCGTGCATTCGTTGTGATTAAAAGATGGATCATTTGTAAAACATATATAATATAATCATATTATAAACCTTGGATGTTCATGGCGTCATTATTTTTTTTTTCTTTCTTTCATATGACGGGGACCACTCAGTTTAGCTTGTAGAGTGAGGACTGCTTACATGTTCATGTAGGATATATATGGCAAATGTTTTTATATGCTGTACCATCAAATTTCAAAGAAATGGTTTGAGGTAGAACAAGTCATGAACTCAGCCGCACATTCAGTGTATTCAGTATATGCATTACTTGTACACAATTTCTACTTAAATAATTGTCTTAACGGGTGATCTGTTTATTATGTCCTATTTTTCTATGTAAGTATTTGACCACTTAATTGTTTCATGAAGTTGCAGCTAATAGTACAGAAATTATTGTATTCTGAAATCAAAGACATTCTTTGAGGCAAAAGGAACTTATGGATCATTTGTACACAAATTATGCTATATAATCATGGAAAAAACTAGTATCTTTATGACGTCACAACTTTCTTTCCAGGGGCATGACCACTTGGGCTTTCATGTAAAAGATAGATAATAAATATTGCTATGTACCGTAAAAATTTCAAAGTAATCGTATAAGGCAAAACAGAATTATGAACTCAGCCTCATATTCGTTTTAACAACTTAATGCATTACTTGCAACTACTATGCAAAATATATAGGTACTAAAGTTGAAAAATACATAGTTACTTTCACGGGTGTGGTCTCTTTGTTACGTCGCATTTTTCTTTATAAGTACGGGACCACTTAGTTCTTTTGTGAGGTGTTAGATAGCAGTTATGGCTTTTTTATGTTAAAATATCAAAGAAATCGTATGAGGCAAAAACAGAGTTTTGGAAGTAGACACACATTCGTTTTGTTGGTACAGTGAATTAATTGTACACAGGATAGTAGCCATGTGACTAGTGTGTTCAAGACGTCGCAACTTTCTTTCCAGAGCGAGGACCAATATTTTTTTTTCTGCAAGAGATAGAAAATAAATATTGCTATACACTGCACAAATTTCAAAGTAATCGTATGAGGCAATACGGGATAATGAACTCAGCGTTCGTTTTATTGAGCATGTGCATTATTTGTACATACTTTTCACTTACATAGATGCAAAAGTTAGTCTCCTTGGTATGGTCCGTTTTTTGCGTCATATTTTTCTCTCTAAGCATGGGACCACTTAGTTCTTTTGAGTAGTTGCAGAAAATAGATAAGGCTTTATTAAATTTATATTTCAATTATATCGTGTGAAGCAAAAAGGAGTAATAAACTCAGCCGCATATTCGTTTTATTTATTATGTGCAATAATTGCACATAGTTTGCACGTATATGTATATTACTGAGGTTGTCTAATGGGGGTGGTCTCTTTGTTACGTCATATTTTTCTCTGTAAATATGGGACCACTTACTTCTTTCGGCAATCTGTAGATGGTAGGTATGGCCTTTTATGTGAAAATTTCAAAGAAATCGTATGAGGCAAAAAAGGAGTTATGGACTTAGCCGCACATTAACTACTCGTCCATATTTCACACATATATACTGAAGTTGTCTCCTATGTGTGGTCCCTTCGGTACGTAATCATTTTCTATGTCAGCATGGGACCTCTAAGTTCTTTTGTGTGATTGTAGATGTTAGGTATCGATTAATTATAATAAAATGTGAAATAAATCGCGTGAGGCAAAAAGGAGTTATAAGCTTAGCCGCACATTCGTTTTATTTATTACGTGCATTACTTGTACATACTTTGTAGGATATATGTATACTAAAAGTGGCCCATGGGTGAGGTCCCTTCTGTACGTAATATTTTTTTCTGCAAGCATGGAACCACTAAGTTCTTTTGCATGGTTGTACATGGAAGGTATCGATTTATTATAATAACATTTGAAATAAATTGTGTGAGGCAAAAGGAAGTTATAAACTCAGCCGCACATTGGTTTTATTTATTACCTGCATAACTTGTACATACTTTATAGTATATATGTATACCGAAAGTGGCTGGTGGGTGAGGTCCTTTCGGTACGCAATATTTTTGTCTGTAATCACGGGACCACTTAGTTGTTTTGCATAGTTGTAGATGGTAGGTATAGATTTATTATAATGAAATTTGAAATAAATCGTGTGAGGCAAAAAGGAGTTAGAAACTCAGCCGCACATTACATGCATTACTTGTACATACTTTCTAGTACATAAGTATACTGAAAGTGGCTCATGGGTGAGGTCCCTTCGGTACGCAATATTTTTGTCTGTAAGCACGGGACCACTTAGTTGTTTTGCATGGTTGTAGATGGTAGGCATCGATTTATTATAATAACACTTAAAATAAATCGTGTGAGGCAAAAAGAAGTTATAAACTCAGCCGCACATTCGTTTTATTTATTACCTGCATAACTTATACATACTTTGTAGTATATATGTACACTGAAAGTGGCTCATGGGTGAGGTCCCTTCGGTACGCAATATTTTTTTTCTCTAAGCACGGGACCACTTAGTTGTTTTGCATGGTTGTAGATGGTAGGTATCGAGTTATTATAATAAAATGTGAAATAAATCGTATGAGGCAAAAAGGAGTTATAAACTGAGCCGCATATTCGTTTTACGCATTACGTGCATTACTTGTACATACTTTATAGTATATATGTATACCGAAAGTGGCTCGTGTGTGAGGTCCTTTCGGTACGCAATATTTTTGTCTGTAAGCACGGGACCACTTAGTTGTTTTGCATGGTTGTAGATGGTAGGTACAGATTTATTATAATGAAATTTGAAATAAATCGTGTGAGGCAAAAAGGAGTTATAAACTGAGCCGCACATTACGTGCATTACTTGTACATACTTCATAGTACATAAGTATACTGAAAGTGGCTCATGGGTGAGGTCCCTTCGGTACGTAATATTTTTTTTCTGTAAGAATGGGACCACTTAGTTCTTTCGTATTCTTGTAGATGGTAGGTATCGATTTATTATGATAAAACTTGAAATAAATTGTGTGAAGCAAAAAGAAGTTATAAACTCAGCCGCACATTCGTTTTATTTATTACCTGCATAACTTATACATACTTTGTAGTATATATGTACACTGAAAGTGGCTGATGGGTGAGGTCCTTTCGGTACGCAATATTTTTGTCTGTAAGCACGGGACCACTTAGTTATTTTGCATGGTTGTAGATGGTAGGTATCGATTTATTATAATAAAATGTGAAATAAATCGTGTGAGGCAAAAAGGAGTTATAAACTCAGCCGCACATTGGTTTCATTCATTACTTGCGTTACTTGTACATACTTACATACGTACATACATGTACTGAAGATGCGTGTCTCATGGGTGTGGTCTCTTTGTTACGTCATATTTTTCTCTGCAAGCATGGGACCACTTGGTTCTTTTAAGATATTTGTAGATGGTAGGCATGGCTTTTTAATGTTAAAATTAAACAACGAGCCTAACATGTTGGCCTAAATAGTTCACAACGCTAAGGGCTCTAGAAGTTTTTGGATAAATTACTCAAGTTATTGTCCTAGAAGTTTTTTTTACCTTGGTATATCACATCTTTTTGGAAGAGTATTATGTCTGAGCAGCAGAAAAGACCCAGAGGTAAGCCCCCTGGTAGTCAAAACAAGAAAAAAGGTGAGCGGGCCAACGCCCAGTCTAGTCTTTCCAGCAGCCTAGCCTCTAGCCTACCGAATATTACTGAACTACCTATAGAAGAAGAGGATAGTGACAGTGAAAGTGTTACGCAACCTATGCTTGCTAACCTGGATTCATCTATAGAGAGAATCTTTAGAGAACTGCAGTCTATCAGACATGAATTCAAGAAAAAATTTGAACAACTTGAGAAGCAACTGAAGGAACTAAGGGATGAAAATTTAGCTTTAAACGAAAGGTGTGAGGCGCTTGAATCAAAGATAAAGAACTTGGAGACCTCGCAGAACAACTACGCCAGCTTATTGAATAAGCAAGAACGATTTTCACGTCGAAACAATCTCCGCATCGTTGAAATAAAGACTGAAACAGGTGAAAATTGTATCGATATTGCAAGGAATGTAATGACCAAGGTTGGGGTTACCGATTGCAGAATTGAACGAGCCCACCGTGATGGTAAACACTACAGAGGTAAAGACAGACACATCCTTGTAAAACTCTCCTTTTATCAGGAGAAAATAACTGCTCTCCGAAATAGACGACATGCTTTACTAAATGAAACTTACCATATTACTGATGATCTTACCCTTCTGGACCTTAACGAGAACAGAAAGTGGTCAAATCAGGTAGCGGAGCTCTTTCAACATGGTACCAGACTTCGCTTTTCTGGAGGTTCCTGGCGTACACCCCAAGGCAAACCCTACAACTTCACTGCGTCCAACGCTTCAGGCCAGTCCTAAATCTACATTTTTCTACCGGTGGTCTTCCACTTTTCGTCCCGATCATTACAACCTAAATTCTTCCAACCTCCTGGATTGTCTTGGATTCAGCTTGACTTTTTGACTTTGTTAGCCCAGGCATCTTCGTCCTAGTGTTCTTCCAACACCTTTTTGTGTCGGTTTTTTCCTAACGGAGGACAGCTACTATGTTGAACCCTTTACATCCGTTTGGATTGATTTATTTTTTATTCATAAGTCCTTTGAGATTTCTATCTCTCATTGTATGTAAGTACAATTTACTTTTTAGCCAGCATTATGGTACCATATTAAAATTGTGTCTCTTCCTTAATCAAAATTTGCTTACAACTTTACCATGGTAAAATTTGTCTCATACAATGCCAGAGGCTTGAGACAATCAAAAAAGAGTAGACGTTTATTTGCCTATTTACATAGATGTAAAGCTGATCTCATTTTAATCCAAGAATCTCATAGTTCCCACATGGATGAAAAATATTGGTGTAATGAGTGGGGAAGTAATATTATTTTTGCCCATGGTTCAAATGACAGCAGAGGAGTATGTATTTTATTTAATCCTAAGTTACATTTCACTGTATTGAAAGATACTAGCCATGAGGACGGTAGATTTGTTATAGCGGACGTTCAGTTCCAAGAGCATATTATGACTATTGTAGGTGTTTATGGTCCAAACATTGACAGCAGTAGCTTTTTTGTAAATCTATCCTCAGAACTAATGTCTTTTCAGGGCGATTCCATTATCATGGCAGGGGATTTTAATTTTGTGTTCAACTTGCAACTTGACAAAGTTGGTGGCCAACCCAGAACCAACTTTAAAGCTAGGGCTGAGTGCCTTTCGTTGATGTCTGTGCACAATCTAATTGACATCTGGCTTGAAAAAAAAACCCTTTTTCTAAACATTATACTTGGAGCTCCAATATCACTCCCGGGATTCATTGTAGGCTTGACTTTTTTCTTGTTTCCCGTAGCTTAGAGCACTCCGCTACGGATATATCTTTCTCGCCGGCCATCCAGTCTGATCATTCCTTTACTTATTTATCTCTTAAAGGGAAATAGGGCGTTTAGAATACACCAACATGACATGCAAAAGAAGTAGCTTTAGTCATTGTTAAACCATCCAATCTCATCAATAAACACCTGCAAAAGCTTCATCTCCTCAAAACATTATGCATGTGATGAGTAACGGAAGATGCATCATTTGAATTTTGAAAAGTTTGGGTGAACAAATTAGTGTTGAGTAAGAAATAACTGAACTTCTATTTGTGAAAAGCTTATTTCTTGAAAAGAAGGCTGCTGCCGTTCCTTATTTTGAATAATCTATCATTCTACGTCCACAAACATTGGTTTAAAAAAATATGGATGTTTTCTCTAAAACAAATGCCCTATTTCCCTTTAATCTTGCATCCATAAAAAGGGGTCCAGGGTACTGGAAACTAAATAATTCGCTTTTGCAGGACAGCTACTACACTGAGCTCATCAACAGTGTCATTCAAAGCGAAATTGATCTAGGGACTTCCATGGATCCTTGCACAAGGTGGGAATTCCTAAAGTTTAAGTTACGTGAAGTGTCTTTAAAGTATTCCAAAGAAAAAGCCCGGGAGAGGCGGCGTAAAGAGAAAGACTTGCTTTTGAAAATTTCTAATCTTGAACAACAACTCTTTGTAGCTGAATCGGACGAGACTCGTTCTCTTCTAACTTCGGCTCAAAATGATCTTATTTCGTATTTGGATTACAAACTACAGGGTACTATTATACGTTCCCGTGTTCGATGGGTTGAGGATGGTGAGAAGAATTCAAAATACTTCTTAAACTTAGAAAAGCGAAATAAGATTAACAATAAAATTTCCAAGTTGTTGAAGCCCAATGGCGTTGTTGTCGATGTAAATGAGATTATTCTTCAGGAAATTCGTAATTTTTACCAGTCCCTCTACTCTTCTGTCAAGACTGTCCCCGACCCCTTTCTGCGGGACTTACGTCATACTTCTTTAGAAATAGAGGATGCAACTCAGTGTGAGGGGGAACTTACTCTTAATGATTGTACTGTTTCTCTTAATTCGATGAAAAATGATAAGTCTCCGGGAAGCGATGGCTTCTCTGTTAACTTTTATAAGCTTTTTTGGCCATTAATTGGACAATTTGTAGTTGATTCTCTAAATTTTGGTTATAGTAAGGGGTTTCTTTCACCTGAGCAATCCCGTAGTGTTATCACTTTTATTTCAAAACCAGGGAAAGACTCTACCCTCCTCCAAAATTATCCCCCAATTTCCCTGTTGAATGTGGGTTATAAAATCGGTGCAAAGGCTATTGCTAATAGGTTTCAATGAGTGATCCAGTCGCTGATAGGTCCTCAACAAACTGGTTTTTTAAAAGGTAACTTTATTGGAGAAAATGTCAGATTTATCCTCGACTTGATTGATCACACTTCGAAGCATAATATTCCAGGTTTTTTGTTTTTAGTGGATTTTGAAAAAGCATTCGATACATTGGAATGGAATTTTATACAGGCCACTCTCTCTTTTTTTAATTTTGGGAATAGTATACAAACTTGGGTAAGTACTCTTTACAAGAATGCACACGCTTGTGTGCTGAACAACGGTTACTGTACCGGTTTTTTCCCAATTAGCAGAGGTGTTCGTCAGGGCTGCCCACTTAGCCCCTATTTATTTATTCTCTGTGTAGAGACGCTTGCTCTTAGGGTAAAACAGTCCGGTATTGTTAGGGGGATTGTTACTGGAGTTGAAGAGCATAGAAGTCTTCAGTATGCCGACGACACTACTTTCATTCTAGACCACAATAGTAATAGCCTTCATGGAGTTGTTGATATCCTCGATTGTCTTAAAAATCTTCCGGTCTCAAAATTAATAGCTCCAAGTCTCAACTTTTTCCACTTGGTTATTTCATTAGAAGAAGGCCCCTGTTCTTAAATGATTTCAATTTTGAGGTTACGTTAGGTCCTGTCAATATGTTAGGTATTGTTTTCACCCACAATGGCGATGATTTATTCCGTCTTAATTTTCAGCCCAAATTATCTCGACTAAAAACTACTCTTCGTATATGGGCTAGTCGTGATTTAACACCGATTGGCCGAAATGTTATCGTTAAAAGTTTTGGACTTTCACAGTTAGTATACCTTTTCCTTGTTCTTCCAAACCCTCCGAGTTCATTTATTAAGGAGATTGAAAGCACTTTTTTCAATTTTATTTGGGCAGGGAATCCTGATAAGATAAAACGCACTACTATAATTAATCCAATTAATGAAGGTGGCTTGAAAGTTACTCACGTTAGTACTTTTATTGATAGTCTCAAATCTACTTGGATTCGTCGTTATGTAGATAATTCGAATGGTCCATGGAAATATTTCTTTGACTTTAGCTTAAATGTTTACGGTAAAAAATATTTTTTTAATTGTAATTGTAGTCCATGTGACGTTAAAACTATTGATAATAACTTTGTTAGACAGGTCACGGAGGCCTGGTGTCGTGCTTCCTATTGCAACCCTAGAAGTGATTTTGGTAATCAACATATTTGGAATGATTCAAACATTCGTGTAAATGATAAAGTTGTATTTTACCCTCGGTTATTTGAGAAGAATGTTCAGTATGTTAAAGACTTATTTGATGATCATGGTAGACCATTAAGTTTCGAAACCTTTATTAATAAATTTAATATTGACTCACTACCTTTCACCTTGTATCTAGGCCTTGTGCATAGTATCCCGCACAATTGGCGTGAGTCTATTCATCTTTTCAATGACAGAAATGCTAATGAAGAATTAGTTGATAAGTTCTTGAGTAGTTATAGTAGTTCACAATTTATTTATGGTTTTTTGATAAAGAAAATTGCTATGAAACCTACTGCCTGTTTTAAATGGCAAGCCATTTATGATAATATTTCAAATGTGGATTGGTCACGTTTTTTCTCTTATC